>CM076584.1:94258932-94348241 GCA_034641835.2 Pinus albicaulis | reverse complement strand
TAGTATAGCCCCTTATTATTGTTAGTGTAAACCCCTTATTGTTATTATTGTACCCTTGTAACCCCCATTTTGTTATTATTGTGCCCTTAAATTATTATTGTTAGGTCGGCTAGATTACATTGTGGCCCACTAGGATTACATTATGGCTCCATGGACTCCTATATATAGAAAGGAGGTTTTGTGAATTGTATCATCCAAGTATTGTTCATTCATGTAATGTATTGGAGGTTTCCCCCTCGAAGTGGCTCATTTCTAAGGCGTTGATATCTCTTTTCTTCTCTTTTTGGAGCTGGTTACTCAACATTTGGTATCAGAGCTTTGGATTCTAGGGTTTCGCTGCTCCAAACAGGTCATCGTGGAATTTTCGCTATAACTTTTTTTCTACGAAGTTTCAGAAGCTGAAATTTTTAGGGTGCGAAGAAAAAATCCCGAGGAAGCTTGTATAAAAATTTCAGAGTTTGGTTCGCAATAATTTCGGAGATATGATCTGTGGAAGTCAGGTATTTTTTCAGGCTCCTAAACAGGTCATCGTGGCATTTGCGCTATAAATTTTTTTCTACGAAGGTTCAGAATCTGAAATTCATATGGTGCGAAGCTGAAATCCTGAGGAAATTCATCAAAAAATTTTAGAGCTTGGTTCGCAATATTTTTGGAGATATGATCTGTGGAAGGTAGTGCTTTTTCAGGCTCCTGAATTTCATCTCAAAGAGGTGATCGTGGGAAAAGTTCAATAACTCTCTCTCCGAAGATTGGATTGGAGTGCCGTCAAAAGTGGTCACAAGTACACAGCCTGTAGTTTCTTCGCTATCAATTTCAGAGACAAAGGACAAAACAGTGACACGTGGCAAGTCGTACAAGTTCGCTCTACTGAACCAGTCCAGAATTAGGTCATTGTGGGAGATTGGACACAACTTCGTCTTGGAGCATCAAAATCAAGTCAGACCTATGGCATTTGAAAGAAGCTTCGCAGGGCTACTACAGGTCGCACGTATATTGAAGATTTTCAATTACGTAGATAATTCAATTTCAATATCGAGCTCCTCAAACCACTTAAAAGGTGTGTATTTTTTTTTTCCGAATTGCATAAGTCTTGTTTGAAGAATCAAGTTGAATTGATTCCAAGGGCATATTGTAGAATAGGTATCAATATTGGATTCTAAAATGGCCCATAAAAATAATTCAACACCCATTAAGCCTTCAGAAGGCTCTACCATGACTCATGAAGATGAAGAATTGCAACATGATCTATCAAAATTACAAGAGCAAGTGCAACAAATTTCACTCTCGCAAAGAGCAACAAAAATGAAATGGAAGTTTTGAAGAAAGGCATGGAAGTGAAGATGGACGGTTTGAAGAAAGGCATGGAAGCTAAGATGGATGACATGAAAGACAACATGGAAAACATGAAGAATGATCTAAAAGCATACATGGAAGGCTTGATGACAAGCTTAAAACCATAAATGATTCCTAATGGCGGAAATATAGGAGAAGAACCTCATGATGAGAACAAAATAAATGTTAATTGTGATTTCATAAACTCGAATGTTGGCGGGAAGAACCACCATATTCCAAAAATGGATATGAGGAAGTTTGATGGAAAGGATCCTATAACATGGATACTACAGATGGAGCAATATTTTGATCTCAATAATGTGCAAAACACACAAAAGGTACGCATCGCAACTTTACATTTAGAACAAAATACATTTGTATGGTATCGATGGCTTTGCTCCCGTAAAAAAATTGTCACTTGGTCAATTTTTACTGAGGAAATGATAGCACATTATGAGGATACAAAGAGCAACACCTTCTTTAGCCAATTGATAAATCTCAAACAAAAGGGTTTAATGGGGGAGCACATTGAGGACTTCCAAAATTGAATATAAGGGTAACTGATATTCCAGAGGAACACAGGATTGATCTCTTCATAGGTACTTTAAAGGATAACATCCAACATGAAGTTCGCGTTTTGGAACCCGATTCATTGGAGAAGGCATTCAGGTTGGCAAGAAAAATTGAATGTAAAATTATGGCGACAAGGAAGCCTACCACTCACTTCTATAAAGAAGGAAGTGTTTCTACGCCTAGATTTCCACAACCTACAAGGTTGACAAAACAACAATTGGAAGAAAAAAGAGCAAAAGGGCTTTGCTACAGTTGTGATAGCAAATACACTAAAGGTCATAAGTGTGCTGAGAAGAAATTATTTTACATGGATTGTGAAGAAGAAGAAGAAAATGAACAAGAAGAGGATATACACCAGGAACCACCCCTAGAAGAGGAAGAAATGAATCCGACCATATCGTGTAATGCACCGGCAGGAATTACCACTCCTCAAACTCTCAAGATAGAAGGACATATAAAGAAGAAAAGGGTAATAGTGTTGATTGATTCAGGTAGCACCCATAATTTTATTCATTATAAGGTAGCCAAGGAATTAAATTGTTTCCTATACCCAGCACCAGAATGTCAAGTGATGGTTGCAAATGGAGGAACTATAAATTGCTCTAGAAAATGCCCTAATATCAAGCTAACCATGGGGGAATATGTATCGACTAGTCCAATGCTTTCCATTCCTATGGGAGGTGTTGATGTTGTACTAGGAGTACAATGGTTACAATCTTTGGGGACGGTAGCTTTTAATTTTCAAGAAATTTTCTTGAAATTTTTTTCAGAAGGAAAGGAAGTCGAATTACGGGGTATTGAAGGGAAGCCAGGAATGATAATAAGCTCTAATGTCATGACAAAGCTTCTAAAGAAAGAACAGCGAGGCGTAATTGCACAATTATGCTCACTAGAAGTTCCGACATCAAAATCATCTATTTCTGCAGATCTCCAACAAGTCTTGGACAATCATTCCAAGGTGTTTGAAACTCCCCAAGGACTCCCACCTATTCGTGATCATGATCATGCTATTCATTTGATTCCAGGAAGTGTTCCTCCAAACATCAGGCCTTATAGATATCCTTACTTCCAAAAGAGCGAAATTGAGCGTATGATTGCAGAAATGTTAGAGGCAGGTATAATTCAACCTAGTCAAAGTTCTTTCTCTGCTCCTGTAGTATTGGTACACAAGAAGGATGGATCATGGCGAATGTGTCCGGATTATAGGGAGCTCAATAAGCTCACCATTAAAGACAAATTTCCCATTCCCGTGATTGATGAATTATTGGATGAATTACATGGAGCAATTTATTTTACCAAGTTGGATCTTCGTTCAGGATATCATCAAATTAGAATGAAGACCGAAGATATTCCAAAAACAGCATTTCAAACTCATGAAGGTCATTATGAATTTTTGGTCATGCCTTTTGGCCTTACCAATGCACCTTCTACATTTCAAGGGTTGATGAATTCCATTTTCAAACCCTTCCTTAGAAAATTTGTGCTAGTATTTTTGATGATATACTAATCTATAGCAGGTCTTGGAAGGATCATGTTGAACATGTTGACAGGGTGCTCAAACTATTGCAGGAGAAACAATTATATGCAAAAACATCCAAATGTTTCTTTGGAGTACAAGAGGTGGAATATCCGGGTCATATTGTATCTCACGAGGGTGTTAAGGTAGACCCTAACAAAATTAAAGCCATTAAGGAATGGAAAGTCCCCACAACCATAAAGAAGTTGCGAGGATTTCTTGGGTTAACAAGGTATTATCGCAAGTTTGTTAAGAATTATGGGAGAATAGCAGCACCTCTAACAACATTATTGAAGAAAGATGCATTTTCATGGACTCCCGAAGCAACTAAGGCCTTTGAACGTCTTAAAGAGGCAATGTGCCTAGCACCGGTCTTAGCTACACCAGACTTCACAAAAACCTTTATTGTGGAATGTGATGCCTCAGGAAATGGAATTGGTGCAGCTTTAATGCAGGAAGGAAGACCCATTGCTTTTGAAAGTCGTCCAATCAAAGGAAAGTATTTACAGAAACCTATTTATGAGAAGGAAATGTAAGGGTTATTGTGAGCGAAAGAGATCCCATTTTTACTGGAAATTTTTGGACGGAGTTATTTTCTTGTTTGGGTACTCAATTAGCTCATAGCTCATCTTATCATCCTCAATCTGATGGTCAAACCGAGATAGTAAATAAATGTTTGGAAGGATATCTTCGTTGTTTTGTATCTGATAAACAAACACAATGGGTCAAGTGGTTACCTCTTGCTGAATGGTGCTATAACACTTCCTTCCATACTGCAGCAAAAATGACCCCATTTATGGCACTTTATGGGATATCATCCACCATCCATCACATCATCTTTAAGGGAAAATTCGAAGGTTCAAGCAGTGGAAGATCACATCGAGCATCAGCAAGAAGTTCTCCAACTCTTAAAGGATAACCTGAATTTGGCACAAAATCGAATGAAACAACAGGCAGATCAACATCGTAGCGAGAGAAGTTTTGATGTAGGAGATTGGGTATTTTTACGGTTACAACCATACAAACAAATGTCCCTCAAGCAAGCAAAGAAGGATAATAAATTATCGCCAAAGTACTATGGTCCTTACAAGGTGTTGCAAAAGATCGGTACTATGGCATACAAATTGGAGCTTCCTGCTTCTTCGCGAGTACATCCAGTTTTCCATGTTTCATGCTTAAAGAAGGTTATAGGTGAAAATCTTCCAGTTCAAACAGTATTGCCAGAACTTGATGGGGAAGGGAAAATCATATTGGAACCTGAAGCAGTCATGGAAAAAAGAACTCGACAACTACTGAATCGATCAATTTCAGAGTATCTCATCAAGTGGAAGAACTTACCCACTGAAGATTCTACATGGGAGGATGAGAATTTTATACAGAAGCACCCGGAGCTACTCAAGTGTTGAGGACAACACTTTTTTGAAGGAGAGGGGCATGTTAGGTCCCTATATCACTAGTATAGCCCTTTATTATTGTTAGTGTAAACCCCTTATTGTTATTATTGTACCCTTGTAACCCCCATTTTGTTATTATTGTGCCCTTAAATTATTATTGTTAGGTCGGCCAGGATTACATTGTGGCCCACTAGGATTACATTATGGCCCCATGGACTCCTATATATAGAAATGAGGTTTTGTGAATTGTATCATCCAAGAATTGTTCATTTATGTAATGTATTGGAGGTTGCCCCCTCGAAGTGGCTCATTTCTAAGGCGTTTATATCTCTTTTCTTCTCTTTTTGAGTTGGTTACACAACACGCGTGCATACACAACTTCCCTTAGGCAAATCCGCGTATGCCTAGAGACATACTCTTTTCATCAAGATTTAGCACATGCTGAATTCCTTTCTTCATTCCCTTCTGTACTCACTGTAGATACACCAGATTTACTTCATCAAGAACATATTCTATCAAGCACAACTTCATCAAGTAAGATGTCATCATCTTGCCATTCAAGGACAACACTCGGCATCATATTGCTAACAAACATCATTTCATATCAGATTTACATCATTTACCAAGCCCATCAGGTCAATATTAACTTCATCAGGTGGATTTCCATCAAGGAAAACACATGTCAACAGTCTCATGTCTTCATCTTCATTCAGTGGGTTGCCATCAAGGACAACACTCTGCATCATATTTCCAACATCTAGAAGAGGAGATCTACATGAACCAACCTGAAGGCTTTATGGTGAAGGGTAAGAAAGAACTGGTATGTAGGTTGAAGAAGTCTCTGTATGGGTTAAAACAGTCACCAAGGATGTGGTATCAGAAATTTGATACCTATATACGGGGACTTGGCTTCACCATAAGCAAGGAGGATCATTGTCTTTATTTTAAATTAATTGGTGATCATGTTATTTATTTGGTCTTGTATGTGGATGATATATTGTTGATTGGAAATGACAAAGAAATTATCCAAGATTTGAAGACCCAACTATTCTCCAAATTCGACATGAAGGATCTTCATGCTGCAAACTATATTTTGGGCATGGAAATTAAGAGATCGGGCAAAGAGGAAGCTCTGGTGAAACCAGAGGAAGTATGTCGAGACTATATTGCAGAGGTTCAATATGCAGGATAGTAAACCGGTGAATGTTCCTATTCCTATAGGTGTAAAGTTGTCTGCCGAACAGTGTCCCAAGACACAAGAAGAAGAGGAGAATATGTTCCGTGTTCCATATGCAAGTGTAGTGGGTAGCCTGATGTATGCAATGGTTTGTACTAGACCAAACATTGCACATGTAGTGGGAGTATAGAGCAGGTTTATTTCAAACCTAGGGAAGGAGCATTGGACGACAGTGAAGTGGGTTTTCAGATATTTACATGGCACTAGTGATTATGGCTTGTCTTAACCGGGGAAATTTAAGTTGAAGAATTTTGGACATTCGTGGTTTTGTTGATGCGGTGGTGGAGATACGGACCAAAGAAGATCTAAGTGGGTATGTGTTTAGCCTGTTGGAGGCGGTCGGTTGGATAGGTAAGACGTTCTGTACGACTCTCAACTCGGGAGCGGGAATACATAGTAGCCACTCATGCAAGCAAGGAAGCATTTTGGTTGCAGAGATTGTGTTCAAGTATGGGGTTGGTATAGCAAGCTATAATGATAGACTATGATAGCCAAAGTGAAATTTTCTTGGCTAAGAACCCTGCGTATCATTCAAAGACAAAGCACATTGATGTTCAATATCACTTTGTTAGAGATATGGTTAAGGCTAAAAGGGTGTTGCTGGTAAAGGTGGACACTTTGAAGAATGTTGTAGATGCATTGATGAATTTTGTGAGAACTCAAAATCTCTCTTGGTGTAGAGAAACAATGGGTGTTGAAGAATTGGGCCAATGACTAAGCCCTCCTGTGGCCCCCCGTGGAAAGAAAACAACAAGCGGGAGAATGTTGGGTATGTGTTATATTCTTTCCATGACTAAGCACGCGCACATGGTTTTGGGGTAGTCTGCGTCCATGGTTTTGTGCATGGTTTTGCACATGGTTTTGGGGTACGATGGTTTTCGACCCCTGGTATTTTTTGTAGATCCGGTCAAGGGAACTACGGTTATGTTCTAATCCATGGTTTATGGATTGGGGTTTATGTATGCTTCGCCATGTATATATATGTGTTGTAACACTAAAAAGAATATAATGAAAAATCAAGCTGGTCGTCCCGATTTGGGATCCAGGGGAAAATCTCTGTGTTTATCTGTTTTATGTTTTATGCTCTCGCTATTGTTTATTTTCTATTATAATATTCGTGTGTAGATAATTTCTGTTCAGGGTTAAAACCTACAACATGAATAAACCTTGTGATAGCTTCCTTCACAGGTAAATATTTCTGAATGTTGAGCAGCAGTTTTGAGTAGTTATCTTTGAAGAAAATTCTAGGGATAGCATTATTAATGTCCATTTCTATGTACTCAGGCTTCATGAACTCTTTAAACGGCTCCATATCAAATTTGAAACTTTTAAACCAGGTTTCTTGACCTCTTGGTATCTCAGTAACAACAGTAATGACCTTTGGTGTAATAAACACACTTAGAATCTCGACCTTAATGGTTGTTCCATTGAAATTAATGGTAAATTTTTTGGATACGTGTGTGTGACAGCCCTGCAACTTCTCACAAAACCTTGGGAAACCTACTCTTCTGAACACTTCCATCACTGTCGAGTCTTCAATTATTGCTTTTATATCTTCAGGTTCATGCCTTAAGTAGTGTCCTCCTCTATGAATTTTCTTTTCCTTTGCCATGTTCTTGAAAAAATATTTCAGCCTCACTTGAAAAAATGTAACAACAACCTCGGTTGAGAAACTACTAGCCTTACTTGATATGGGTGTAATAAAACCTTTGTATGAACCAGCCACAAGTTTGTCTTGACACTCAGAGCTCAGATATTTCAAATGGAGGAAAAAAGGAATGAGAATGACTAATTAGGAAATATTTTGAAATTTAAAATGTCCTCTCATAACTGAATGATGCCTCATCCATAACCTATAATGACAATGATGACTGCAAATATGGGTGTGTACATCGAATTTCATCATTACATGACTCAACATGCCACTATCCTACCCTTTCCCAATGGTTTCTAACATCTGCCAACTCAACCGATAATACAGTTATAAATCCATGCTTTTGTAGTGCCTGTAGTGTAATTTTTCATGTTTGCGCTACAAAACTATTAGCATTTTCATAGCGCAAAATTAATTTTTTCAATGTGTGGCACTACAAAAACATGGTTTTTTGGATAATTGAACAGTTTTGACATGAAACTTTGGGAAATGACCTACAAATGGAAAATGATAAACATTTGACATGAAAGAACTTTAAAGAAAGCTTTATTTGAACCTAAGGATGAGCTTTAAACTATAAGAAATCTAAAACCTACCCTTGATCAAACCTAAATTGACTCCTAAAACCCAATTTTGATTCATGAAATTTTGTAACCTTGTCGAATTGTTGTTTTGAAATTTTTTGGGTGATAACAGTGGCTCCACTTGGGATAGTGTGCCCCTGTGGTACACTAAGAACCAGTAGTTCCAGTGTTGCTATCCATTTTCTTTCCAAAACATAAAAACTTTGAAATTTCCAAGCTTTCTCCTCAACCTCTAATGGCCTTCACCTCGGCCTCAAGCTTGCTGGTTTAGCTTGTCATTATTAGCATAAAAAGTCATAAAATGGAATATGTACAATGATATGAATGATCAACAGATTTTTAGGAAGAGTAATGCTTTAAAAACCTTCCGTTGATAGGTCCTCCAGCATATGATTTTCCATCCAACTCCTACAGTATGTAAGTATTGTTTCCATGGAAAGTAGCTACCTTGAAAGGACCTTTCCACAAGTTCTCAAACTTACCATGTTTACCTTTCTCTTAAATTCTGGCCTCCCATTTCAACACTTCATCCTGAATTTGAAAAATTTATTCTTTGATCTTCTTATCAAATGTCCTCTTGTTTCTGTTTTGAGACTGTTGACTGCTATTATAAACTTCATCCCTCTTCTCTTGCAGAGCTATTAACTGGTTGATTCTTCTCTAAACTGCATTAAGTTCCTCTTATAATCCTTGAATCAGCTTCATGACAGGTACCCTAAAGATGTAGGAAAAATGCATTTAGCCCCATATACCAATTCATATGGTGAAGTTCCAATTGACCTTTTTGTGCCTATCCTATCAGCCCATAAGGCATACCTCAACTTCAAATTCCAAGCCTTCGTATTTTCCTGCAACACCTTTTTAATTACCCTCACAATGCTCTTTTTATAAGATTCAGCAAGACCATTCCCTTGTGGATAATATGCAGTAGAATGCCCAAGAGTAATATGATATTGATGACATAAATTTATCATCTTCTTAGACTTAAATTCCTGTGCATTATCAATTATGATCTTCATGGGACAACCAAATCTAGACAAGATATTATTTTCCAAAAAATAAATAATAACAGAATCATTTTCTTGCCTAGTTGGGATTGCTTCAATCCATTTATTAAAGTAATCAGTCGCTGTGAGAATCCAACGATGATGACCTGATGATGATGGATGAATCTCTCTAATAAAATCTAGCCCCCATTTCTGAAATGATGCTTCTACATAGAGAGGCATTAAAGGTAAAGGTACAAGCTAATTCTTACCATAAAAAATCTGGCATTTGTGTCAGGCAACAATCTTTTTGTAAACATTCTTAAACATTAAGGCCAATATTACTCTGCTCTAAGAATTTTGTTCGTTGTGGCCTTCCAATAATGATGACCTCCACAATCTCCTTTGTGAAACTCCTCAATCACTTTATTAGCCTCCTCTTCTAGCAAACAATTCAGCAAAATACTTCCAGTATCCTTCCAAAATAGATTTTTATAAAAAATGCAATACCTCAAGGATTTTAGCTTCACCAATATTTCCTTAGACTTTGTTATCTCAGTAGGTGCTTTATTATGTTGTAAGACAAAAACAATATCCTTGTACCAATATGAAGTGATGTACTTTTCTTCAATAAGGACTAATTCTTCTTCCTCATCTAAAAATTTTGATATTTCAGCAATTAAATTTAATTCAAGGAAGTCAAGGTTTGACTGTGCTATCATCTTTGCGAAGCCTTTTCCTTTGACCAATTTTGTTGGCTTAATTTCTATATCATACTCCAACAATTTATGTAATAGCCTGTTTCGAGGATTTCTCTAAAACACGACAAACTCCAACCAGAGATGGACTGGGAGGGAATTTACCGAATATTCCGCCTATGAAAGAGGATGAGATCTAGAGGCTACCTGGCCCTTTCAAGACTCTATCTATAGAACTGCTTGAAGAATCCCACTCAAAAGTGACTTGCAGCAATATGCAAATTCATATATGAGCATACGATGAAGAGACATCATTTTACAATGAGCTGTGAGACAAGAGGATGAACATATAGCCAAGAATAATGTATAGAAGCAAAAGAGTTTACAAGTATTGAGGAAAAAACCTCTCAAGAAAAGCAATACAAGCCTCAATAATACATGTACATGAATATGAAAGAACACTGTTATTTCTGCATAAACCCAGGCTATGAGGACACATTCTATGGTATAATATTGCTCTGAAATGATGTCAATACATGGATATGACAATATATGGCTCAGATAAAATAGGGGAGTGAAGCTCTAACCCTTGGAAACAATAATATATCAATCCTCTAAAGGATTGGCTAAAACATACAAAATGGAAAAAATGCCGGAGTAGCTGGGCAGCTACGACAACTTCGGAACTAGAAATATGTAGAGAAGGCTGAATAATATGAAAAGATATAAATTAAACCTCCTCCAATGCATATCCAAAGTGGAAGGCTGATCCTTACAGTTGAGATCCCACCCTCCAATCAATCTGCAAAACCTCGCAGTAAATGCACTATGAAAATAACGTAGCTATTGGAGAAAACTGCGCAGTAGGGGCAAGAATATGTGTTGGCCTAGTGCCAAGATCTTCAAATAAGCTCTCAAGCTTCCAAAATGATCCTCCAAAAGCAAGAAAGACTCCCCCTCTTACAAACAAGCAATGGAAGAGGTGTTGTGGAGTCTCCACGGCAACACCCTACAACACAGTATTATGATGTTGCAGCAATAACGTTGTCCTGAAGGATGATGCTTCGGTATCGAGCCAAAATAATGATGGGAAAACCTCACCCAATCAGGCACTCGAATTCCCCTAGGGTTGAGGGTGAGATCTCCAAACAGAGACACTCGGTGCACTAAACAGTGCTGTAGACTAGTTAAACAACCAGCGTGCTCAAGAAGTCGAAATGACCAACTCAATATCATAAACATATGCATGAATGAAAATAGCTCTCCTCCCCTCCATTTATATAGCAATTGGAGACTCCTCATGGGCGCTACTTCTAATTAGGGTTTCCCTTCCTCTAGAAGCTTCCTTCCTACGTTTTCATGTAGTGCTTTCCAACTCATACCCTGCGTTGGTTGACTTGGTCAAACCTCTTTGCAAATATCTCCTTTCACACATGAGGGTGTGAAATTTAGTTCCATGGCTGATCCCTTTTCATACTAGAGGGATTTTATTTATGTTTTTATTATCTTTGGGCCTCCTTACCCAATTATTCATCTCCTAAATGAGTTTAGACAAAATTTAATGTTCCAATTTATTGAAGAAAAAAATTGGAAAATTACAATTTAGCAATCCATTTTCCCCTCTTACGATCAGGATCAGCTTGAGTGAGGATTTCTTTCACAACAGTATTAGGAACAAAAGCCACAATATGAGAATGTAGAATATAAATTCTAAAATATTTGATAGCCTTCCCCAAGGCATAAGCTTGCTTCTATAAGATATTATACTTCAGCTCAGAGTTAGCTAATGTCCTACTAAAAATGAAATGGGCTACTCAATACCTTGTTGTCCCTTTTGCAACAAAACTCCAACAATAGTATTTTCTGATGCGAAAGTAAAAACCAGAAATTATTTTGAGAAATTTGGACTGATCAATACCGGTGCTTGTGTGAGTGCCCTTTTTATCTCCTCAAATGAGTTCTTTGCTTATGTTTTCCACTTAATTTCAACTCCCTTCTTCAGCATCCTTGTTATATCCTTCACAATCTCAGCAAAATTAGGAATAAATCGCCTAAAAAAATTACCTTTCCAAGGAAATATTGAATCTCCTTCCTGCTTCTAGGAAAATCCACCTTCTAAATTGCATTGAACCTATTTGGATCAATATTAATCCCATCTTTAGAAATGATGTGTCCAAGTAATTTACCTGAAGTTAAAGAAAAAATACTTTTGGTGGGATTTAGAGAGATGCCAAACCTTCTACATTTCAGAAAAATTATTTCTAGGTATTTCAAGTGATCTTCTTCCCTCTTTGAGAAGATTTTTATGTCATTAAGATAAAAAACCACGATATTGTCCTTCTCTTCAAAAAAATAAATGACCATTTCCCTCTGAAAGGTAGCTCCTACATTCATGAGACCAAATGGCATCTTGGCATACATTAAAGTTCCCCATGGTGTAGTAAAGGTTGTTTATTCCTGATCATCCGGATGCATAAGGATATGATTGTAACCTAAAAAACCATCAAGCATGGACATCCTTTGAGAACCAACAATATTTTGCAAAATTTGGTCCATCTTTGGGAGAGGATAGTTGTCCTTCAAAGAGGCTTTATTCAATTTTCTTAAGTCAATGCATATTCTGATTTCTCAACTCTTTTTCCTAACCGGAACCAAGTTTACAACCCAATTTGAGAATCTAATTGGGACAATTATTTTAGCATCAAAGAGTTTCTTGAGTTCCTTCTCAATCAATGGCATGAGAAGTGGGTTAATCCTCCTCAACTTCTACTTGAAAGGCCTTTCTTTTTCTTTAATGGGAATAGTATGTTGAATAATAGTGGGGTCATATTCTTTCAAATCAACATAATTCCAACCAAAAAAATCTATGAATCTCTTCATCATCTCAATATACTTGTACTTCATATCAACTGAAATAAAATTTGAAAGTTTAATCATTTTCGGCATAGCTACTGTACCAAGATTACAATTCTCAACCTCTTAATCATCAACTTGTATCTTAGGAGATTTAAAAATATCATTCTGATAAAAAAAAAATTCAAGAGGTATGAGACCCTTTGGTATGGAATTATTCTTTAGCTGCAAAAATTCAGGATTTCCTTTAGATTCATCAAGCATATTTTGCTGATCTACCTGTATATTTTCAAACTCTTCTTTTAGCTCAATAAATTTCTTCACTTTTTGATCATCCTCAAAAACTTTCCTATGAGTAATATTATCAGGGATAACTATTCTATGACAAACTTCAGCCTCATATGTTTTAGTGGAATGAATGGGAATAATGAAAATACTTGCATATACAGCAAGAGAATCAGCAATGGAGTTTTGGTTCTTAGTTTGGACAATGAATTAATAAGCTTGAAAGTTTTCCATCATGTCCAAAACTAAGTTGATATATGCCCTCATCCTTATATCCTTTTTTTGATAAGCACCTTCAACTTGTTTAATGACTAATTCTAAATCTCCAAAAACAAAAATATTTTGAGCATTCATTCTTTTCAAGACTTCTAAACCCAAAATCAAGGATTCATACTCAGCCATGTTATTTGTGCAATCAAAGTTCAATTTGTAAGAAAGAAACTTACTTTCATCACTTGGAATTGTGATCCAAATCCCTACACCTACCCCATATTTTCCTGCTGATCCATCAAAATGTAATGACCACCAACCTTCCTCCTTCTTCTCACTGACTTACTGATCTTCTGTTTACTGATTTTTAGACTGTTGAATTTCAGATTGTTGATTTTCTGCTTTCTTCTCACCCTTTGATTCATTAGTCAACTCATTGAAAATAATAGTAAGTTCAGTATCAAGAGCATAAATTGGAAAATTCTTAGTTTTTTCTTTACTACTCACCCTCTAAGCCATCCTTGTCTCTTGATACAATGTTGTTTTCTCACCAAAAACAGGTATGGTGGCATAGGTAAGGTCCATCTGCATTGTACCTTTAATTTTTTCTACCCATAAGCTTGATAATATCATGCAAAACTTTGGTGGAATGTCTTCTACCACAATTTCCATGACCATTGTCCTAGTAGGGACTTGTGTAAGACGAACAACAACATCCTTAATTAAACGAATGCATTGAACTTTTTTTGAATCAAAAGAAAACAAGTCCTTATATGGTCTAGTTATTTCTAACCCCATCCTTTCCATGATTACTTTGGGAATAAGGTTGTGAGAGGCCCCTGAATCTAACATTTCATTATATAATGTCATGTCATGAACGTTAAGGATCACATAAAAAGGAGGCACCTCCTCATTTTGTTCATCTTCTAATCTTGGACCCAAGTAAATTGTTGGATAGTCTATATCATATATTAATATATCATACATTAATATATGATATATTAATATATTAATGCATAACATATTAATATATCATATATTAATGCATGATATATTAATATATCATATATCCTTTTGTATATTTAAAATATCGACAGCTCCTGGTTGTGAATTCAACATCTTAAAAATCTTTCTTATATACTCATTGAATTTAAGAATCTCACCAAAAGGTACTGGTATTTTGATCTTAGAAAATTCATTTTCCAAAATAAAAACAGAAATAGATTTTTCATCTTTTTTGATAGTAGGAAGAGGTGGTGTATCTTTCTTACCTTCATCAACCTTAGGAGTATCTTTCTTACCTTCAGCAGCTTTAGGTGTATCTTTCTTAGGTTGTGTTTTATTTGCAATGATAGGTAGATCTCTATTTCTGAGATTGTATTAATTTTTATTTCAAAGATAGCATGTTGATACCCTTTGAGATAATCTGAAGGTTCCTCTCCATGATTACCATAGTCTGATTCATAATGTTCCTCCTCTTTATTCAAGAAAATTCCAGACATTTATTCATCAAAATAGTGAATATAATCCTCGGGAATTTTAGGATCATCTTCTTCATCAACTAAGTTCTGGTGGAAAGGAGGTCTCGCTACAGGATCAGACTGATGATTTATGTTTTCCCTTGGTCTCTGATGATTCTGAGGTCTTCTAAAATGAGGGTTTCTAAACTGAGGTTCATGTTGTGCAAGAGGAGCAGAGGTATTCCCAAGGGCTAGCCTATCCATAAACTTTTCCATTGTTTTCATCATTGAATCAAATTTATCATCAGATGTAGAGGAGGAAGGCTTCTCTTATTCTTTTAACTTAGTCTTACTGATTTTTTACTTTTTGGCTGCTATCATATTAACCTCCACCTTCACTACATCATTTTTGATTTCAGCAAGTGTAGGGGATTCTCTCTTTCTCAGTAGTATAGAAAAGTCATAATCAAAAGCTTTGGCATATCTCATCTGAGCTAAGGCTTGTGGAGGTTTTAAATGGGTAGGAATAGAGTCATAAACATTATTAAACCTTTCTGAAAAGTTTTGAACAGATCCATCAACAACTCTTCTTAAATTGTTATACTCAGTGAGGGATTGTACTAGATTAGTTCTATTTCCCCATTTTCTCAAAAAGGTATCTTCAAACTCATTCCAATTATTAATAATTCTAGGAGTAAGGGCTTTGAACAACTTCATAACTTCACCAGTAAAGCTCTGAGAAAAAAATCTCAACCTGACATCTTCATGGTCAACCTCCTCCCTGTCTATAGAATCATTAAATTGATCTACATGTTCCTTTGCTGTAATGTCTTCATCATTTCCCCAAGTTTTGATTCTAGCAGCATATTTGCTAGGGAGCTCATGTAAAATCGCTGGAAGAACAAGAGGGGCATATCTAGTATGTGCAGCAGGTGGAGGAGGCACATTTCCAGACATAGTGAGAGGGACTGTGGCAACTTTTGGGATAGAAGCAGTAGAGGATGAATAACTGTTATGAGGAGGATTGTTTGGTCTTTTTTGTCCACTAACAATTAAACTCCAATCAATAATAGGTAAACCAAATTTAATTTTCAACAAGACTTCAAAAGGGTAAAGCTCTTTCAACTTATTTAAAGATCTCTTTCCAACAACAACTCAGAAGTAACAGCTTCCCAAAACTTCTCTATGTCTTCTTGTGTTACTAGGGATGACGTATCAATACCTCTCTTATGCAAGTCGAAGATGATTTCAGTTAATTCTTTTTCACTTTCAAACCTAAAAAATATTTCATGGATTTTATCATCAACTCTTTTATCTTCAAGACTTCTTAATATTTCAGAAGACAAGGATTTCGAATGTCATGGAATACTTGATATTTCAGAAATTCCTTGACTGCCTCTGGAAATCGTGTTTGGATTTTCCACGATGGCAGGTGGATTTGGGTCAGGATTAATCCTCATGTATCTCCTTCTTGAAGCCACCTTTTATCATATAAATTTTGAATGGAGTCACCAAGGTAGATGCAGCCTCGAAAAGCTTTCTCAGCTCCTGCTACTTTCATAAGTTCAGCTTCAAAATTTTGGGAAAGTATAATCTTCGGGCTCCCGGTAGAAGCACCAAAATGTTATCACAAAATTGGATTTGATAGGCTTCTTTATCATTCAAATTCATGTAACTATTTCAAACCTAATATTTTGACTAAGGCTTAGCCTCCTTAGACTGAGAGGGCTCTCTCAAGGGTTAATGATTTGGATAAAAATATAGATGGCTAACTCTATTTAGGCAATAAACAGATAAATGATATATTTAGGTTGAGAATCACATAAGCATGAATACATTGGGCTTATGGAGTTAAAACATCTCATTAATTTAGTGAATCTACCTAAAATGGAAGCTGAGGCATATCAGAGTTTTAGTCATAAAGTACACACACATGAAACTGTAAAAACACAGTCAGTTCACTTATATAAGAAGTCAGAGCATCTAAAAGATGAATTCTGAGTAATATAGATGAAACACCACTACAATGAGATAATATAAGAGATGAAAATAGAATAGGAACACACTAAAACTCCTTCTGAATCTCAAGATGGTCATGTAGAAAATCTTTGTATTAGCTGAAAATCAGTCAATTCACAATAAGCACATTTTTTCCAAAAATGTCCAACCGTTTACAAATTCGACCTCTTTGCCATTAATATACCTCTTAAAACATGAGATGATCTACCTCTAGGCTAGATACATCAAATTTCTAACTACTGACACCTTGCATAACCATAAGACATGGAATTTATTATAAAAAAACACCTAATCTACTTATACAGTCCTATTCAAAAAAGGACTCAAACTACTTATTGCTATCTATAAAAGCCTTATCTATTTAAATTTACATAATTTCCAAGTGTATCATCACATGGTAGAATCTCGATGATGGGCTTCATTTCATCATGACCATATTTTCGACCTCCATCAAAATAGGAAACATAATCCTACTTTTTAGGCATAAGATATTTTGCACTCTTTGAACATACTAACCATCATGTATCCTTCATTTCATGGTCCTTGGCTCTTGGAAGTTGTCATAACATGTCCCATAACTCTTCCCTAGCCTGCAGCTGTCTAAATCGACTTTAAACACTACTCAAAATGCTGTAATGATCTGCGCTATGAAAACACTACAGTTTCGTAGCGCCTTTCGTAGTGCTGCCATTTCAACCTTTACTCTTCAAATCTTTGACTTCTTTCCTCCAGGATTATTTTAATTACCCTTTAATACATCCTCCATAGAAATTTAATTTCTTGATTTATTATTCAACCCTTCCAAAACTGAACAAAATAAGCAAGAAAAGCTGCTATAGCAGTTTCGTAGCACTTTTCTGCTTTTTTACACTGAATGCGCTAGGAAACTGCTGAGTATGCAGTTTTGTCACCAAGTGAAAAATGTATTTGTGCCAAAAACATCAAAATATACATATCTAATTCATTTAAAAACCATATTAACTGTAAAAAACAGACATTCTAGCTTTCTTGAGCTCCCTTCTTTATTTACACTTTGTTGACCTATTGATTCTTCTATGACTGTCATTTTAATTCCTCTTCTCTTTAACTCATCATGAATCAAATCCAGCTGCTGCTCTAGATCTCTCACATGGTATTTAAGTCTTCTGTTAGTATCTCTCAAATGAGTATTTATTATTCTGACAAACTTAGCTTCCTTTATTGCTGGAACTATCTAGTTGAAAAATTACTCTGTATTACTTAGAGTTTCAGAAACAGAATCAGCTTTTCCTTCCCACAATGCCTTCATTCTTTTAAATTGTACTTTCTGTACACTCTGATTTCTAGCTCTCTTTTTCATGCCAACAAATTCTTGGTTTTCCAACCTTAATTTCTCCTCAAGACACTAAAACTATGTTTTCTTTCTCATTTTCTCTTTTTTCCTTTTTGTACTGCTAATTGTACGCTTCATTGTAGGTGATGAAATATCAACAATTTATTTAGGGGATTTAGTTGTCTCAATGGGTATTTGAACTTCTTTGCTACCTTCCACCAGTTTCCTAGCATGCCTACTCATAGGATTTCTTTCTTGAAATATGAAACCTGCATCTTTTCCCTCAAACTCTAGCTTCTTTGCGGACTTGGCCTTTTTCAATTTATGCTCATCTTCCCTAATGAACTCAGCTTGGACAATGGGTGTCTCTTCTATGTCAATGGCATGAAGGATATCCTCTAGATTCCCCTTTGTTACTGGGTTTTCCTCTATATAAACTATCTTTCCTTTTAATGCCACTGCTTGGCTTCTAGTTACTCTTCTGGTCCCCTTGCTGACAGCTTGTTTCTGTTTTTCATCTTTGAAAACCTTTGATATTTGTTTTATAGGTGGGAAAGTTGGAGTATTAAGCATTTGCATTTTCTCTAGCCCTTTCTTAGTTTTATTTCTTGACTTCACTCCTACGATTGATTTTGGTATTGCAGCCATAGATTGACTTGGCTTTGCTGCTGCTGGTGATGGAACTCCTTTATCTTTAGGGTTTGTTACAGGAGTTAGGGTTTCCAACTCAAAACCATTTATAAACAAGAAAGTTGACCAATCTTTTCCTATCTTCTAAAGTTCATCTAAAATTAATAACTTCATTAAACCATGATGAAATAAGGATGTTTCACTCCCTTTAGACTTTTCTTTCACCTTATCATCCATCTTTACAAGACTCCTATGCAGATAAAAAGGTAAATCAAGTGAAATCTTACCAGTGAAGTGTAGAAGCAATTTGAAATGATATGAATAAACCTTGTGATATCTGCCTTCACAGGAAAAATATTTCTGAATGTTGAGCTGCAGTTTTGAGTAGTTATCTGTGATGCAGCTTCTATGGATAGCATTATTAATGCCCATGTCTATGTACTCAGGCTTCATGAACTCTTTACTCGGTTCCTTATCAAATTTGAAACTTTTGAACCAGGTTTCTTGATCTCTTTGTATCTAAGTAACAACAACAGTGACCTTTGGTGTAATAGACACACTTAGCATCCTGACCTTAGTGGCTATTCCATTGAAATTCATAGCAAATTCTTTGGATACCTGTGTGTGACAACCCTACAAATTCTCACAAAACCGTAGGAAACCTACTCTTCTGAACTCTTCCATCTTTGTTGGGTATTCAATTATTGCTTTCATATCTTTGGGTTCATGCCTTAAACAGTGTCTTCCTATGTGAATTTTCTTTTCCTCTGCCATGTTCTTGAACAAATATTTCAGCCTCACTTGAAAAAATGTAACAACAACCTCGCTTGAGAAATTATCAGCCTCGCTTGATATGGGTGTAGTAAAACATTTGTATGAACCAGGAACATGTTTTGCTTGACACTCAGAGCTCAGATATTTCAAATGGAGGCAAAAGGGAATGAGAATGGTTAATTAGGAAATATTTTGAAATTTAAAATGCCCTCTCATAGCTGAATGATGCCTCATTCATAACCTATAATGACAATGATGACTGCAAACATGGGCGTGTACATCGAATTTCATCATTACATTACTCGACATGCCACTACCTACCCTTTCCCAATGATTTATGACATTTGCCAACTCAACTGATAAGACAGTTATAAATCCGCGCTTTCATAGCGCCTGCAGTGTAATTTTTCATGTTTGCGCTATGAAACTATCAGTGTTTTTGTAGCACAAAATGACTTTTTTCAATGGGTGGCGCTATGAAAACACAATTTGTTTGGCTAATTGAACGGTTTTGACACAAAACTTTGGGAAATGACCTAAAAATGGAAAATGATAAATATTTGACATGAAATAACTTTAAAGAAGGCTTTATTTCAACCTTAGTATGAGCTTTAATCTATAAGAAATCTAAAACCTACCCTTAATCAAACCTAAATTGACTCCTAAATCCCAATTTTTATTCATGAAATTTTGTAACCTTGTCAAAATGTTGTTTGAAATTTTTTGGGTGATAAGAGTTTCCATAAATCTATCATTTATCTGTTTATTGCCTAAATTGAGTAGCCATCTATATTTTTATCCAAATCATTAACCCTTGAGAGAGCCCTCTCAGGCTAAGGAGGCTAAGCCTTAGTCAAAAGATTAGGTTTGAAATATTTACATGAAGTTGACAAATTAAGCAGCCTATCAGATCCAATTTTGTGACAACAATTTCCATGATAACAGTTAGCCATCTATATTTTTATCCAAATCATTAACCCTTGAGAGAGCCCTCTCAGGCTAAGGAGACTAAGCCTTAGTCAAAATATTAGGTTTGAAATATTTACATGAATTTTATTGATCAAGCAACCTATCAGATCCAATTTTGTGATAACAATTTTCAAGCAGCTTATTGACTCCTAAAACCCAATTTTGATTCATGAAATTTTGTAACATTGTCAAAATGTTGTTTTGAAATTTTTTGGGTGATAACTCACAAATCTATCATTTATCTATTTATTGCCTAAATAGAGTCAGGCATCCATATTTTTATCCAAATCATTAACCCTTGAGAGAGCCCTCTCAGGCTAAGGAGGCTAAGCCTTAGTCAAAAGATTAGGTTTGAAATAGTTATATGAAGTTGACTGATCAAGCAGCCTATCAGATCCAATTTTGTGATAACAGTTTCCATCATAGCTTTTTCCATTAAGTTGTGACATTCTCCTGAATCTAAGATATCATTGTGTAAAATATTATCATGAATACTCAAGCTAATGTAGAATGGAGGGACATTACCTTCTTGGTGTTTTCCATTTACCTCAGGGCCAGATAGTAACTCTAGTTGATGGTCATTCAGGTTAACAACATCTTCTCCTTCACTTATGTTCAGTGTTTCAATGCTTTTGGCTTTTTATAAATCATTTTTAACCAGCTTTGTTAGAGGAACTGGTATTTTCAATTTGGCTATTTCAGTTTCGATATTAAATGGGACATGACGTTTGCCTAACTTAATGATCTCCTTTTTGCCAATTGTATTTTGAGTGTTCTTATCCTTTTTATCAGCAATTGGTATTTCGGTTTGTGTTTCCACTGTTTTATTTTCAAATTTTTTTTCTAGATTAGTTTGAGTGGTAGTTGTAGTTTTAGCAGAAATTGATGTTTGAGTATCAACAAATGTTTTAGTATCAGTTGATTTTTGAGTATCAGCAATTTTGATGTCTACAATTTTTGGACTGGGTGCAATCTTTGGACTAGAATTTTTTTGAGTTGGACTAGAATTTTTCTGATTTTCTCTAGGGAGAATTTGTTGCACGTTGGACACAACAGCTTCTACTGTTTTTGTGATCTGAGTTTGGACTATTTTCTTAGTAGGATATTATGCATTCTTCATACTTATAAGGCTATATTGTTTGTGAATCTCATATATCGTAGACTCATAGCCTTGTTTATAGTCAAAGGACTCCCCAGATTCTAACTATAATTGCTATAGCATGTATAATTCATGTTCTTCTTGGGTAAGAAAAATAGTATTATCATCATTTATTCCCATTAAGTTAATCTCGGTGTCTTGGTCTTCATCATTTTGTTGGGAGATCTCTCCATATTTTTCTTGGAAAGGTGGTCTAATCAATTGATCAGGTGTTGTTTATTAAGATTTACCAGTATTGGTATTCTTTCTAAAGTTTGGATTTTTGATTTGAGGACCTTGTTGTTGATTATCCCACTGAGGTTTATTTCCATATTTTCTAATCTATCCATTATTCTTTCCATAGTTTTTGCTAAACTATCTATCTTACTATCTGATGTGGATGGTTCATCCTTAATAGTAACTCTTATTTCATTTCTCATCCTAACTCTATTAGCTAACAAGTTAGCTTCTACACTAACTGCATTACTTTGCATCTGTTCTAATGTTTTAGGGTTTCTTTCTCTCAATTGATAAGACATATCAATATCAAAACCATCTGGAAATTTGATTAACGCTAGATCTGGTGGAGGTTTGATATTTGCAGGAATAACATTGTAAATAATATTAAACCTAGTACAATAGTCCTGAACAGATTCATTAGGATCTGTTTTAATGTTTTCATATTAAGATAATATTTGTAAGGTGTTTTTCTTTCTTTTCAATCTGTTGATAAATAATTGATGAAAAGTAGCTAAATCAGATATATGATTGGCAGGTAAAGCTTTAAACCATTTCTTTACATCTCATACTAATGTTTGGGAAAATAATCTCATTTGAACATCAGCTTCATTAATTTCATGTAATTCAAAGTAATCAGACATTTTGTTTACATGTTGTTGTGTAGTATATTGACTTGTACCATCAAACTGAAAGATTTTACTTTGGTAATCCTAGGGCATGGAATGTAATTGAGCTGGTAATACCAAAGGGGCATATCTGGATGGCATGGC
Source organism: Pinus albicaulis (assembly GCA_034641835.2). NCBI lineage: Eukaryota > Viridiplantae > Streptophyta > Pinopsida > Pinales > Pinaceae > Pinus > Pinus albicaulis. Next base: position 94,325,607 of record CM076584.1, on the reverse strand, counting down.
TAAGAATCTAGCTTGACTGGGAGGTAAATTTGAGGTGCTTGGTGATGAGGTTGAACTACTTGAAGATGAGCTTCAGACACTAGAAGATGTACGTGGAAATGAGGTTGAAATACTAGAAAATATAGGAGAAGTGCTAGAACATGAACTTGAAGTGTTTGGAGATGGAAATATAACTGTGAGTTGAAGAGGAAGCTTGGGGATGAATGATTTTGTGGAATGGACTATGGTGGATATTATAAATGATGTGGTACTAAATAAAGATGAATTTATAGTATATAAAGGAATGGTAGAAGGCTTAGGGGTAAAAGAAGATAAAGAAACTAATTCAACAAAATTTTCAAAATATTCTTTATCTACATCTTTAATCAAAGTTGCAGTCAAAGCATCAAGTTTATTAAAAGTTTCTAGAACTTGGTGATATGAATCAAGTGAAATAGTCTCCTTCTTTGCTTCAATAAATTAAATGAAATTAGGATATATTACACTATCATAGATTGAATTTTCAAATTTAGTTCTGAAAAAGGAGTGTTCAAATGATAAATCAAATTCAATATATTGTAAGAGTGAATTAGCCTTGATTAATTGACTAGTATTCCCTATAATTTCTACTTTTTTGGTTTTTCTTAAAATTTGGTTGGATCAACAAAAATTATATAAGGTTGTGGATCAGGATGAGCCGTAGTATAGTATGTTATTTTAGAAGCCCAAATTTTGATTTTCAATAAAAAATGTTTTAGCAACCCTAAAACAACCTTAAGGTGAAAATATGAGGAAAAGTGTTTCCTTTAATATTTATTTAAAATGAGGATTGAGTTCACCCATTGGAGTCACTGATATGTTTTAACATACTAGCGACTCCAATGGATAAATCTATCCTCAGTTTAAATAAATATTAAAGGAAACACTTTTCCTCATCTTTTCACCTTAAGGTTGTTTTAGGGTTGGCTACCATACTTGGTATGGCATCTCCTGGTGAGATGTCAAGAAATTTAAGATCAATGGCCTTAGAACTTTGACTTTGCTTGCCTTAAAACTGATTTTTGAGCTCTCTTTTATTTAATCATATGATGTTATACCTTTCAAATATTAGGGCCTTCTCTACAGGCTTGAACTTCAAAAGATAGTCCTGCAATCCAATATAAAATTTGCAATGGTATTCACAATGAGTAAAGTAAAGTAAAACAAATGAACTAATGGTTAATCTAGAAAAAATTAATGCTTCAGCATCCTACCATTCATTGGTCCATTTGGTAGATCTTCTCTATCTAATACCTTCAATAAAAATACATTTTTACCTCTGTAACCATAAATGATGTATGGGCCTTTCCAAAGAAAATAAAATTTACCATGTTTCCCTTTATCTTCTCTTCTAGTATCCCATTTGAGTACTTTATCACCTATATAAAAATGATCTTGTTTTGTTTTTGTGTCAAAAATATTTTTGATTCTGTCTTGGATAACTTGTGATTTGACATAAAATTCTTCCCTGGTTTGCTTCAAATTTATTGTCTAATTTTTCCGTCTTTAGATATCATTTGGTTCTACTTGTAGCTCTTGAATCATTTTCATCACTGGCACTCCTAATGAGGATGGAAAAACAACATCCATCCCATATACCAATTGATAGGGAGATGTACCAATGGATTTCTTTGTAGTTAGTCTGTCTTCCCATAAGGCATTGACCAACCTTTTATTCTAGGTCTTTTTGTTATCTTCTAAAATATTTTTGATGATATTAACTAGGCTTTTCTTTGAGGATTCTACAATTCCATTACCTTTAGGATAATAGGCAGTGGAAAGGCCACGGTTGATGTGGTATTTGTTACAAAATTCAATCATTTTCTTGGATTTGAAGGTAGCTGCATTATCAGTAATGAGATTTTCTGGGCATCCAAATCTAGAAAGGATGTTTTTTTCAAGGAATGAGATAATGACATAATCAATGGCTTGTATAGAAGGGATGGCTTCTATCCACTTGTTAAAGTAATCAGTGGCTGCCAAAATCCATTTATGCTGGGAAGAGGAGGGTGGTGAATTTCACCAATGAAGTCTAAACCTCATTGCTGAAATGGAATTTATGTAGAGATGGGTTTGAGGGGTAAAGGTAATAGTTTTTTCTTCCCTTCAAATATCTGGCATTTGTGACAGGAGGTCACATACTTTCTAACATCTACAAAAAAATTGGGCTAGTAAAAGCCTGCCCTCAAGATTTTATTAGCAGTTGATTTCCAATAAAGGTGTCCTCCACAGTCACCTGCATGAAATTCTTGCATAACTTTATCAACTTCATCTTTCAATAAATATTTTAATATAATACCACCATGATATTTTCAAAATAAAGAATTGTCTATGATACAATATTTAATTTCTTTTAATTTTAAGAATATACATTTCGTTCTAGATAAACCAGGAGGATCTTGTAGGTTAAGTAAAACAAATATGATATCTGCATACCAAGGTGAATCTAATAAAGGTTCAATGATCTATGGAGTCACCATCTCTTCCTGATCATCTAGTTCTGCAATGAAATTTATATCTAAGGCTCAACAATTCGATTCAACCATGATTTTGGCTAAACCTTGGTCTTTAATTAATTTTGTAGGCTTTATTTCAAAATCATATTCTAATATAGTGGCAATCCATTTGCCCCTTTTTCCATTAGGCCCATTCTGAGTTAGAATGTCCTTTACTCCTGAATTTGGAACATATGCAATTATGTGTGAGTATAAAATGTACACTCTGAAATGCTTAATAGATTTCTCTAAAGAAACTACTTGTTTTTCCATAATGGTGTACTTTAGTGTTGCATTTCTTAAGGATTTTCTAAAAAAATAAATGGGTTTTTCATAACCAACATCATTCTTTTGCAACAAGACTACAAAAATGGTATGCTCTGAAGCAAAAGAAAAAAATTATAAGATCTTTTTTGAAATCAGGACTAATAAGGACAGGTGTTTTAGTAAGTTCTTGTTTAATTGCTTCAAAATACTATTTAGCCTCTACTGTCCATTTAAGTGTTGAATCCTTTTTCAACATGTTATTCAATTCACTCATTATTTCTGCTAAATTAGAAATGAATCTTCTAAGAAAGTTTATTTTAACTAAGAATGCTTGTAATTATTTGATGTTTCTAGTTTGACTTTTGTTTGGAATGGATTTTCTTCTAGCTAGATCTATCCTAATTTCATTTTTTAAAATTATATGTCCTAGGAGTTTACCTTATTCTAATCCAAAGAGCGTATTTTTTGGATTCAAGGAAATACCAAATTTTATGCATTTAATGAAAAATCTTCTCAAATGATCTAGATGTTAATTATCTATTTTGGAAAATATTATTATATCATCTAGATAAATTACTAGAAATTCATGGATTTCTTTAGCAAAAGCTATGTCCATAGATCTTTGGAATGTAGCTCCTGCATTCTTCAATCCAAAGGGAATTTTCAAATACATGAAAGTTCCCCATGGAGTGGTAAATGCAGTATTTGTTTGATCTTCAGGTTGACCTAAGATTTGATTGTATCCAGAGAATCCATCAAGCAATGAAATTATGGATGATCCTACTACCCTCTGTAAAATATGGTCCATGTTGGAGAGAGGATAGTTATCTTTCAATGAGACTTTGTTTAAGTTTCGGAAATCAACACAAATTTAGATTTCCTTGTTTTCTTCCTTGTGGGAACTAAGTTTGAGACCCAATTAGAATATCTAATAGGTGTTATAATTTGTGCCTCATAGATCCTTTTAATTCTTTTCCAATCAATGGCATAAGAACTGGATTAATTCTCTTAATTTTTTTTTTAAAGGGCTTCTAATTTTCTTTGATGGGTATTTTATGTTGTATAATGCTAGTTTCATAAGATTTGAGGTCTTCATAACTCTAGGCAAACACATCTCGAAAATCTTTAAACAAACTTATGTATTTCAGCTTTTCTTCTGGAAGCAATGCTTTGGATAATTTGATAAGCTTATGTTTTTTTTATGTTCCTATGTTACATTCTTCTATGTCTAATATTAAGGGTTTCATTTTTGGTTTTCTAGCTACATAATTGGAATGAAAAGACCTTCTAGTGGAGCTAATCCCTTAAGTAAAAGGCTATCTTTAAGGTTTAAAATCTCTAATTCATTATTTGTTATTTCCTTTATTTATACTTTAGTAAATCTAGTTGGTTGAGTTTTATCTACATCATTTACATCTAACTCACTATTTATTGTGTAATCTAATGTACAATCAGTATCTATATTAAAATTTTGAAATTCTCCCTCAACATTCATAAAATTATAGATTTGAGAATCTTGTGAAAAAATATGCCAATGTTTCAAATTGTCTGGTATAGTTGGCCTATGTCTTACCTCTGTCATGTATTACTGATTTGGCTGAAAAGGAAATCTGCATGTGCTGGCAAAAGTAGCCAAACTATGTGCCTGCATGTTCTATTTCCTTGGAATAACAACAAAGTTAGTTTCAAGAAAATTATTAATAAGATCTAGAATGGTTTCTCTGTATTGGCACAGTCTAGGATTATTCACAAGATACCCTCATTTAATTTGTTTTATGATAAGTCCTGAGTCTCCCAAGGTAGAAACTCTCTTGGCTCCAAGTTTTCTTACAATTTGCAGTCGTAAGATTAACGCTTCATATTATTCCATGTTATTTGTGCATTTAAATTTTAACCTGAAGGCATGGCCTTCTGAATGATCATTTTCTAAGTTATAAATCCATACTCCTGCTCCTACTCCTAATTTGTTCACAAAACCATTGAAATCTAAGTGCCACATAGATTCATGAAATATATTGTCATTGTCAATTTCTTTATGTTTCTATTATACTGTTGTTTTTTAATCTATGACAGTGTCTAAATTACATAAGATGAAAGAATCCATATTAGAATGTACAAAATGAATAGGATAATTTTGTGGTTTTTTTGCACTACTGACCATGTATTCCATCAAAATCTCTCTATAAAGTTTTTTGGGCTGACCAAATATAGAAACGGTTGCATATGGCATGTCTAACTTTAGTGACCCCTGTAATTTTTCTCCCCATGAGCGAGATAATAATATTCCATACTTTAGAGGGATATCAACAACTACAATATCAATGAAAATAATCTTAGCTGAGTATTGGACTAGAGTGACACACAAGTATTTTATCAAGCCAAGGCATTTGACTTTACTAGAATCTAAGGAGAAAATATCTTTGTATGGTCTGGTGATATCTAGATTTAACATTTCCATGATATTTTTTGGCATTAAGTTGTGAGGTGCTCCTGAATCTAGCATATCATTGTGTAAAATATTATCATGAATACTCAAGATAATGTAGAATGGAGGGACACCACCTTCTTGGTGTTTTCCATTTACCTCAGGGCCAAATAATAACTCTGGTTTATCATCATTCAGGTTAACAACATCTTCTCCTTCACTTATGTTCAGTGTTTCAGTGATTTGGGATTTGTATAAATCATTTTTAACCAGCTCTGTTAGAGGAACTGTTATTTTCAATTTGGCTACTTCAGTTTGGATATTAAATGGCACTTGAGTTTTTCCTAACTAAATGATCTCCTCTTTACCAATTGTGGTTTGAGTGTTCTTATCCTATTTATTAGCAATTGGTATTTCGGTTTTTGTTTCCACTATTTTGTTTTCAATTTTCTTTTCTGGAATAGTTTGAGTGGCAGTTGTAGTTTTAACAACAGTTGATGTTTGAGTATTTGCAGATGTTTGAGTATTAATTGATTTTTGAGTATAAGCAGTTGTGATGTCTACAATTTTTGGACTAGGTGCAATCATTGGACTAGAAGTTTTCTAAGTTGGACTGAAACTTTTCTGAGTTTCTTTAAGGAGAATTTGTAGCACTTTGGACACAGGAGCTTCTACTATTTTCTTGGTTTGAGTTTGTATTGTTTTCTTAGTACGAGCTTCTACATTCTTCTTACTTCTAAGGCTATATTGTTTGTGAACCTCATATATTGCAGACTCGTGGCCTTTTTATCATCAAAGGACTCCCCATATTATAACTGTAATTGTTGTATCATGTATAATTCTTGTTCTTCTTGGGTAAGAAAAATAGTATTATCATCATTTATTCCCATTAAGTTAATGTGGGTGTCCTGGTATTCATCATTTTGTTGGGAACTCTCTGCATATTTTTCTTGGAAAGGTGGTCCAATCAATTGATCAGGTGCTATTTCTCTTGATTTACCAGTATTGGTATTCTTTCTAAAGTTAGGATTTCTAATTTGAGGACCTTGTTGTTTATTATCCCACTGAGGTTTTATTTCCATATTTTCTAATCTATCCCTTATTCTTTCCATACTTTTTGCTAAAATATCTATCTTACTCTCTGATGTGGATTGTTCATCCTTAATAGTAACTCTGCTTTCATTTCTCATCCTAGCTCTTTTAGCTAACAAGTTAGCTTCTACACTAACTTCATTACTTTGCATATGTTCTAATGTTTCAGGGTTTCTTTCTCTCAATTGATAAGACATATCAGTATCAAAACCATCTGGAAATTTTATTAAAGCTAGATCTGGTGGAGGTTTGATATTTTCCATAATAGCATTGTAAATACTATTAAACCTAGTAAAATAGTCTTGAACATATTCATTAGGATCTCTTCTAATGTTTTCATATTCAGATAATATTTGTAAGGGGTTTTTCTTTATTTTCCATGTATTGATAAATAATTGATGAAAAGCAGATAAATCAACTATATGATTGGCAGGTAAAGCTTTAAACCATTTCTTTACATCTCCTACTAATGTTTGGGAAAACAATCTCATTTGAACATTAGCTTCATCAATTTCATGTAATTCAAAGTAATCAGTCATTTTTTTTACATGTTGTTTTGCAGTATTGTTGGACCTTGAAATTGTCATTCACTTCCATTACATTTTCACTTACATTTCCATATTATCACCTTCACTTCACCTCCATTTCATTACATTTACCTTACCATTACCACTATTGGGTTACATTTATGTTTTTCCAAGCTTTTTTAATTCCTAGTATTTTTAAGTGAAATTGTGGTTAAAAATTAGAAAATAATATGCACATACTTATACCTAACAAGTGAAATGAGTCTTTTTCCATGTGTAGGTCAAAATGAAGCTTCCAAAACACAGTTATGTGGCCTCCTAAGGCCAAATTCGAATTTGGATGGAGAAGATCATGGGATCATAAGGATATGTGTCTCATTTCCTATTTCTATTGTAACTCTAGAGATATAGGGAGAGATTCATGGAATCTCATTAATGAGATAGCTTCTCATTTTTTTGTATAAATAGGGATAGATTTCTCCTATCAAATCATGTGTAAAATTGGAGTTATGCTCAAGCTTTGAATAAATGATTAGATTGTGGCACCTTACTCATGAATGTTCCTTCATTTTGATTTGGTTTTGTGTACATATGGAGCATCTCAATTTACCATCTCTCATAATTATAGATCAGCTGCCTAAAATGTGTGAGATTTACTTGCTTTCATAGATTAAAGTTTATTTTCTTTCTTAGTATTAGTTTCAGAATAACTTTCTTCTAAAATATTTCGTGAAGATAGATAACTCTGTTTTCAAATCGAATTAAGATTGAAGTAATAAAAATACACAGTTGCCTAGTTTCCTTACTATTTTGTCATTCATTTTCTTAGAACAGAATTGTCAATTAACTGTCTCAATGGATGTTTTCAAAATCCATTCCAAGATGATGATCCTAAACTAAATGGTTGAATGTCTAATGCATACAATGATTGAATTTACTTTGCACATTGTTATTTTCCTTCTAGGAATTTAGAGACTAAGGCATAATTGACTTCTCACATAGCATCTCAAGACGGTAATACTTCACATTGAATGTTGTAGAAAGTCAAATATACATTAGTTGTTTACAGTGAATTTTACATGCTTTCACATTTTTATTTTAACCTCACTTAATTGCATCATTGATATTCCTAAAAATCATTCCAAAGAAATTGATTTAATCATGTTTCAGTACTGAATGGTTGAATGTTTAATGAGTGCAATTAATGAGTTACCTTTTGCATACTTTACTTGGTTTTCTAGTTCATTAGGTATAATTGGTTACTTAACACTATCTCAAGAAGATCACACTTCATAATTGAATGTTGGAGTAACTAAATATGAATTAATTGTTTTCCTTTATATGCTTTGAAATGCTTTCTTGGATTAAAATTTTAGTTCCTGCAAGTGTGATTGTGCACGCTATATTTTCTTTTGAATTTGCTTTCTTTCTTTTTGTTACTTGATTTCATAGGTTAGTTGAATTTCATTTTCATTATTTTATTTCATATATTATATGAATTGGTTTTCATTATTTTGTAGCTAGATTGATCTAAAATGAAAGATAATTTCTAGCACATACAATGCACACATGTTTCACAAGCTTACGAAACCCCCGTGTTGACAAATTAAATAACTTGCAATTATTTTATCCCAACAAGTACATTGAATTGTACCATCAAACTAAAAAATATTTACTTTGGTAATCCTCAGCCATGGCATGTAATTGAGTTGGTAAGACCAAAGGGGGATATCTGGCTTCCATGGCTAATATTCTAGCTTGATTGGGAGGTAAATTTGTGGTGCTTGGTGATGAGGTTAAAGTAATTTCAGATGAGCTTGGGGGACTAGAAGATGTACTTGGAAATGAGGTTGAAATACTAGAAAATGTAGAAAAAGTGCTAGATGATGAAATTGAAGTGTTTGGAGATGGAACTAAAACTCTAGGTTGAAGACGAAGCTTGGGGATGAATGATTCTATGGAATGGACTCTGGTGGATATTATAGATGATGTGGTACTAAATAAAAGTGAATTTACAGCATCTGAAGGAATGGTAGAAGGCTTAGGGGTAAAATAATATAAAGAAACTAATTCAAAAGAATGTTTAAAATATGCTTCATCTATATCTTTAATCAAAGTTGCAGTCAAATCATGAAGTTTATCAAATGCTTCTAGAACCTATTGATCTGAATCAAGTGAAATAGTCTCTTTCTTTGTTTCAATAAATTGAATGAAATTAGGATCTATTACACTATCATAGATTGAATTTTCATATCTATTTCTAAACGAAGAGTGTTCAAATGATAAATCGAATTCAATATCTTGTAAGCTTGATAATTGCTTAGAGAGTGAATTAGATTTGATTAATTGACTAGTATTCCATAGAGTTTCTACTTTTTTGGTTTTTCTTAAAATTATGTCAGGATCATCAACAATTATAGCAGGCCCTACACTAGGATGATCCCTGGTATAATATATTCTCTTAGAAGCCATAATTTTAATTTTCAATAAAAATGTTTTAACAACCCTAAAACAACCTTAAGGTGAAAATATGAGGAAAAGTGCTTCCTTTAAGATTTATTTAAATTGAGAATTGATTTACCTAGTTGAGTCACCAGTAGAGTATTCCTTACTTTACTTTAACATTTTTCCTTCATTTATTAGGTGCATTTAAGCTTGTTGACCCTTTTATTTTTCTTGTAATAAGAAAACTAATCTAATTCTAACCTTATAACTTCCAATGGCTCAGATTAAATTGATGAGCTCATTTTTATTCTCTACCTAACTTTTGATCTACCAAGATTAAATGGTTTGACTAGATCTTTATTCTCTAACTAATATTATATGAAATTTTGAAGCATGAATGAATCAAGATTAAACTGTTTGATCCTCATGAATTGTGGAATTTTGACAAGCTGCACACAATTTTTTATTTGCAAAAATTAAACTAAGAGTAGTGGCATTTGAATGTGCAACACTTTCATGATCTATTTTTATCTCTTTTTGGAGGAGTTCATACTTTATATTCTTTTTTCGATCTTTTTCTTTTAGTCCTTTGATTTTTCTTTTAGGACTTACCCTCTTTACATTTTTTAATATGGGAAAAAATTTGTAGAAAGCAAAGTATTTACATTATTACAAGAGTAAACATAGTCAATTAAAAATTATGATCCATATTATTATAGGACCCTAACAGAATCCAGAAACAAATATTTTTGTTGAAAATTTGATGAATCCAACAACAAAACTTTGTGATGATGATTTGGTGAATCCAGCAACACAACTTGCTAATGAGAGTGAAATTGCTATTGAAGCAGTCAATGCTATGGTAAATCTAGAAATTAATACTGCTGATGTAAACTTTTATCAAAATTTATTGGCTAATGATGAATGGTTTCAAATGATGCAACAAAAACATGATATAGACATGATTTTATTTGGTGATATAATCTCACTTGAGTCAGTGGAAGACAACCTGTTTGTAAGAACACATATTAATGAAGAAGAGACAAGGAAAAATACATACATAAAGATAGATAAAAAAAAAAAATATAGGGGTAGATGTAGAGAAGGAAGCCCATAAAGAGAAAAAAAGAGACAGAAGAAAAAACAGAGAAGGAAGTGCAACAAGAGAAATATCTCATTGCAGAGAAAAATGAATAAATCCAATGTGGTTTTATAGATGTTCTTACACTTACCATTGATTTCCAACATGCTCTTAAACATAATGATTATGAAGAAGAGTTAAAGTTCCTTGAAACATGGCTTGCAACACCATGTCTAGATGAGGTTTACACAGAAGCTGTAGATATGAATGTTGAAGAAAACATGCATGATGAACACATCAATTAAATTTTTAGGTATTGGAGTTTTGAAGAGATAAAATATTATTCTTATCTTATGTTGTAGGAGATCGATGATGAAAAGCACACTACAAAAGAAAATATGTGGTAGAAACCCACATACAAGTCATTTCTCGAATAAGTCTAGGACATGCTTAAACAACCTAGAATAATTGAATACCTGCACCAACAAATCAGGAAATAGAGGTTTGAAGAATACAAAAAGAAGAAATTTTTAAAACAATTTAGAGGCTATAGAATGTGGAAGAAGAGAAGAAGAAAAATAAATCTAGATGAAGTCAATTTTTTTATTATGAGCCTCGCTGAGACATAGACCAGCAGGTACCTTAATTGAATTTTTATGTGGTTGTAATTAAGTGGAAGTGTTGGATAATCTAATTCCAACCACCTAATAGGTGTCAAAATTGTCTTTCCAAGTGTCCCAGTTCAGTTTCACTTACTCCACTTTAGTTCAGTCTCACTACAGTAAATTATTGTTGGTGTCTCTAATGGAATCTTATTTAACTAATTCTTAATACTGAGAAGAGAAATCCTCTGCTCCACTTCTTTCTAGTTTTCAATTATTGTTAAGGAAAACATTCTATATAATATTACTCATCACTATTATTCAAGGAGAAGGCCACATGGAATTAAATAGCTAGTACGTCATTAAACGGTATACTTTCACTCCTATCAAATACTAACTTATTTCATAAATTAAAAAGAACTACAAAATTTCAACCCAAAAGAGAGTTTCAAAACATACTCATACATTCATATTTAATTTAACATAATTAAAATGAAAATATTAAAATATTTATTTCTTTACAATGTCACTGATAAAAATGGGTTAGTCTAACTTATAGAAGAAATATATTTTTTCATAGAAAAACAATTTCAACAAAGAATGTATTTGTTTTTTAAAATGCATTTTTGAATGCATAAATAGATTCAACACCCTGGAAAACCTTCCACGCATTAAAATTCTACAGATTAAGAAACATAAACTTAGACTCAAGTTTTAAAAATCTATGTCATATTTTGGTTAAAATAAAATAAAAAAATTATCATGAAAAAAGTCGTTTCGTCTATAAATTAGACTTCCCCTTTAAAAATATTTATATTTCCTTACCAACTTACCCCATAAGAGTTATAAATTATTGATGCTTCACATTAATTCATCTCGTAAAGAAAACTATGTGTTATCTGGATTATGATATAATTCCTATCGAGAAAGTAAATTAATCACCGAAATGTTTATTTCAACTTGTCAATTAAGGTTCATAAATTAGGGATCCTTTACTCTAGTTCATCTCGTACCCAAAACTATTCGCTATATAGAATATGATATAATTACTATTGATAAAGTAAACTAATTACTAAAATATTTATTTCAACTTTCCAATTAAGGGTCATAAATTATGGATCCTTTACTATAAGTCATATCATACCCAAAACTATCTGTTATTTAGATTATTATATAATTCCTATTGAGAAAGTAAATTAATTACCGAAATATTTATTTCAACTTTCCAATTAAGGGTAATATATTATGGATCCATCACTACTATTTATCTCATACATAAATCTATATTCCATTTAGATTATGATATAACTTAAATTAATTACTAAAAAATTAACGTAACTTTCCCATTAATGAATTTTTTGATTGTCCACTTCAATTCATCTCATGCATTAAAACTAGCTATTTCCCCAAAAGGTGCAAAGGGATGTCGATAGGGCGTTAAAATTTGTCAGCCAACCCTATGAAGGAGAGAAGATATATTTGTAGGTTGATCTAGAAAAGGGTTAATTGCAGATGAGTTGATATGAACATCCTTGTAATAGCGATCATTTATTAGTTTGTATTCAAGTGCTACTATTACTTGTGATTTACAAGCAAGGAATTCACAAGCATTTTCAAAAGTATTGTGTCTTTTAACAATGAGGATTTCTAATTCGGAAACCATCTGAGGTAAGAAGTTTGAAATTGTAGTGATGTCTTGGGGGAAGTTGATTGTATGCCCATTGTATTTGTATTTCCCACCACGAGCATTAGTAACTTGTAGAATTGGGTTGACATGTGCAATGATCATTTTTTAAACACGTGTTAAATTAGAAAGGACAAGTGGTTGTGTGTCAGGGTCCATGTTGTTTTAATGACAAAAATGATATGGAGGTCTAGATGAGGCAAAACAAAAACAAGAAATATTACCATGTAGAAGTCGTGTTTTCATGACCAGGTATGATTCTTTGCATATCATGCAAACATGCATGAGAGAAATTTTATCTATGCCTTGTCGTAATCGATGATTCTCATCATTGAGGTGGGAGTTTTTCTGGGTTTCGAAAAGGTGAGGTGAGTTGGCTTGTATGTTTCGGGAAGAAGGAAAGGTGGGAGTGGAAGTAGGCGGGGCAGAAGGATTTTTGCATTTTTTATAAAGTAGCCATCGTCGTGCATTTATTGTGTCTTTGTTTTGTGCATAAAGGATGCTCCTTTGTGCATTTTTATCTACATTTTCAATGTTTGATGGCATATCTAAGAAAGTAAAAATAATTTATTTTTAGAATGGAGGTATAAGTTAGTTATAGAGAAGTATAAATGAAGTGTACATGCATAGAAAATAAATCATGAATTTTTACATTCTGAAAATAGTTTATATAATAAAAATAAAAACACTAACATTGCTAGGAAAAGAGTGCGTCAATGACATGCTTGAAAGTTTACCAAGATACATGATAAATTTGTGTGAAAAATTGTAATGGTAGCCTTGAATGTCGTAATCAATACACTGAGATATATGTTGGTGTTCAGGTAGGGATGATTTATCCACCCTAATCTGACATTAATATTATCAATCTGGGAGCGCATCCTTTCAAGGCAACGCGCAAGGTATATGTAGGAACAAACACATAGTCCATTCAACCGAGGGTTTACAGTTAAAACTCAAAACATTTCCGTGAAGTAAAATTAATGTAGAACATTCAACAATCTTAATCAGCAAGAAATAAAAATAACAACCATAGCACAACAAGAAATAATCCACACATATACACAGACACAACACCTGATCAGAAGAGCGGGCCCAAATCTCTGATCAGGGCTGCGTTGATTACGAAATGCTTTGGAACAGTAAAAATAGATGTATTTTATTGATATACAAAATGTGATTACAGTCTTCTCCTCGGAACCCTGAATTATAGGCACAATGTCCATTTTATACACAGTACAAGGGAATAACAGATTTACCTGAAACATGATAACTGTGTGTTCAGAAATGGACTCTGATTGAAATGGCATGAACAATAGATATTCTAGATGGAGAAAAGGCCGAGAATAGGCCCAGGGAGTTGTGGTCCAGCTGCGCACTCTCCCTTTGGCTAGTTGTTACCGATTCTTGTTGCGATCTGCTAGAGCGAGGGTTCCTATCTTTCGATCTGCAACCAAACACAAACCTTAGTGCCGCAATTAGGTAAAAGCCCGTGATTTTACTTCATTAATCAAAATATTCCAATCGGAAAAGTTAGGGTATTTACCTCAGGAGTTTATCATGGCAAATGTGGGTAAATTAAGCAAAAAGGTTCAAAAAGGATAACAAAAGTGGGCAAAGAAATAGCCAAATTTGATGCCCAACATCTCCCCCCAGCTAGCCTTCTACATGCCCTCATGTAGCCCGCCACCCCCGCAGATCTGGGTTCTGCAACCTATGAGCTTCATGAAGCCCAGCATGATCATACTCCAGAGTCATCTCTGTCCCTGGAACTTTAAACCCATCTGAAAGGAGGACCTCCTTCCACCAGTCTATTGGAACATTATATGCGGGAGTGTAGAATTCTGCCGGCAGCCAAAGAAAAAGATATTGATGTCGAAGCCCCATCCACCGAGTTCCACACGTTTGGATACATGCCACGTATCTCAGTACTCAAGTGAGTACTCGTGCAAAATTAGGTGCCCCAAAAGGCTCCCTGCTTCTGACAGCTGTTGGTGACATCATCCATCTCCTTTGACAAGCATCTAGAGCTTCCTTCTGGAAAACAATTATTTGGTTGAAACAAAGGTCAAGACACCACCTTTGTGTCATCAAAATTCTGGCTTTGTTTTCCTCAAACTTCAAAAAGGCATAGTGTTTGTTAAACACAGTGTCTAACCTCTCATGCTATACCCTTATTATAAATGGCTTAGTGACTTGGTTAGACTCAAAAGTGTCACAAGCCTTCCGCCAATGAATTTGATTGAGAGCATAAGATGTGAGGGCCCTCAACTGAATGTCCCCCACATATGGGACTAGGTTAAAGTCTCTATCCAACCGTAACAAATATCCATGGAAATAAAATTCACGCATTAGATGTTGAGTGGGTACATCATGATTCCTCATGATCCAAAGGAATTGTACACCATCCTCGATCTCATAACTGATCTCATCTCTGATGCTCTCCATGCAAAATAAAAGGAAATTTTCATGTAAAAATAAGAAATAACAAGAAGCAGGGGGGCAACATGCCATCACCTCTTGCACCAAGTTGAACATTTGTTCTTTATCATTCTTCAGCTCAGCCACTTACTTTTCCAGCTGCTCCATCTTGAGCTACTACTTTGCATGCCTCAACCTCATGATATCCATGCGCTCTACATACCCAAAAATGGTTTTGGAGGCTTTTTCTTCCATTATTTTGATCTCCTTCTGGTATCGGGCCGTAGTACTCTTCCATGTTTGTAGCTCAGATGTTAGCGTATATTCTCTGGCCTCGAACAAATGTTCAATTGGTTCTGTCTCAGTTTCTGCTTCCACCCTATCAACCCTGGGTCTCTTGGCTCACTATCTATACTTATTTATCTACTTTTGCATCTTGTACACTTTTATCCTCAAACTCCTCACTTCCATTTTCAACCGCATGGTTTCCTTGAACTGATGGTTATATCTTTTCTTGATAGGGCATCTTCGCAGCCCGCCCAATTCTACTCCCTCTTGCTTAACCTATATCCTTTCAGCTTCAACAGCTGGAGGTGGATCCCTCGGAACTGTCTTTGTTGGGTCGACAGTCGGTCCAATATCTGCTGCCTACCCTTCTTCCACTCTTTCCTGTTTCACTCTTTTTATTCCTTCATGCACCACTGGTGTATTCATCGGGACTTCTCTGCATGGTCCCTCCTCTCCACCAATGGTCGTTCCTTCATCAGGTACATTTTCCTCAAACAATGGTGCCCCAGTAAGATACCCTTTTTCTAACATGCCTGTTGGGGTTTCTTCCAGTTGTAGCCTTCGTTTCAAGTTTAAAGCCATAGGAATGGCAACATTTTATTCTTCTCTTTGCTGTGGGGAACGGGTTAACCATGCCCCCTTAGGAAAAAATACAGGAAAATGGAACAAATTTTCTCCATCCAATCCTGAGGTTGACACTGGTTCTTGTGGAGCAGCGTCGACCTCACTCCTTGCTTCTCCTACCATTTCCCTTGTAGCTTCTATAGTTGGAATGGTCACGACTGTTTCCTCCACATGTTCCATATTAATAGGGGATCCCTGTGGAGTGGCCTTTATGCCAATTACTCTATCTGTCTTCTCAAATAACTCCGCGGACTGGGCTAGTTCTTGTGGAGCAGCCTCAGCCGAAGTGCCAGTAGGAATTTCTGCAACTTCAATTGATTCAGCTTGCATTTGTAAATCCAACTCCTCTTCACACTCCTCGGTCTCCATCTCCATTTCCTCAAGCTCCTCATGATAAACATAATCGTTCTCTTCATCTCCCTACACGGTCTCATCCTCTTGCATAATTTTCGGTTCCTCTGCCCTAACAGCTATGGCAGCTTCAATTTCTTCCTCAGTGGAGTTTCGAAACCACTCCTATGGAATTAGAATCCTATCAATGGCATTCAATATTAATAACTACACCAGCCCATAGTGGGAAAGGACCGCCAACACCTGCCATGTCTCTCGAGCCAAATTCACCATTAAATTCAGGCTTCTTAAAAGAAAATAGGGTGCGTTCATTGAAAAGGCTTCCACTCGGGGAAACCGCAGATGCGTCAGTATAAACAAATGGTATTTAAAGAAAGTGGAATATCTCCCTTCATAGGTTATATATTTGATCACAGCCTCTGCAACTTCACTCCATGGCCGCGACAATGACATTATATTGTACCCTCAGCCCTTCTGTGCGATGCTCTCCCCATCTTGGAGAAAATCTTCGGGGAATTACAAAAGAGGAATTCTTCTCGAAAACCAGCATTCACCTCCCTGTGGCAGTCCACTGACCTCTGAAATCATTTCCTCTATAACTCGAATTTCAATTCTGCAAACCCAAGAAACTCCTTCCTCCAGGTTCAATGCAAATTCCAGTGTAATTTCATCATCCCAGCCATTTAGTCTATCCAAGTAGATGTCGCAACCTGCATTTACGAATACCTGCCATACTTCCCAATTGTGTCGGATCCTTGTTGAATCATCGGGCTCATGGCGCACCGATCGACCACCCATTGCTGCGAAGGCAGAAGCGGCACGATGACTACAGCCAGCTGGCAGGGGGAAGGGTGACAGGCTCCGAACTATTAGTAAATGTAACAACGTCATGGCCATTTCCAAATATAATGGATAGTACTAGTAAGTTTTAAATTAATTGACAGATTGCAGTGGTACTATTAGATATTCTTGGTTTCAATGCGGAATGTTTACAAGGTGACTGATATGAATCTTATGCGTACAAGTACGCATCCCAACTCAACAGTATAATTACAAGGTACTTAAGGTCATTAAATTTGATTTAGTAATAATCATGTATCATAAGTACATCTTATTAAGTACGCTATCGGTCATTATTACGGTTTCGGAATATTTAATTAAATCCGTAAAAATCAGTGGAGACATACCTGCGGAGTTACCTTAATGTAGAGTAACATAAAAATTGTCTGTCGTGAATAGTGAGTAACAACCAGTAACGGTAGTGGCAGAGTAATGACAGTAGGTGTGGAGTAACAATAGTTGCAGAGTAACGGCAGTTGCGAAGTAACATCAGTTACAGAGTAATAGCAGCTATGGAATAAAAGCATCAGCGATGTAGCAACAGCTTCGGAGTAGTAGCAACTACTTAGTAATAGCATTGATGGTGTAACAACATCAGCGGTGTAGCAGCAGCTTCAGAGTAACAGCAACAGTAGTGTAGCAGCAAATTCGGAGTAACAACAACAACAGTGTAGCAGCAACTTCGGAGTAACAACAACAACAACAATGTAGCAGCAAATTTGGAGTAACAACACCAGTAGTGTAGCAGCAACTTTGAAGTAACAGCAACAAAAATGTAGCAGCAACTTCGAAGTAACAACAAAAGCAATGTAACTTTCCTCGTGGCCATAACTCTTTTATTATTCCTGCAAAACACAAACAAATGAGAAATAACCATAATTTTTTTTTCTTTTTTTTCTTTTTTTTTAATGCAGACTGAGAGTGTCTTCTGTTGCAATAATCATTAAATCATCTGAATGTGAAAGGGTTTTAACAAAGGCATATTTAGAGGCTGGACGATGATATAATTTTAGATGGTATCCATTTACTACAAATGTAGTCTGATTCTCATCAATTGTAATTAATCAAATTGTTCCATTATTGAACACCGCATCCACTTGATATGGTCCCATCCAGTGAGTACGAAGTTTGCCTTTGAAGTCCTTAAATCTGGATTCATACAGTAACTCCCAATCCCCTTCATGAAACACCTTAGTTTTAATAAATTTTTCATGCCATTTCATCCTCTACTATTTAACAATAGTAGTTCTCTGGATAGCTACTGATCGAATCTCCTCTAACTCATTCAGTTGTTCCATTCGGTGCTTCTGTCCTTCTGATAAATCCAAGCCTACTTCTAGAGCAGTTTTGAGTGTGCTAATTTCAAATTCCACTGGAAACAGGGGAGATTTCCCATAGACCAGTTCAAATGGGGAAAATCCTATTGTATTCGACCATGTTGTCTTATAGGCCCATAAAGCTTCTGGAAGTTTCTGTGCCCAATCCCGGCGATGAATTGCTAATGTCTTTGTCAAGATATTTTCCAATAATTGTTTTGTACTCTCTACTTGCCCATTATCCTATGGATGATAAGGGTTTGTTATTATGTGTTTGACCCCATACTTCTTCATCAATTTCTCTATCATATGAGATGTGAACTATGATCCTCCATCTGATACAATTTCTCTTGGAGTCCCATACCTAGCAAAGATCTATTCAAAAAGGAAGTCTAACACTGCTTGCTCTGTTTCCCTTGTGACTACTCTAGCTGCCACCCATTTCGTTACATAATCAATACAAACTAGGATGTAAGCTTTTTTATGAGACGGTGGGTTAAAGGGGCCAACAAAATCAATGGCCCATCTCTCAAATGGTTCAAGGACTATCTGGGGTTGAATATTCATTTCATCTACTTTCCCAGGTGGTCCCACCCTTTGACAGTTATCACACCTTTGAATATAATCCTGAGCATCACGAAAAATGGAGGGCTAATAGTATCCCATCTGTAGCACTTAATGACCTGTCCGTTTGTCTGCAAAATGTCCTCCACAGGGTCCATCATGTGCAGCCTTTAGGATCTCATAGATATCATCTCTTGCCACAAAACGTTGAATCTGCTGATCAATCCCTGTATGGAAAATGTATCCTGCCATCCATGAATAGCGGGCACTCTTATGAATGATCTTCCTTTGCTCCTTATAAGATAAGTGACCGGGCACTTCACCTGTAGCAATATCTGCATACCACGAAGTATTAGTAGATACTGCAAAAATATGTTCATCTGGGAAATTATCATCAAATGGTGTATTCTTACCATCATTTTCTAATATAGATAAGAAATATGTAACCACATTGTCCTTCCCTGGTTTATCTACTATATTAATATCAAATTCCTGTAGTAGCAACAGCCATCGTGTAACACGACTAGGGGTAACAGGTTTGTTCACTAAATACCTGATGGCAGCATGATCAATGTGCACAAGGGTAGAATACTTGGTAATATAATGCCGAAACTTCTTGATGGCATAGACAACAGCAAGAAACTCTTTCTCAGTCACTGTGTAGTTTAACTCAGCCGGAGCCAAATTTTTACTAACATAGTAGACTGCATAAGGAACTTTATCTTCTTTCTATCCTAGTACTACACCAATTTCTGTTTGAGAAGCATATGTGTGAATATGGAAAGGTAACGCCCAGTCTGTTCCTCTAAGAACCGGAGCATTACAGACTAATTCTTAAATCTTTGCGAAGGCTACCTCATAGTCCTCTGTACACACAAATTCTAAATCTTTTGTCAGTAATTGAAACAATGGGTGGGCTACTTTTGATAAATTTTCCATAAAGCGCCTATAATAACCATCATACCCAATAAAACTACGTACCTTTGTGGGAGTTTTAGGTGTTGGAAAGTGCATAATTACTTTTACCTTTGTTGGGTCCATCTTGATTCCTTCAGCTGAAAGAAAATTTCATAGAAAAATTCCTTGTTCCATCATCATGTGACACTTTACTGTACCAGGGAAACACGCGCTTGTATACACCTTTTAAGAACATTTTATAAATTTTTCAGCCCCTCCGAGAATGAGTCCCCATATGGAGTGAAGTCATCTGTATAAATTTCAACACCATCATCTATTAAATCAGAGAATATTCCCAAGATTTCCCTCTGAAATGTTGTAGGGGCATTACATAGGCCAGAACGAAGGACCCAGTATGCAATTGTTCCTTAGGGACATGTGAAAGTGGTCTTGTCCTGATCCTCAGGAGCAATTTGGATTTGGTTATATCCACTAAACCCATCCAGAAATCATAAAAAATTCTTACTAGCCAATGTGTCTAAGAATTGATCGATAAATGGCAGAGGGAAATGATCCTTTTGCATCACCTTATTTAACTCTCGGTAGTCTACGTAGATTCGCCACTTACCGTTTTTCTTGGAACCATTACTAGAGGTGAAACCCATTGATTGTCTGAGATAGGGTAGATAAAACCTGCATCTAGTAGTTTCTGAAGCTCTTCTTTCACAACTTTTTTTAAAGCCAGATTCATCCTTCTCTGAGGCTGTCTTATAGGATGACAATCTTCTTTGATGTATATATGATGGGTGCAAAAATTATCAGGGATCCCCTTCATGTCTGAGTAATCCCAGGTGAAAGCTTCCTTATACTTCTGAAGAACATCTGTCAACTACTTCCTCTGGGACTCTGACAGACCTGGATTTATATTCAGGGTTTTCCCTGGTTCTATCTCCACTTGGACACTTTCATGAGGTGCATCAACATCTTCTTCTAATTATTCTTTTGTCTCAATATCTTCCTGAGTCTCACAGCTTAAAATAGATTCCAAGACTTGCTGATTCAATTCTAAAATGGAACAAGGGTTGTTCATAAAGGAAGTGATCACATCATCTTCTGATTCCATCTTCAATTGAAGGGCCTGCCTGATAGTAAGGACCGGTCTCACCTCTTCCTCTTCTTCTTTTACGTCCACCATAGTTACAACCTTCTTGTCGGCTTCTGACTTCTTGGATGCATTTGGTTCTACTGGTGGCTATAGCACCAAATTCTTGGTGATATGACTGTTACAAATGACCATATTTCCTTATCGGCATCCAATATAAGCATCTGCACTAGCCGGCCATGGCCTCCCCAAAATAAAAGAGTGGCCTCCCACTAAATACGGTGTATGCAGCGCCAAGAAATCAATAAGGTAATGGCATGCATCTACTAAAATTGTCACATCCTCCAACTTCCCCACAGGCTTGACTGTGGACCTATCCATTGATTCCAACATTGTAGGTGTATGCTTAAAATTCTAAAGGCCTAATGTATGCATTGTTTCAGTAGTGATGACATTGATGGCAACGCCCAAGTCTACAAGTAAGTTTGGAATCTCCACCCCATTAATCAATACTGTCAGAACTGGGTTCCCCGAGTCTCCATATTTCACTGGTGTTGATTTCCCCATCATGAAGTCCGATAGTTTTCTCATCACATGTATAGTGAGGGGATCCTTAGTTTTCTTTGCAGGTTTCTCCAAACAATGCTCCCTAAGATTCTTTGCATAAATTGACACATCTTTCATAGCTTTTAATAAGGGAATTTTAACAAATAAATTCTGCAATTCTCTTAATAAGTCAAATTCAACTTGTGGGCTTAGTTTACTTACAATCAGTCTCTCTGGGTAGGGTGGTTCAGATTGAGGTTGTTTTACAGGAGGCACCTTAAAAAAAAAAATTGGTTCTCTATTGGTTGGCTATGCCTCTCTGTCTTCATTCTCAAGTTGTTCAATGATGACCGGAGGGGGTTGGTGTTGGGAAAAATACTGAGAGGGGGGGGGGTGAATCAGTATTTAGGGAAAACTAAATCTTTTTACTTTTTCATGCTCTAAAACCCATACGCTACTTTGCTTAAGCCAACTAGCATATACACGCAGATATCCTTCATAAAACTCGCGTATACACAGAGATCTAATTATGCCATTTCACTTATATCATTCCATAATTCATTCATTAGATGTTCTATAAATAGTAAACATGTGCAGTAAGAACAGAATAAACCATCACACATACACATCACACATGAACACCAGGATTTTAGGTGGAAACCCAAGTCGGGAGAAAACCACCGCTGCAGTTGCTCAGCCTTCAATATTTTATTATAGAGAAAACATCTTACAACATATGTGCTGGCGCAGACTTGACCAGCACGCAGGCACCCACCTGCGCTCGTTTACCAGCCTCTCCTGGAAGGGAGCTCCAACCCCCTGACTCGTTTACCAGCCTCTCCGGGAAGGGAGCTACGACCCCCCGATCTCGTTTACCAGCCTCACCTGGAAGGGAGCTACAACCCCCTGACTGAAGGCTACAACCCTCAGCACCTCTATGGACCACGTTTCATCAATTTTCACACTGGATCCAAAGCTTCCTTTAGGACACAACTTGCAGGCCACGTTTCATCATATTTTCAAACTGGACCCACTCCATACTTTTAAGCACATTCAAACATGAAAATGATACATATAACTCACTGTCAGATATCAGTAGAACAGATCAGACATTTCTTACCACAGACTTCAGCAAACCCTAGTTTTCATACGCGCTTTCCTTTCACTGATGTCGCGTATATACGCGCTTCCGTTCACATAAACCAGCGTATACCTCTGTACATATTACAGATCTAATTTCATTGCGCATATGCGCTTTCTCTTCAGCGAAGCCGCGTATATACGCGCTTCCTCTACGGCAAACAAGCGTATGGTTCTTCAGACATTTAGGTCATTGCAATTCTTCAGAACAGATACATCACACAGATTTTTACCCTTTACTTCAGACAGATGTTCGCCTCATCTCAGATCTAATCATTCCATAAACAGATCTAGCAAGTACAAATACATTTCAGATCTAGATACCCTTCTTCATCATTTTCATCATTGGTGCATCATGCATTCAGATCTATCATTCAACTGTAACCCTTTCCATTCAGATATACTTCAGAGAGAAGTATTCATTCAAGCTCAGACATCTTGCACCCACACTCATCATTTGCACAATGATTTTCT
This sequence comes from Pinus albicaulis, assembly GCA_034641835.2. Lineage (NCBI taxonomy): Eukaryota > Viridiplantae > Streptophyta > Pinopsida > Pinales > Pinaceae > Pinus > Pinus albicaulis. The sequence continues at coordinate 94,302,408 of CM076584.1, read as the reverse complement.
TCTCTTTATATAGGTTTACCCTTTTTCAATACCATGAGCCAAAACCACATTACTTCCGATGGTATTCCTGGACGGGGTCATTTAGACGAATCATTACCTAATACAATGGGTCAATACCATGGTGGTTACCCCTGGTTTTGCACTTTATGAGCGCTTTTGCCCATACGCGACTTGGCACGTTGTTTCCCGCGTGCATACGCGACTTCTCCTAGACAGATCCGCGTATGCCTTGAGACATACTCTTTTCACCATAGATTTAGCACATGCTGAATTCCTTTCTTCATTTCCTTCTGTACTCACTATAGATACATCAGATTTAGTTCATCAAGACATATTCTATCAAGCACAACTTCATCAAGTAAGTTGCCATCATCTTCATCAAGTGGGTTGCCATTCAAGGACAACACTCAGCATCATATTGCTAACAAACATCATTTCATATTAGATTTACATCATTTACCAAGTCCATCAGGTCAAGAATAACTTCATCAGTTGGTTTGCCATCAAGGACAACACATGTCAACAATCTCATGTCTTCATCTTCATTCAGTGGGTTGCCATCAAGGACAACACTCTGCATCATATTGCCAACAATCTCCCCCTTTGGACTTGATGGCAACCACGATGGTGTTTGGTTACCACAACAGATAGGTACATTAAGAATACAAGGACACCATGTCACATTCCCCATTTTTGACACCATTCTTTCTCTTCATTCAAACACCATGTCACTCTCCCCCTTTGACATCAAGGGCAAAGGGTGGATCAAAACCAACATACTCTCCCCCTTTTCTCCACATGTGGAAGAAGTGTTCTGTAGATCTGATATATACTGAAGTGACCAAGCTCCCCCTGAGTTCATGATGAATCTTCAAACATATTTTTCAATGGAGTACATGACTCTATGAACTTCCTATCAAAGACTTACATCAAATATCCAACCAAGTGGATTTACATATGAGACTCAAGTACCCAACCAAGTGGGTTTACACATTTCAACTCAGCTACCCAACCAAGTGGGTTTACAAAAATTTGACTCAGCTACCCAACCAAGTGGGTTTACAAATTTGACAAGTCCTTACATGACTGAATATTACAATTTTACATCATGGGTCTTATCATGACCTTTTCATCAAATTACAAATATGACTTTTCATGACCAATACCAGAAAGACCTCAAGAGAGATCATATATTAAAACCATCATATTGCCAACAATGCATTATACTCAGCAAATCTAATGCTCCCCCTGAAAATGTGCATCCGAACATCCTTTCCATATGACTAAGGCTCCCCCTTAGTTTGAGCATCCTGAACACTTTCACCAACAAATCATCAAGGCATCTTTATCAAAACATCAGAGATCGAAATAATATTATAAGAAATGGAACAACACCAGATATACCAAACAGTATCAGAGATACCAAACAGCACTACAGCTATGCTGAAGAAAGCTGACCCCAAACAGAAATTTGTCAACAACCAGACATACGTGGTTTTATGTGCATGAACTCACGTATATACGCGACTGTGTTTCAGGAAACCCGCGTATCCAATACCATCTTCTATATTTTAACCAGATCTGATCCTCCGTGAGAAAAAGACAGTGTTCAGCTTCTTTCTGAGATATTTGAATGCTTCCCTGGACTACAGATAGATGGAACAGTGTAGTTGTGTCTTCATGCGTCATCCAACGGTTGTATCATAATCACATTAGTAACCAAGCCTTCAGATTCTTTGCAGCATCAATACAATCTTTCCAAGAGAGATTATCATACCAGAACAACATCTTCAAATATGTGTCATTCATCCATGTGGTCCAATATCACCATGATCTTTAAGATTTAACATGAAGTAACATATGTAGGAAAAATATCTCAACCATAGTAACAAACTCTGCATGATCTATTCTAATCTCTGAATCATAAGACTTCCATCTCAGCAACGAAAAATCTTCATAAAAAAGCAAACAGGACTCATCCATAATCTTCAACATAAGAAACCATGTATCATATCATCATTATTTATAACTGAGAAACTAAGCTGATACAGAGTCAATAATACAGTTATTAACAGTCAGACTGATGCTCCCCCTGAGCCTCTGCTCCAGATCTTCAGCTATCATATAAATTCTCTTATTATCAATGCATATGCGACTGTGTCTACTGTAACTCGCGTGTATACACGAATTTTGTTCATATAACCCGCGTATGGAAAGTGAAGCATAGAAATTTTCACATTCCTTCATCTCCCCCTGAACTTGTACTTCCTGTACCTATCTTCTTCATATCAGATGCTCTGTCAGAAATACATATAACCAGAAAAATCAAATCAACCATGAGAGTCATCATACATTGCTCCCCCTATGACAATACATTACTAAATCTCATAATGTATCCCACATCATTCCTGCAGTCAATAAGAGAAGTAAGCTTCAGAAGTGGATGACTGCAGTAGGGTCAGAATTCCCTACGTTTCTGATTGGTCCTCCTTATTTTTCCAAATTTTCTTGAACTTCCTATTTGTGTGCTGGAATTTATCCAATTTCTCATATATGTTCAACCTGCATTCCTTTTCTACATGTCCATACTTGTTACAAGAATAACATCTCATATGTCCAGAAAAATAAGCATAATAATCATAATGAGTATTTCTAATCTTCCTCCTTTTACAATCAGTTGCTTTATGTCCATACTTGTTACATGAAAAACAATATCCCTTGAAGCTACCAGAGTACATTTTTGAGTAGAATCTGTTTGTTTGTGGCTGAATTGTTCTGCTTCTGCAATTTGCTGCAACATGCCCATAATTATGACATTTAAAACAATCAATGTTCTTGAATGAATTCCTTTGAGAATTCATGATTGTTGGTTGATCTTTTGTCTCTTTCAACACTTCAGGTTTTGTATTGACATCCTTTGAATTTTTAGCACTTCCTTGTGAGCTAGATTCTCATATAATAGTTTCATGGAAACCAAGACCAAGTTTGATAGCAGGAGACCTTAAATTACTCAGAATATTGTCCAAAATATTAGTACTATCTTGAAACCTCAAAAGTTTAACCTTTTCTTCTAATTTACCTTTGAGAATGTTTACCTCAACCTCCAAGGCTTGACATTGCTTTGTCATGCTTTCTTCTTTCCTTCTTCCATTTTCTACTTGATCCTTCAAATTTAGAATCTCTTCTTTCAACCAATTTTCGTTTTCTTCACATGTTTGTTGCAGCTCTTCATTCTTCTTATTTGATTTTACCAGATCTTCTTTGAGAGAGATGATTTCTACTTCAAGGCCTTCCTTTTCAAATGGTTGTAGATGTTCCTCATTCTTCTTACTTGATGCTTCAAGATCTGCTTGTAGAGAGATGATTGCAGCTTCAAGTCCTTCATTCTTCTTGCTTGATTTTTCGAGATCTGCATTTAGATCGTTGATTTCTTCTTCTAGTCCTTTAATTCGATTGGATGCATAAGTATGAAACCTTTGATACTTTTCCACCTGTCCATTCAGCATTTCTATTTGTTCTTTCATTTGAGAGATCATCTCTTTGTAGATAGAATCTTTCTTATAAATTTCCTTTTGTTGTTCTTCAACTTTGATCTTGATAGCTTCTTCTAGATCCACAACTTTACTTTCACTATCTTCACTATTGTTTGCACAAAGAAGATTATTCAAAGGACCCCAATCACTATCTGATTCATCTTCTTCAATTTCTGCTATACATGTTTTCTGAGATATCTTCTTGTTTCGAGTAGCCTTCTTCTTTTTCTTCTTTGCCATGAGCACTTTCAGATCATAGTCAGAATCTTCTTCATCTTCACTGGACACTTCATCATCATCTTCATTTGCATAATAACTCTTCCTCTTTTCAAATTGTTTCCCTTTACCATGTTTTCTCTATAAGGACATTTAGCAGCATAGTGACCAACTTTTCCACACTCAAAACATTTGAAGGGAAGCTTACCTTTGAATCTTCCAGTACCTAGTTGGAGTTTTCTCACAAAATTCGCTTCTTCTTCTTCGGATATATAGCTGGGTTCTTTGACAACTTCCTTTTCTTTTCCTTTTGCAGATACCTTAAAATAAACTTCTCTGATTTGGGAAGGACCTCCTTGTCTCATTTCAAAAGCAGTCAGAATACCATGTAATTGAACAATAGTGAGAGTTTGCAGATCTTGCCTTTCTTCAATAGCTGAAACTTTAGAGTCAAATGTTGAAGTCAAGGATCTTAAGAATTTTTCCACCAGAGTAATATCGATTATGGTTTCACCCAAATTTCTCATTCGATTCACAATATCATCTAGACGAAGAAATAAGCTGGCAATACTTTCATCACTATGCATCCTTAAATTTTCATATTCAATTCTGAGAGTTTGGAGTTTTGCACTTTTTACCTTTGTGTCTCCTTCATAGCTTAGAATGATTTTGTCCCATATTTATTTTGTTGAATGTAGCTGCATCACTTTAGCAAATTCTGATTCAGACATGCTTCCTAATAAGACATTCACTGCTTTGGCATTGATTTCATACTTCTTTCTTTCAGCAGTATCAGTAGGAATACTTGCCGGGTATTGATAACCTTCTTCCACGATTGCCCATACATCTGCACCAAGACTTTGCAGATATGCTTTTGTTCGTACCTTCCAAAATATCAGATTGCTTCCATTGAATAGAGGTGGCTTTATAGACATCACTCCTTCTTGACTTCCCATTGCGACAGATCTCCTTCAAGCGATCAAGCTTCTGCAGAAGAACCCGCTCTGATACCAATTGTTGGGAAAAATACTGAGAGGGGGGGGGTGAATCAGTATTTAGGGAAAACTAAATCTTTTTACTTTTTCATGCTCTAAAACCCATACGCTACTTTTCTTAAGCCAACTAGCGTATACACGCGGATATCCTTCATAAAAATCGCGTATACACAGAGATATAATTATGCAATTTCACTTATATCATTCCATCATTCATTCATTAGATGTTCTATAAATCGTAAACATGTGCAGTAAGAATATAATAAACCATCACACATAAGCATCACACATGAACACCAGGATTTTAGGTGGAAACCCAAGTCGGGAGAAAACCACCGCTGTAGTTGCTCAGCCTTCAATATTTTATTATAGATAAAACATCTTACAACATATGTGCTGGTGCAGAATCCTACCAGCACGGAGGCACCCACTTGCGCTCGTTTACCAGCCTCTCCTGGAAGGGAGCTATGACCCCCTGATCTCGTTTACCAGCCTCACCTGGAAGGGAGCTACGACCCCCTACTCTCGTTTACCAGCCTCACCTGGAAGGGAGCTATAACCCCCTGACTGAAGGCTACAACCCTCAGCACCTCTATGGACCACGTTTCATCAATTTTCACACTGGATCCAAAGCTTCCTTTAGGACATAACTTGCAGGCCACGTTTCATCATATTTTCAGACTGGACCCACTCCATACTTTTAAGCACAGTCAAACATGAAACTGATACATATAACTCACTGACAGATATCAGTAAACCAGCAGAATAGATCAGACATTTCTTACCACATGCTTCAGCAAACCCTAGTTTGCATGCAACGCTTTTCCTGCGATATCACGTATATACGCGCCTTTGACCATACAAACCCGCGTATACTTCTGTACATATTACAGAACTAATTTCTCTGCCCATACGCGCTTTCTCTTCAGAAAACTTGCGTATATACGCGCTTCCTCTGCGGAAAACTAGCGTATGGTGCTTCAGACATTTAGTTCATTGCAATTCTTTAGAACAGATACATCACACAGATTTTACCCTTTACTTCAGACAGATGTTCGCCTCATCTCAGATCTAATCATTCCACAAACAGATCTAGCAAATACAAGTATATTTCAGATCTATATACCCTTCTTCATCATTGGTGCATCATGCATTCAGATCTATCATTCAAATGTAACCCTTTCCATTCAGATATACTTCAGAGAGAAGTATTCATTCAAACTCAGACATCTTGCACCCACACTCATGATTTTCACAATGAATTTCTTCTCCTTATATAGGTTTACCCTTTTTCAATACCATGAGCCAAAACCACATTACTTCCGATGGTATTCCTGGACGGGGTCATTTAGACGAATCATTACCCAATACAATGGGTCAATACCATGGTGGTTACCCCTAGTTTTGCACTTTATGAGCGCTTTTGCCCATACGCGACTTGGCACGTTGTTTCCCGCGTGCATACGCGACTTCTCCTAGACATATCCGCATATGCCTTGAGACATACTCTTTTCACCATAGATTTAGCACATGCTGAATTCCTTTCTTCATTGCCTTCTGTACTCACTGTAGATACATCAGATTTAGTTCATCAAGACATATTCTATCAAGCACAACTTCATCAAGTAAGTTGCCATCATCTTCATCAAGTGGGTTGCCATTCGAGGAAAACAATCAACATCATATTGCTAACAAAAATCATTTCATATTAGATTTACATCATTTACCAAGTCCATCAGGTCAAGAATAACTTCATCAGGTGGTTTTCCATCAAGGACAACACATGTCAACAATCTCATGTCTTCATCTTCATTCAGTGGGTTGCCATCAAGGACAACACTCTTCATCATATTGCCAACAGTTGGAAATTAATTGTCCGTCCATATCGCAAATTCATTTCATATAGATTTGCCATAGAAATTATATATGAAGGCAGGTTAAGAACATTAGCTTGGTGAGCTACTTTATTATTGGGGTTAGGATTGGACTGCATTGGAAGCTGAGGATGGACAGGTTGGTTACCAGGAGGCATAGTGGAGGGTAATTGGAGCTTCTGTGGTATCTTTTGTTGTGGAATCTGTTGAGGGAACTACCCTATAGAGGGTCCTCACCAAGTTGGATCCCATGATGAGCTCATACTAGCCTGAGGGTTCCATTGCTGCCATAGTGGGTGCTGGTATTGTGGCCACATAGGGGAGCAAGGTATGGGTTGGGGATTCATATTATAATTATTGAAATACTGAGATGGATCTAGAAACATACCTTGATTTCCAATTGGTGCTTGAAATTGCAATGGCTTCCTGGCGCCCATAAGATATAGTTGCTCCGTGTCCTTCCCCACTCCTTGAAACAATACTTTCAGGCCCGACAAGGAAGGGCATGAGCTGGTAACATGATTCAGATCATAGATGTCACATTTCTCTATAGATTTTAATGGGAATTATCCTTCTAAATGATTCTTCTTTTATTTTAGGCAGAAGATCGCCATAGCCCTTTCCTGCTCCAGCTAATTCTGTTTCACTTGCAAAGTACCCATCTGTGTTGACAGGGTACTAAGAATATATATCTTTAGGTTGTCTAACAGGTTCCCAATTTATACTTTCGTAATACCCCTGCTAGTTCCTTTTACTAAACGAACCCCTGATCTATTTCTTGTAAGCCCTCTTGAGCACTGGATACACAAATCACAAATATTTTCAAAATTTTCCTTGGAGATGTCTCCTTTCCCCACAATATTCAACATTTCCATTGAATCCTCTTGAAAAGATCGAAGGAGGATAACCTTAAAAATTTCTTTATCCAAATCAGAATGTCATGACCTTTGTAAGAGGTACTTAAACCTCTCTACGCAGTCTTCCATACTTTCATCTTCTTTCTGTGTAAACTTGAAAAGCTCCTCCTTGATATTTTGGGATTTACAATAGTCCTGATATTTCTCTAGGAAAGTTGTTCGCATGCCTTCCCATGTGGTAATGGATTTCCCTCTGAGGCCCATAAACCACCGCAGAGCCATCTCTTTAAGGGTAGAAGGAAAAATCTTCAATTTCTGGGCATCCGTCATGTAATCATACCCCCGTCACACTATATCAAACTCAAACAGAAATGTGTCGGAGTCCTCTGAAACAAGCCCATGGAAATTTGGTAAAGCTGCCAATGGGATAGGCTTTGTATGCACACATCCTCCCATATTCTCAATGGGAAACTTGATAGAAGAGGTTGTGGGAGCCATGAAAATATTCCAATAGTTGTTGGGGATTTCAACAGGCTCAATAGAGGATGACTAGGGTCTCCTTACTACTGGAACTCGAGCGGCTTTGGTAGCGCTCCCCCAGTCTCTCAGTGATAAAAATATCGCCTTGTTTCTATTGCCTACGTCCTGATGGCTCAATCCCTCAACGAAAAATTCCTTTCCCTTATTGAAGTAGTCTGATTCTGTCAATATTCTACTTGCAATATCTTCTCCTTCTATTCCCAATGCAAGATCCTCTTGATCAGGTCCAATGCTACTTGAGTCTTCTGCCACTGGAGGACCCTGCTATAATGAATCACTAGTGGATGCTATGGTATGCACTAGTTGATCCACTGATTTCCCTTCGGATCGCACTCTCCTAGCCCCTGGCCTTGTGGCTGCGTGATAAGATGCTTCTGCCTCCGCCTTTTCTATGATTTGATGGATATAATTTTTTCTTCCCAAATCTGGTCTTCTCTTATTTGGGGCTCTCACTCTGCCCCTCTTATTTGATTCTTTGTTCATACAAAAATTAATGTGATGGAGAATCTCTACATGAACCTACAACACTTCAATCCTGAAGTAAGGTGTCACAGGACCATTCCTTCCCCAAGAAAAAAAAAAATTAAAAAGAGAAAAATAACAAGACGGAAACTAGAGTTTCAGACCCAGACTAGGGCATTCAAAGACTCCTCCCTCCCTGGGGCAAGAACAAGAACCACACAACCCTAACACTTCCCAGATCTAAAGCAGGGCATCAAAAGACTCCTCCCTCCTCGGGACAAAAATATGGCCCAAAACTCAAAACAAAAGCAAAAAACAAACAAACCAAAATCAAAACCTACGCTCAGGACCTGAAGCAGAGTGAGGAAGCTCATTCTCTCCTCAGGACGAGAGATTGACCCTATGGTTCATTCAAATCATCTCTTGAACCTTGTTAGCCTCCCCGACAATGGCGCCAAAATGTTGGTGTTCAGGTAGGGATGATTTATCCACCCTAATCTGACATTAATCTTATCAATCCAGGAGCGAATCCTTTCAAGGCAACGCGCAAGGTATATGCAGGAACAAACACATAATCCATTCAACCGAGGGTTTACAGTTAAAACTCAAAAAAATTTCGTGAAGTAAAATTAATGCAAAAAATTCAACAATCTTAATCAGCAAGAAACAAAAATAACAACCATAGCCCAATAGGAATTAATCCACACATATACACAGACGCATCACTTGATTAGAAGAGTGGGCCCAGCTCTCTGATCAGGGTTGTGTTGATTACGAAATGCTTTGGAACAGTAAAACCAGATATATTTTATTGATATACAAAATGTGATTACAGTCTTCTCCTCGAAACCCCGAATTACAGGAACAATGTCCATTTTATACACAGTACAAGGGAATAATAGATTTCCCTGAAACATGATAAACGCGTGTTCAGAAATGGACTCTGATTTAAACAGCATGAACAATAGATATTCTGGATGGTATAAAGGGTGAGAATAGGCCCAAGGAGTCATGGTCCAGCTGCGTGCTCTCCCTTTGGCTAGCTATTAACGATTCTTTTTTCGATCTGCTGGAGCGAGAGTTCCTATGTTTCGATCTGCAGCCAAACAAAAACCTTAGTGCCAAAATTAGGTAAAACCCCACGATTTTACTTCATTAATCAAAATATCTCAATCGAACAAGTCAGGGGTATTTACCCCAGGAGTTTATCATGGGAAATGTGGGTAAATTAAGCAAAAAGGGTCAAAAAGGATAACAAAAGTGAGCAAAGAAATAGCCGAATTCGATGCCCAACAATATGTAAACTTTATTTTCTTTTAATTGAAAATTTTTGACACATAACATGAATATTTATATAAAAAAAAAATCAATGTATAGACATGTACACATTATATAGACCTTGTTATGTATTTTCTATTAAATCGAAGAACCCATGTATTACAAAAGCAAGGATACTCCATGTACAAAATGGCAGTGGTCATTCCTGGCATGAAGATATCTACAAGGTAACATATGGTAGATAATTTTGCATCAGACATTACCTGTGTGTCTTGGATGATCTCTTTTCATGTAGAGCCATAATTAAGTTCTTTTGAGTTAACCAAAAATGTTTGTAAACGCTCAATGCCATTGAAAATTTTTGTTTTTATGGAAATTATTAGCACGAAAAGACCACCTAAAATTATCCCATAAATTTCTCAAAGATCAAATGGTTCAAGGGAAAGAAGAAACACATATTTTTTTATAACACCCATGTTCTCGTTTCTGGCATCATTGAAAACTATCACATTGTCTAAAGTCCCAACGTGGTCATGTAATTCAATTTTGAGTTTGTAACGGTAGTCAGATTTTGTGTAGTGCCACTTATTGTTAGAATGGTGCATCATTTTTTTCATGCATTTCTTACCATCAAGAGCAGTTATAGTTGCATGAACATAACCCATATTTCTTTCTCGAAAATTTCCATGCAAGAAATGTCGTGAATCGTCTTCCATTCTCAGGCTCAGCTAGTAGAAACGTTGTATTTTTATCAAAAATATGGAGAGGAATAATTCAAGCGCGTTTCACAGAACAATGTTTTAAGTTCTTGATTTTCTTCAATTTTTTCATTTATGATAAGATTGCTATTGGAGACAATCCCAATGGTAATTCTGTTGAATTTAGAAACACGACCTCCTATGATTTCAAGAACTGGTGGGTTGTCCAAGGAGCTGTTAGGGTCCTATAAGTATAGGATTCATAATTTGGAATTGACTTATGATATTCTTGTAAAATATGCACATACCTTGCTTTCTGTAAGTTTTTTTCCCATATTTTGTAAAAAATAAAAAATAGAAAATAAAAAAGAGGGTAAAAGTCCTAAAAGAAAGATCAAAGGACTTAAAAAATACATAGACCCCAAAGAAAAAAGAAGAAGATGAAATAAAACATGAAAGTGTGCAAATCCAAATGCCAATACTTTTTACTTTTTGCAAATTATTATGGCAGAGTATCAATAAATTCTATAATCCATGATGAGTTAAACTGTTTAATCTTGACTTGTCATATTTTTAATTTCCATGCTTTAGATAGTGAATAAAGATTTGTTAGATAGTTTAATCGTGACAAATCAGTAGATAGGTAGAGAAGGAAGAGGAGCTCATCATTTTAATCTAAGCCCTTGGATGGAATAAGGTAGAATTAGATAGTTTTTATGCTTTCAAAAGAATAAATGTTTCAAGGTAGCAAGCTCAAATGCACCTGCAAAAAGGAAGAAAAAAATGTTAGATTAATGGTGAGTAGGTAGAAAGAAGTGGGAAAAATCATGTAATATTTATCACTGGGCAGAAAATCATTAATTTCCCTTCCCATGTGAGTCTTCAATATTCTATACTTCCACTCAAAGAGGCTTAGAGCATTTCTCTAACTTCTGTTGGGACCGGACCCAAGGCTCAATGACTAGATAGTGGAAAATGTTGAATTCTTATAATAAACTCCCTTTCACCAATATTCATCCATCATTCTTAAATTTAATTCATTTTCATAAGTAAAAACTCCTTTTTTACTTAATGATACATAATATCCCATTTGATTAAATCCCTTTATTAATAAAGCATACAAACCCTCAAGAAACACTCTATCCTGAGTAAAGGTGGTGAATTTAAGAAATATTAAGCTTTTCTTTCAAAATTTTCACTTTACTTAGTCATATAAGTGTATTTTTGTGTATTATTTTCCCCTTGTCATATTAATTTCTAACTTATGCTATTAAATCCCTAAAATTACCTTATCATACCTATATAATTCCCCTTGTGTAAATATTCCCCTAAAACCCACTATTATATAGTTTTTAGACCAAAGTTAATATCCACATACTGAATTATAATCCCAAGTTATACCCCCTTTGGTATAAAAGTAACATTAATCAAATAACCTGCCCCCCTATAGTTATTAAACCCACCATGGTTTAAAATAACTATATAATATAATAAAACAAAAAATATATATGAATAAGTTTTCGGGTGTATCCTATCTATTTGAAAATAAAACATACTCCCCGCTTATTATAAATTTTAGTCTAAACCAAACTTTAAACCCAAAAACCTTTGTAATATATATATTAATCCTGTTCCATGCGGTCCCTCTCACATACTTTTAAACCCTTTTTTACTACACATAATACCCGCTTATATATTACCCCGTTGGATATAAAACTTTGGTTATAATGCATACAATACAAAGGTTTTATTATCAATTGCCCAGCGCATAAGCCACCGCGGTCCCACATGCTTGTTTGACCACAACTTCCCAGCAAATCCTCACCATTTGCTCCCTTCCCAATGATTTGATGGTGTAGAATCAATATCGCGCTCGTAAACCAAACGTCCACCCAAAGCCAAAATCAACGAGAAATGGGTTGTTTTCAATAAGCCGCCTCCCCTGACATTGCACGATTTCTTTTGATCGCGTTCGTTTTGGAAAAATCAGCTTACCACCGTGAGCCAACACGAAAACCACCATTGTTTTTTTTATTTTAAAAATCTAAACTGCCTCCTGCCTCTGGATTAGACCAGCATTCAATACATTTAATAAAGATTCATATTAAATGTTAAAACCTTTGTTATGTCATTTTTCAATGTTATTTGTGCATTCTGACTTATAAAAACTCCACCCGACTATGTAAAAGCTCTTCTGCACAATTTTCAGACTTATATCTCGAGAAAAAGCCCAATTTGATCGCAAATCCCATGTTTGAAGACCGGAAGAGCCATTCTCTACTCCAACAAGCCGGACCAGACCTTCATTCAGCCTCAACATTTTAGAAACCCTTTCAAGCATTCAAATACCTGCAATTAAAGGTATTTTTTCGAAATATTAAAACCCTGTATAGTCAATTCTAAACTATCTTTAAGCAAAACAAACCATCAAACTAAGAGAATTCACAGAAGAGAAATTGCCCAAAAATGCCCAAAATAGACCAAACCGTCATAAATTTTCCCCAGAAATTGCTATGTTGAAAAAACCCCTTCAAAATCCAATTTCGTTAGTTATGTCTGCTTAAAATCAATTCCACGGAACAAGGAGGAGGTTGAAGCCCAAATATATCCTGAAAACACCTTTTTACGGTTCAAATCATTCAGAAAACCCTCGTTTTCTATATTAAACCAGTTCGCATATCCCAGAAGCCTAATTGATAAAAAAAAATCACCTAAGACTATCTTTGGCCTATAAATTGATAAATTCACCATATGTTTAAATAAATACAAAATTTGAAAATAGTTTAAGCTTGCATTAGTTATTCAAAAAATGACTAAAAAATAAATGACATCTAAAGCTAGGGGTTCGAAGCCTATTAAACCTGGTGGATCCAAGCCTCCCAAATCTAAAGCATCAAAAGCCATGAAATCTACTCTTGCACGTACTGCTAAAACAATTGAGTCTGTAAATCCACTTCAGCCACTAGTACCTACTGTACAAACACTTCCATTGACTGATATGGATTACAAAATTGCTGACCCTGTGGTAGAATTTAAACTTTTGGAAATACACAATTGGTGTTATGATAAATACATTGATAAAGATGAAATAACGATTTGGGAAGCTCATTTGCCCCAATATATAGTTCCTTTGACTCATCCTAGACAAGATCTTGTTAGATTGTGTCAACAACATGATGTACCAGACCAAAGGGCTATTGTTAATGCAGACACGGAGGTCCTTTTTACAATCACAACAGAATCCATAAATCAAATGTTGAAATTACCATTTGTTCCTTATTTAGTTCCCCTTTCTATTGAATATTTAACTCAGTTGTACTTAAGCCTAGATTTCCCAAAGAATTTTATGATATTCCAAGACTTAATGCCTTCCCATGTCGATATCCCTATGTTGAACCCTCCTTATTCAACTGCCAAATTTCCTGAAGGGTCAAGGCATATTATTTCCATGTTATCATTTATATTGGGATATTTCAAAGATGGATTCACTGATGAATCTAGTCTTGGTTTTTTATCCACATTATCTTCAGGTCAACCCCCTGCACTCTTTTTTTATTATTCCAGTTTAATAGCTGATAGCATTAATCACCAATTGACCAAACTACCCACTGAAAGGGTGTTTAGGTACTCATCATACTTTTTTCATTTGCTTATGTTCTTCCAAGCTAACAATTTTCCAATTTCATTGCAATAGATGGACTTAGAGGGTAAGCCTTTGTCTATTGTCTTCAGCACTTCCTTGTTGAGGAATGAAAAAAGTGAATTCACTTATACAGAATTCTCAGGCCTTCTCCTCCATACAAAAATGAATATATTATATAAAGAAGAGAAACCTAGAGTGAATGAAGATATGAAGAGGATATTACAACTATTAGAACAAAGAAATATGGGAGACTGGTTCCTTTATGAAAAACACACAGAGATAAGAATTTTTGGCTCAAACTTATTACCTTATAAGTTTCCAAAATACATGTGCATGAGAGTTTTTGCATTCGAATACTTAAGGAAAATTTTAAACTCTGACTCCATCAACTTCTTAGCTTCCAAGAAAAAGACCCAATTCAAGCTTAAAAATCAAGTTGGGCCTTTCATCATAAATAACAGAGAGGAAGAAAAGGAAATCATCAAGATAATAGCACGGTTTAAATTTCGGGAGAGCTTTGATTAGAACTATGATCCTCAAGGGATCTTGAGTGATTTAAGGGCTAAATGCAAACTTACACCATTTGTGCATGAACCTAAGCCAAAAATTGAGAAGTTTTCAAATCAAACAGAATGGGTGGAAAACACATTGACAAATACAATCATCAATGCAGAGCCAACAAGACAAATGGATACTACACAAGCTATGGTAGTTTCAAAACAGTCTGAAAATTCAAAAAAAAGAGGCAGAGATGAAGGAAATTATACATTTGAAACCACCACAGATACTAAATTCAAGTTGATTTACAATGAAAGGCTCAAATTCAGTTCCATAGGGAATGAAAAGGTAATTGATGTTGAGGCTACAAATGAGCCTGAGGTAAACAATGATGAAGCCAAAGTAATAATTAATGAGACTCTTGCAGAGATGGGAAAAGATAAAACAACGGGTAAAGATGATACCCAGATGATTTAAAAACAAAATATGTATGCTTCTTCCTCACAGATAGCTGAGGAAAAAGACCTAGCAAATCAAGCAAAAGAATGAAGAAATCAAGTCTAAAATTTATTCTCAATTTCTTCAGCAAAAACCAGGGAATCAAAACAGGCTACTAACAGCCTTTGACTATTCCACAAATAAAATTATTATGTCTTATCTACAACCAAATACTTCAACACCTAAGACAGTGGCAGACTATAAAAAGGTTGAGTTTGAAGTAGATATTGAAAATGTACATGAGCTAGGAAAAATTGAATTCCATAGACATAGCTCAGAAATGTTATATTCAATTGTGGTAACAAAGGCTATGAGTGCTAATAATTTTCAGAATACCATTATTAACAGCAGGATCAAATGAAGCAGGACAAAGGCTCTTTGTATGATAAAGACCTAAGGATTAAAGCCTTAGAGGATTTGATTTTACAAGCGGGATATGATCCTTGAAATGTGTAGGTAGCTGAATTATTGATTAAGAAAAAGAATGAAGATTTTGCAGCTTTGAGGAAACAACTGAAGCTTCCTCAAAGTGAGTACCCATAGACCAAATAAATTATTCATGATCAAACAGAAAAATAAGAGATGATGCAGTTGATCCTTAAACTAATTGCTCAGATTAAAGATATGGAGACCCAAATGGATCAACTTATTAAGGAGAAAGAAACAGTGAATGAAACTAATGCTCCTATTATTCCCAGAGTAATACTAGTTATTACCACATCTGTGGCTTCCACACTGGGAGAAAAATTAGCACCTAATGAGCCATTGGCAACTACAATGCCAGTGCATTCAGCTACTTCATCAGCCACAGATTCTTCCACAACATAGGTATAGCAAACAGATGGAGCAGATCAAACAATGAAAGATATGGAAGAATTATCCTGGAAAACTAATGAGATAAATAACTTGAATGAGATGATTAAAAGTCTAGAAGCCACCAACAAAATAGCCTTGATAACTGCTAAAAACCATGAGCAGAAATCTACCAGACTTGAAGAACAAATGAAGAATTTACAAAAGGAATTAACATTTACTGAACAGATTTCCTACATTAAGAATCATCTTTGGAAAAATATTATTGAGGCCGTACATTCTCAATGGCCTTCAATTTAGGTCATTTATGAGCAGAGATACTTATTGTTAGTAGCCCAAACTGAGATTCAGAGAACCAAGGATGAGTTAGCTTATAAGCCATCACAAGATTTAAAACTCATCACGTTCTTGAATAGTAAGAAAAGAGCAGAGTTGGAAGAGTTACAGGTATAGGACAGAACTGAAACAATATTACAAATTAAGAAGGTTGTGACCAAGAGAAATTTGATGAACAACCTAGAGGAAAAATGTAATGCTATGAACATTTCCATTAATAAGTTTTTGGAAAAATACACTATTTTGAGGCAGAAAGACCTGCCATATATTCATGTCTTCAATGAAAAAATAATGGCCTAAAAATATTATGATAAGAAGATAAGGGAGTTTCCAAAATAACATGTCAACAAACCACTTCCATTGGGCACTCCTACAGGAAAGGTCATCCGTCACTATTTTGAAGACTTGTTTTTTCTACAGCATGAGATTAGGCATCTTTTTGTTTTCAAACCTACCTTTTCCAAGTACAAAGATGCTAATGAGAACTTTAGAAAGCTAAAAAGTGTGAAAATTATAGATTCATAGCAATGGAAAGCATTCAAAGTTTTAATGTAACTGTGAAAAGGTAAAACAGTGAAGAAAAATGCACTAAAAATAGTCAAGTAGAAACACTGAGATAAAGAGACATTTAGCTGATTGTTTACTACAATAAGACATATTTTTCAACAGTAAAGAGTGAAATATCAGTCAAAGTGTATTAGTGTTTAAAGAAACAACGTTAAAGAGTATCAGAGGAAAGTGTGCCAGTCAAGTCAACTCAAAAAATATATTTCCCAAACAGCCAGCAAGCAGGACAGCTATTCAATAAAAATATTCTTGTTAGATAAAGTTTTTCTATATATTTTGGATAAGCAACTATCCCTGTTATTTTGTAAAGATATTCCTGCATTTATCTAGGATATTTGTAAACAACATTTTGTATAAATACTTTTGTATTAGAAGTGTTAAGTGTGGAATAAAATTTATAAGATTACTATAGACTTTTGTTAATACATTGGAGGCTTTCATGTGTTGAATTCAAAGTAGCAGACTGAACAAAGCTAAAGTGCCATCATAATTCAGGATTCTTGTGATAAGTTAAAGAGTGAAGTACATCTCTTCTTGTCAT
Source organism: Pinus albicaulis (assembly GCA_034641835.2). Classification (NCBI taxonomy): domain Eukaryota; kingdom Viridiplantae; phylum Streptophyta; class Pinopsida; order Pinales; family Pinaceae; genus Pinus; species Pinus albicaulis. The sequence continues at coordinate 94,285,059 of CM076584.1, read as the reverse complement.
TGTTTCTTTTTTGAGTTTCATGCAATTCATTATGTGTTTGATCTATCTTAATGTGTAAGTAGGAATATTACTACAGGACTAGCCTTTTTCTTCATTTTTTTAACTAAGTTACCATTTAAATGTTTTTTCTTGATTTTCGGTGTTAGGAATTCTTCATTGCTCCTACTCCCGTTTGACCCCTTCCTTCTTCTTCCATTTTACGGATCAAAGTATTCCTCATTGCCCTTTTATCCCGATCATACCATTTCATCAAAAACCTTTCCCCAAATCTTTGAGGGTTATCTACCTTGCATTGAATACATTTGTACCCTTTTGTCCTTGCCTTCTAGTACTACTATCTAGACTTAGACTCCATAGCCCAGTGGACAAGTAGATCTCTCCTTAGTTTAATCCTAAGTGATTTTTAGCCACCAAAACCTTTAAAAAAAAACCAATTGTTCAATCATAACAAGCCTAGAAACATAAATCAAAACAAAGATAAATCTTAAAGAGAGAGCCCTCTCCGAATTCTAGGAAGGCTAGATCCTAGGATATGAAGTAGGTTTGTAGTTACCCCTAGTGTTCTTTGATTAAAAACTCAAATCCCACAACTTAATAAATTACTAGGGTGATAACATACTGGCTACCATACTGGGGAACTAACCAAGCTCCAGTCATAAATTTAGTCTTAAAGGAAGATCTTATAATTATATTTTTACTTCAAGATTATTTTTATAGGTTGTGGGTATTCAAAACAGTCATTTTAGCTTCTAGGAAAACCTACTATACGAGGTCTAATCCGGATCCTAAGCCTACAGGTATAGTAGATAACCCATAACAGATTGGAAAAAATAAAAAACAAACTGTCAATTTAGAGACTGAAGTACCATTAAGAAAAGCCAATTCTTTACCCAAAGAGTTAGTGAGTTTAAATGATATTGATTTTGATATAAAATTTGAATATTCATTGTTTAAAACTAAATCTGAAACCGATTTGAAAAATATTGTTATAGATCTTGTTTTCCTTTCATTTTTTAATGCAAAACAGAAAAATATTTCAGTAGGAACAAAGTCAAGTAAATCTGAATATCAAAATAAAGTTGAAAAATTAATATTTCATAGATTAAAGATATTGATGAAGCTATTGAATTAGCTCATTTATTATCTTACATAAAACCTCCAGTTTCTCAATTGCACACAAAAATAATACCAAAAACAGATTCATCTTTATATGCTATCACTTCATTTAAAGATAATTCTACAAGTTCATCTATAGACCATTTCATTCCTAAGTTTCCTTTGCAGCCTAGGATATTATTCCCTTCATCCACTCAATCCACTGCATCCACTACTTTGCAATCAGATTTTATAAGCACCACATCTTTATTTCCTAGAAATTCCATTTACATACCATCTTCTTTTCCCAGTTCTTCAACTTCATTTGTTAATTCATCAGCTACCATATCCATCACTCCCCTATCATTACTGTTATACCTCCTATCTTAGCAAATCTTCAAGCCATGTCTGCCAGGTATGCTTCCCTTGTATTACCCCAAAACCTCCATGATATGCCTCGAAATTACCAAAAAAATATACCACTATTTGATGGCCTGTCACAATATACTGCTCAACAACATGTCACAAAAATGACAGACTACTGTGAAATTTATGAAATTGATGAGTCAAATGTCCAGATGAGGTTATTTTCCCAAAGCTTGACAGGAGAAGTTAAAAAAATGGTTCAAAAATTTAACTGCTGGTAGTATAGCTAATTTAGCTGCATTTCATAGAATATTTTTAAATAAATGGGAAAAGAAAAAGAACCACCTTCAAATTTTGTCAAATTTTGATGCTTTAAAAATATCTCCTAATGAGTCTGTCAAAGATTACTACACTAGGTATAACAGTGTCTATAATGCTAATCCTGCAAATCTTAAACCTACACCTTACTTTGTACTGCTCAAATTCCCTGATGGATTTGATCCAACGATGGTCTATCAATTAAGAGAAAGAGATGTTGAAACCTTAGAAAAATTGCAATTAGATGTTGCTAGTGTAGAAATTAACATCCTAGCTAAGAAAGCTAGACTTAGGAATGAAAGAAGAGTTACAATTAAAGAAGAAAGTTCAAACTCAAATGTTAAATTAGATTTTGTTGCTAAAACTTTAGAAAGGGTAGTTGAAATATTAGATAATTTAGATAGAAAACCTCAATGGGATAATCAACCTCAGATCAGAAATCCCAATTTCAGAAAAAATAATAACCCTAGAAAAACTAAAGAAGCTGCTCCAGACCAAAACATTAGGCCCCCATTTCAAGAGAAATATGCTGAAAGTTCTCAAAATAATGATGAAGATGAGGATGACATCAATCATATAAATAGAATAGATGAAAACAACACCATTTTGCTCACTTAGGAAGATCTAGAACTATTTGAGCTTCAACAACTCAAATTAAACTCCAGTGAATACTTTGACTACAAACAAGGTTATGACGTTTCTATTAATGAAATTCACACTCAGTATAACTTAGACATAAGAAAAATAATGAACCTTCTATTGAAAACAATTCCCAAAATCAAAATAAGAAAAATGTAAAAGCCACAAAAGCAAAAGTTTTGCAAATTCTTCCAAGAGAAAATAAGCAAAATTCCAATCCTTCCAGTCCTAAAAAATCAATCAGTCCCAAGATTGTTGATATTACTAATGAAGGAGCTCAGTATTCCAAATATGCACCAAAATCTAATACTACAAAAGCCTCCAATTAAGTAAAAACAACAATTCCTGATCCTAAAAAGAGTTTTGCTGATTCTAAATCAGAAAATCCTAAAACTGATAATACAAAAACAACTGTTGAAAATTCAAAGTTTGATAGAACATCTACTACCACACAAGTTGTCCCTGAAAAAAGAATTACAAACAGCAAAAGTCAAGAAACTCAGATAGAAAATATTAAAATAACTGAAGATAAAAGTACATCTATTGAAATTCAAGAAAAACCCACTCAGATAACAGTTACCAAAGAGGAATTAGTTCAAATTGGTAAGTCTCAACCCTCATTCAACATTCAGACTGAAATAGCTAAGTTAAAAATACCAATTCTTTTAATTGAATTGGTAAAGAATTACTTATATAAATCAACAATTACTGAGACTTTGAATATAAATGATGGTGAAGATGTTATTAATTTGAATGATGATCAACCAGAGTTGATCTTTGGCCTTGATGTAAATGGTAAGCATTCAGATGGATAAATTCCTCCTTTCTATATCAGCCTTACTATTCACGATCATATTTTAGACAATTCTATGTTAGATTCAGGAGCTTCCCATAACTTAATGCCTAAAGCCATCATGGAAGCTCGTAATCTAGAAATAACCAGGCCTTATAAATATTTTTTCTCGTTTGATTCTAGCAAAGTTAAGTGCATAGGATTGATTAAAGACTTATGTGTGAATTTGGTTCAGTACCCTAGTAAGAGCATGGTTATGGATATTGTAGTAACTGGAATCCCACCAAATTATGGTATGCTTCTTTCTCGCTCATGGGGAAAAAAGTTGCAGGGGTCTCTACAATTAGACATGAGATATGCTACTATATCAGTATTTGGAAAACCAAAGAAGCTTTATAGGGAAACTTTAATGAAATTCATGGTCAGCAATGCAGAAAGATCCATAAATTACCCCATTTATTCAACACCAGCTGACATTTATTCCTTCATTTTACGTAACTCTGATAACAATGAAATCCAAACAGAACTAATTGACATAAAGCCAAAACCAAAAAATGACAATATTTTTCATGAAGCCCTTTCGCACTTAGAATTTGATGGCTCTGTGAACAAATCAAGAGTAGGAGTTTGAATATGGATCACAAACATTGAGACAGGTCATTCAAAAGGACATGCCTTTAGACTTAACTTCAAATTTACTAATGACATGGCAGAGTATGAGGCACTTATCTTAGGCCTCCAAATCATCAGAAATTTAGGAGGTAAAAGGATTTTAATCATGGGAGATTCATAATTAGTCATAAAAAAAGTAGATGGAGAGTATTTTGTTCATAATCCTAGATTTTCCAGATATAGCGATACATCAACTGATTTATGTGAAGATTTATTGGAATGTAAGTTTGATAATATACCTAGAAAATAGAACATTCAAGCACATTGCTTGGCAATTTTTTCTAGCAGTTGTAACTTTCCTTTTCAACCAACACATAGGTATATTTTTGAAGTTAAATACAAACCCATTGTCCTAGAAAATGTCAAATACTGGCAGATTTTCTCTGAAGATGAACATATTTACCATTTTTTGAGTAATGAGGAAGAATTTCAAAATTGTAAGATAGATTCAGACTGTAATATAGATTCAGATTTTAATTGTGAAATAGATAACATAGATGCACATAAATTTTAAAAACCCACTGTATTTACTCAATATGACATAGATAACTTAGAGAAATCCGATATAGAGGAAATCATTGAAGAAGAAATTGATATGTTAGATCTAAAAGATAAGTTTTTGCCTAAGGGTTTAACTCCTTTGGAGGACCTTTTTTATTCCAATGATGTGCCTAAAAAGCCAAAAATGGAACCAGTCAGGTCTGATATTGAGAAATGTAACATTGGGACAGAATTAAATCCAAAAATGATTAAACTTTCAAAATCTTTACCTCCTCAAGAAAAGGAAAAATACATTGAACTTTTAAAGGAATATCAAGATGTGTTTTCATGCAGTTATGAAGATCTTAAAGCTTATGACACAAACATAATTCAACATAAGATTCCTATAAAATATGACCAGAAACCATTTAAGTAAAAATTGAGGAGGATTAATCCTATCTTATTACCTTTGATAGAAAAGGAAGTTAAACGCATGTATGATTCCCAAATCATTGCACCAATTAGATATTCTGATTGGGTTTCAAACTTAGTACCTACCAAAAAGAAAACATGTGAAATCAAATTATGTGTAGACTTTAGGAATCTCAATAAAGTATCTTTGAAGGATAATTACCCTTTACTCAAGATGGATCATATTTTTCAAAGGGTAGTTGGTTCTTCTAAGATCTCTTTGTTGGATGGTTTTTCAGGATACAACCAGATTCTTGTTCAAAAGGAAGACCAAGCTAAAACAACTTTTACCACTCCCTGGGGCACTTTCATGTATGTGAACGTTCCTTTTGGTTTGATGAATTTTGGAGCTACCTTTCATAGGGCTATGGAAATAGCCTTTGCAAAGGAAATACATGACTTCTTGGTTATTTATTTAGATGATATTACTGTTTTTTCTAAGTCATATAATGAACACTTGGATCATTTGAGACAATTTTTTATTAAATGTAGAAAATTTGGTATATCTTTAAACCCTAAGAAGACTCTTTTTGGATTAGAGGAAGGTAAGTTAATAGGACACATAATTGCAAAGGAAGTTATTAGGATAGATCCTACAAGAATAGAGGCCATTTTGAACATTCAACTACCTAGAAATATCAAAGAGTTTCAAGCATTGTTAGGTAAAATTATTTTTTTGAGAAGATTTATTTCTAACTTAGCAAAAATCATCAGAGAAATAAATAACATGCTTAAAAAGGACTCGATTTTAAAATTGACAGCTGAAGCAAAACAATCATTTGACTCTATTAAATAAGCTTTAACTAAAACACCAGTCTTAATTAGTCCAGATTTCAAAAAAGACTTTAAATTTTTTTCATTTACCTCAAAGCATACCATTGTTGTAGTTCTGCTACAGAAGAATGATCAAGGTTTTGAACAGCCTATAGCTGTTTTCAGTAAAACCCTTAGAGATGCACCTACGAAATATAACATAATGGAGCAACAAGCTTTAGCCTTGGTTAAAGCTATAAAATATTTTAGAGTTTACATTCTTTACTCCCACATTATTTCCTATGTCCCTAATTCTGTAGTAAAATACATTCTTACTCAGGATGGTCCTGATGGAAGAAGAGGAAAGTGGATTTCCACCATCCTAGAATATGACATAGAGATTAAACCAACTAAACTCATTAAAGGATAAGGATTATCTAGATTAATGGTTGAATCCAATTACAATGCATTAGATATAAATTTCATTGCTCAGGTTGATAACCAGGAAGAGATGACGACTCCATTGATCAGTGAAGCCTTTCTAGATTCACCATGGTACTCGAATATTATCTTTGTACTTACACACTTACAAGCTCCTCCTAGATTAACAAGGACTAAATCCATATTCATTAAACTTAAAGCAATGAGATTTTGTATTTTGAATAATGTGATTTTTTGGAAAGAACAAAGTGGGATATTACTGAACTGCTTACTAAAATCAGAAGCTGACAAAATTCTTGAAGGATTTCATGTAGGTGATTTTGGAGGACACTTATATTGGAAAAGTACGTAGATAAGATCCTTAGAGCTGGTTTTTACTGGCCTACCTTAATTTCTGACGTGAAAAAAATTGTTACTTCATGTCATAAATGTCAGATTTTTGAAGGAAAAAAGAAGTTGTTACCTTTACCTCTAAAGCCAATTTCAACTGAGATGCCATTTCAACAATGGGGTTTAGAATTCATTGAAGAAATTCACCCTCCATCCTCTGGCTAACACAAGTGGATTTTGACTACCACAGATTACTTTACAAAGTGGGTTGAAGCCATTCCTACCAGACAAGCCACTGACTCAGTCATTATATCTTTCATAGAAAGCAACCTTTTATCTAGATTTGGATGCCCACAAAAAATAATTATTGATAATGTAGCAACATTTAAATCTAAGAAAATGATTTCCTTCTATCACAAGTACCATATTACCCTAGGCCACTCTACTACTTATTACCCTCGGGGTAATGGCCTAGTTGAATCTTCAAATAAAATCCTTGTGAATGTCATTAAAAAATTACTTGAAGACAACAAGAAAACTTGGAATAAAAAGCTATTCTTGTTGAATCTTTGATTAAACTGAGAGGGGGGGGTGAATCAGTTTAATACATGCATTAGCCTTTTAAATTTTCACCAGATTTATTTACAGCTTTAATATTTGAACAATCTTATTTGCAGCCAATATTAATTTATTGTGACACCATACTTAAGTTGAAAGCAGCAAGAAATTAAGCAGATTGAAATAATCACATCAACACATAAGAAGCACACATAGAGACAACAGATGTAAGTGGAAACCCATAAAGGGAGAAAACCACATCTTATTATTGTTGTGATGCAAAGGCAAGCTCCAACTCCCTCTCACCACTATTTTCTGTAGGCACCAACCTACAGGAGGCTCTATCCTCAATTCTGCAAGCTACAACTTGCAAGGAAGCACCAACTCCCTTCAATTTTCTGCAGGCACCAACCTACAGGAGGCTCCAACCTCAGTCAGCTACAACTGACAGCGATCAAGCTTCAAATTGATAGGGAAGCTCCAACTTCCTCAATTTAACAAACTGAATGTTTGTTGATTTACCTCTGATATCAGCTCTGTTCTGTAGCTCCTCTTTCTGCTCTTCTTTTCTTGATCTTCTCTGCTTCACTCTTCTGTATTCTGCCTTCTCTTTCTTTACTCTCACCTCTGCTCTCAAAAAAACTCTCTCTGCATATCAAGATGATATTATTTATAGATTTCCTCACATGACTGTTTGTATTCTGCTTGGAATTCGAAATGGAAAGTCATGTCTCTTTGCTTTCTGCCTTCTCACTCCTTTTATCAGCTTACTCAGAAATTATAACTGTAGGTGTCAATTTTAACATTACAGTGGGAGTTTGTTTTCTCTCGGAGACTTGCCAATGCATCACAAACAATAAAAACGATTAAAACATTTACATTCGAATTACAATGTGAACTCTAGCTCACTCATTTTGTCTCTTGGCTTGCTGCGCATTTGTCTTTTCTCTAACTGTCTCTTTGTCCCTTTCTCTTCTCTGTATGCCTTTCTGTTTATGGCTGCTGCGTAACTCCTGAATTTATGAACTGCATTTTTATTTTATTTTTATACCATCGCTTTATATATAAATGAATCTGCTGACTGTAATTCAATCCTTTACATGCAGCAAGTGTCTTGTTGATGTGGCGAGTTCCGCAGGCCGGAACATACATATATTACAATTGCATTACATTAATAATCGCCCTCCCGTTAAGCTGAGGCCCGTGGGTCTACAGACCACACGGCATGTTTTAATACAACCGCAACCACTTTTTATATATATATATATATATATATATTTATATATAACAGCGCCTTCACAAATTTCCGTTTGCGATTAGAACTGGAACTCAAAACACTTGTTAATCATAGTTAATAAGCCCATCGGGACCGGGCTTCAATCGCAACGTTTTACAAAGTCGTGCGATCAATCGGAGAGTTCCGATTACGATTGAGATTTCGGATGCGATTAGCAATTAACTGTGGTACATAACTCGATCGGGTCCGCCACTTCAATCACAGCGTTTTACAAAGTCGTGCGATTGGAACTCGGATGCGATTAGCAATTAACTGTGGTGCATAACTCGATCGGGTCCGCCACTTCAATCGTAGCATTTTACAAAGTCGTGCGATTGGAACTCGGATGCAATTAGCAATTAACTGTGGTGCATAACTCGATCGGGTCCGCCACTTCAATCGCAATCGCAACTTTCTGTTGCGATGTTCCGTTGCCCTTGCGATCTCCGATTGCGATTGGATGAGGGTCCCACTTTATATTACTTCCTTTCCATTGATCATAACACGCTCCACTTTAATATATATCAATGTATATGCCTTGGACCATTGGAACATATGTAATGCGCTCTATGTATAATCCTGCGTGGGTAGCGATTCCCGGAATGAGATTTTTTTTATGTCTCCTTCCGCCTGGGGTTATGCGATTCCCGGAATAAGTTTTGTATATGTTTATATATATTCTTTGCCGCTGAAGTGAAGCGATTCCCGGAATTTTATAACGGCTCTGCTTCTGTCTCTGACTCTGTCTCTGCTGCTCCTGTCGCTCTGCCTCTGCCTCTATTGCTGAGATAACGGTTCTGCCTCTATTATATTCGTTTCCTCTGCCTTCATTTGCTTCTTTGCTGCCTCTTTGCTTCAGCGCTGCCTCCTTTGCCATCAATGACAACATTTCCAACAGTCTCCCCCTTTGGCATTGATGGCAATCCACTTTCTATGTTTGCTTTCTCTTTCTCTTGTTGCTTGCTCTTTCTGTTTGCCTGCTCTTCCTCCTGTTGTTTGTTCTTCCTCCCCCTTTGACATCAATGGCAAAGGACGACGCCTCATCTCTCCGTATGGGCTCTATCGTTGTACTTCCTTTTTCTAAGTTACGTTTAGGTCCTCTTCAGCTGAAATTGTACTATGCTGCTCCAGAGTGATGTATGAAACTTGTTGAGAGAACGCTTTGGTTTTAATAGCTGTATCATGCTGCTCTGTTTCATATTTGTAGTGCTTGTAAGCCAATACCATATAGTGAGCCGATATCATGCTGCTCTGTTTTATACGCTGCTCTATACCATTGCTCTATTTTATGATAATGCTGAATGCGTGCTAGAACTTGCTTCTGAATGAATACTGAATGCTTATACTGCTAATGCTGCCGAAAGCTTATAATGCTGAATGCGTGCTAGAATTTGTTGCTTCTGAATGCCGATAATACTGTTAATGCTGATCCTGTGGACTTGTTTTATGCTTATATTGCTAGCTGGTCTCCCCCTGGAATGATATCTTTGTTTTGTTCTCCCCCTGAAGTTGTGCATTCTCTTCATATTAGAGAGTAGCATCTGCTGATACTACCCCTAGTTTATCTCTCAAGTATTGAAATGGTTCTCTAGCAAGAGGTTTGGTAAATATATCAGTTGTCTGTTCTTTTGTTGGTACATATTCCAGCTTTACTATTTTCAGAGCCACTTGTTCTCGGAGGAAATGATACTTGATTGGTATATGTTTGGTTTTTGAATGAAGCACAGGATTTTTAGATATACTTATAGCACTTGTATTGTCACATTTGATTGGAATAGGTTCATCAATGCTTACCTTCATGTCTTGAAGAGTTTGCTTCATCCACATGACTTGTGTACAACATGCTGCTGCTGCTATATATTCGGCTTCAGTTGTAGACAAAGAGATGGATGTTTGTTTCTTGCTTAGCCATGCAACTAGGCTTTCTCCTAGATAGAATTCACCTCCACTTGTACTCTTCCTATCATCCATACAGCTGGCCCAATCTGCATCTGTGTATGCTGATAAAGTGAAGTTTTTGCTTTTAGGATACCAAAGTCCATACTGTATTTTTCCTTGTAGATATCTGAATATTCTTTTGACTGCCAGAAGATGGTTTTGTTTAGGTGTTGCTTGATATCTAGCCACTAATCCTACTGCTAGCATGATGTCTGGTCTTGATGCAGTCAGATACAATAGACTTCCAATCATGGATCTGTAAAGTCTTTGATCTATGTCAGCAGACCCATCATTAGCACACAGCTTGCAACCTGTGGTCATGGGAGTTGACACAGGTTTGGAGTCCTCCATTTTGAACTTTTTCAACATTTCTTTTATGTATTTTTCTTGTGAAATAAATGTACCTGTGTTCTTTTGCTGAATTTGTAGTCCCAAGTAGAAACTGAGCTCTCCAATCATAGACATTTCAAACTCTGTTTTCATTTCATCAGCAAACCCTTTTGCTAGTTCATCTTTGTTGCTTCCAAACATAATGTCATCAACATATACTACAACAATGAGGAGTTCATCTTCATGGGCTTTTATGTATAGATTGTTGTCTACTCCACCTCTCCTAAAGCCCTGTTTTCGCAAATATTTGTCCAGTCTTGAGTACCAAGCACGAGGAGCCTGTTTCAGTCCATATAGGGCCTTCTTCAGTCTGCACACATAGTCTTCTTTGTCTGTCAATGAGAAGCCTTCTGGTTGTTCCATGTACACTCCTTCTTCTAGATCTCCATTAAGAAAAGCAGACTTTACATCCATTTGATATACCTTGAAGTCTTGGTAGCATGCAAATGCCAGGAACATTCTGATAGCCTCCATTCTGGCTACAGGTGCAAATGTTTCATCATAGTCAAGTCCTTCAATTTGTGACTATCCTTCGCAGACCAGCCTGGCTTTATTCCTGATTACTTGTCCTTGCTCATTCATTTTGTTTTTGAATACCCATTTTGAGCCAATGATATTTTTCTCAATAGGTCTAGGAACTAGTTCCCAGGTATTGTTCTTCTCAATTTGGTCCAATTCTTCATTCATTGCTTTTACCCAATACTTTTCCTTGCTGGCTTCTTCAAATTTCTTTGGCTCTATTTGTGATAACATGGCTATGTATACTTCTTCTGTTTGTTCTGTTAGCTGCCTTCTTGTCTGGACTCCTGCTTTCTTGTCTCCTATGATCTGATCTTCAGGATGATTCTTCTGAGTGTATCTTGAGGGGATTTTCGAGCTCAGCTCTACATCATCTGTTGTCTTGCTTGTTTCATCATCATCCTTGTCTTCCTCTTCATGGTTGTCTGATGGGCTACAACAGTCTGTATTTCTTGTATTGTTTGGAAGTTCTTCATCAAATCTCACATCAATACATTCAACTATTTTCCGAAGAGTCTTGTTGTAGCACCTGTACCCTTTACTTTTGGATGCATATCCTAAGAATATTCCTTCATCTGCTCTTGCATCAAATTTCCCAAGGTTTTCATCATTATTCTTTATGTAACACTTGCTACCAAAGATTCTGAAATGTTTGATTGAGGCTGGCTTTCTATGCCATAGTTCATAGGTAGTCTTGTCACTGCTTGGCCTTAAGTGAGCTTTATTAAGGATATGTACTACTATGTGCACTGATTCTGCCCAGAAGGTTTGAGCAATATTATTCTCTTGCATCATAGCTCTTGCTATTTGTTGTACAGACCTGTTTTGTCTCTCTGCTACTCCATTCTGCTGAGGTGTCCCTGCAATAGTAAATTGTTGCTTTATTCCATGTTCATTACATGGAGTGCAAAGTCATGTCTGGCTGGCTATCCTCCTCTTGTCGATGCAATACATTTAGGCTTCATCCAGTTTGATTTCTGCTAATGCTTTGAATATCTTAAAATTTGCACAAATGCTTGATTTATTTTTGAAAAGAAAACAACCCATAATACGTGCAGAAAAGTCATCTGTCCTCGGCATAAATAGGATTCTCCACTTGGTGTCAGGGATTACAGCGAGGTCCACATGGGTCCATGTGCACAAGCTGGAGTGGTCTTCTTGTTGACAACTCCTCTTTAGATTTAAAGGATGTGCGAGTCTGTTTCCCCGATTGACAAGATTTGCATATAGTACTTGAAGGCCTTTTTATTTCTGGCATGTCTTTGACAGCTTTCTTCTTGCTCAATTTGATGATATGGTCAAAGCTGAGATGTCCCAATCTCCTATGCCACAACCATGACTCCTCAAGTTTTCTAAGATGGCAGGCTTCATCTTCCTCTTTCACTATGTACACATTACTTTCTGTTCGAACACCTTTGAGTAGAGTTTTTCCTGTTGTGCTTGATCTGACTACACAATCTTGTGCTCTAAAGAGAACTTCACAGCCTTTATCACACATCTGACTGACACTCAGTAAATTTGCTTTCAGCCCATCTACATATAATACATCTTGGGCCTTTCCTCTGCCATTGTCTATGCTGACTGATCCTTTTCCCTTGATCTTTCCTGATTTGTCATTTCCAAAAGTGACATTGCCCGATTTCTTTTCGTCAAGAGTTAAAAACTTGTTTTTATCTCCTGTCATGTGTTTAGAGCAGCCACTGTCCAAATACCATTGAATCTTCAAATCTTGAGCAGTTAAAGCCAAGTCACATTTATTCGCCTTCTTTATCCACTGGAGGCCCCCTTTTGTTTGGTATCTTTTGTGAGGTGATGAATTATATCCCTTTAGAGAACACTTGGAAGATATATGCCCAATTTGATTGCATATACAACATCTGATTATAGTTTTTGCAGAATTGTGAGCATGAACAAAATTTCTTTGACTCATAAACCTCCTTGAGGTATTGAACATCAGTCTTTGTCCATACTTTCTACATTCAATAATTCTATGGCCAAAATCCTTACAATAAAAACAATAACCATAGAAATTACTTGCATACCTGATGTAAGGTTGTCTCTTCCATGCTTGCCTCTTTTGCTGGTTTGAATCATTCTTCCTTGCATGACAATATGCAGCAATGTGTCCCTGCTTGTGGCAGACATAACAGGTGGAATTCTTCATAGGAGGGAAGAATCTCCTTTGATGGCTTCCAAATTTGACATACTCGGGAGCATATGATCCTTTTTCTGTTATCTTAGTATTTATTGCATTCTTTGTTACTAGAGGTTTCTTCTGCTCTCTGTCTCTCTTATTGCAGATTTCTTCTTTTGTAGGAATTATTTGAGCTACTTCCTCATCCTTCTTTGCTTTTAAAAAAATAATCTCTCTGTCAACCTTTTCTTTTCCTTTACTTGATTCTCCTTCGTAGCCTATTCCAGTCTTTATCATAGGGGATCTTTGAGCAACCAAAATTTCATTCAACTTAATAGAGCTTGTTGTTTGAGAAGGGTATATAGAAACTTTCTGTTGAGCTTTTTCTAATTTCTTTCTCAGACATAGAATTTCTTCTTCCAGCTTCTCTTGTTCTCGAGTTTTATCTTTGATTTGCTGAAGTAACATATCTTCTATCTTCTTGGCTTCTTCAAGCTTTACCTTCAGCTGCATGAGGACTTCTAAATTTTGTTCTTCTTTCACACATTTTAGGAGAATCTCTTTTTTGTTTTCTGCATTTTAGTTTGAGTCTGTCAATCTCCTCCAGAGCACTTCTTAGCTCCCCCTCAAGGTCTACTTCCCCTTCTTCTTCTTCATCTTCTAGTAGGAGTCCCTCAAGATCTTCTATGGCCATCAATAAAAATTCTGAGGCTCCTTCTTCACTTGAGGGTTCATCTGAGTCTTCAGATGCACTGCTGTCTTGCTGAGCATAGAAGGATTTTCTGCTGAATTTCTTTCCTTTCTGCCAGAACTTTGATGTGTCTTTCTCTGATTCTTGAGCTTGATTTCTTACTTTCTTATGAGGACATTTAGCAGCATAATGTCCAACTCTTCCACAGTTAAAGCATTTGAAGGGAAGTTTACCTTTGTATCTACCTGAGCCTCTATCCAATTTCTTGACAAATTTAGCCTCTTCTTCATCAGAGCAGGAGCATATGTCTTCCTTTTCTTCTTTATTCTTTTCTATTTTGAATGATGCCTCCCTTGTGCTTGACTTCTTCTGTGGGAGCCTCATCTCATATGCTGTAAGATTTCCTAGTAGCTGATTCATGGTCAATGTCTCCCAATTCGCTGTCTCTTCTATTGCAGATACCTTGGGATTAAATCTGGATGGGAGTGATCTTAGAATCTTTTGCACAAATATACTTTCTGGTATGGTTTCTCCAAGAGCTTTCACATTGTTAACAATTTCTGCAACTTTTAAGAAGAAGCTGCCAACATCTTCATCATCATTCATTTTTAAGTTTTCAAACTGGGCTCTATATACTTGAAGTTTGGCAGTTTTTACTTTCTGGTCTCCCTCATGTATGTCTTCAAGAGTATCCCATATTTTCTTGGCGGTGTCTTTGTGCATTACTTTAATAAACTCTGCTTCACATAATCCATTCAGGATGGCATTCATGGCTTTTGCATTAGCTACAAAGCTTTCTTTAGCTTCTTTTTCTATATCAGTTGACTTCGGGGCATATCCTAATTCCACAGCAGCCCAGACTTCTATTCCTAGAGACATTATGTATGTCTTCATTCTGATTTTCCAGAAAGCATAATTTTCACCAGTGAAGAAAGGGGCTTTATTGGTTGAGCATCCTTCTTTATTAGCCATCTTGGGAACCTAGGATCTCCTTTCAGTTGTTAGACTTGTACAAGGAACTTGGCTCTGATACCAATTGTTGAATCTTTGATTAAGGCGAGAGGTGAATCGATTTAAAACATGCACATTAGCCTTTTACGTTTTCACAGAGTTATTCTGACTTTAATATGTGAACAATCTTATTTACGACCAATATTAATTTATTGTGACACCATACTTAAGTTGAAAGCGACGAGAAATTAAGCGATTGAAATAATCACATCAACACATAAGAAGCACACATAGAGGCAGTGAGATGTGGTGAAACCCATAAAGGGAGAAAACCACATCTTATTATTGTTGTGATGCAAGGGCAAGCTTCAACTCCCTCTCACCACTGTTTTTCTGCAGGCACCAACCTACAGGAGGCTCCTACCTCAATTCTACAAGCTACAACTTGCAAGGAAGCACCAACTCCTTTCAGTTTTCTGCAGGCACCAACCTACAGGAGGCTTCAACCTCAGTCAGCTACAACTGAGAGCTATCAAGCTGTAACTTGATAGGGAAGCTCCAAATTCCTCAATTTATCAAACTGAAAGTTTGCTGATTTACCTCAGATATCAGCTCTATTCTGTAGCTTCTCCTTCTGTTCTGCTTTTCTTAATCTTCTCTGTCTTACTCTTCTATATTCTGCCTTCTCTTGATTTACTCTCTCTTCAAAAAAAACTCTCTCTGCATATCAAGATGATATTATTTATAGATTTCCTCACATGACCGTTTGTATTTTGCTTGGAATTCGAAATGGAAAGTCATGTCTCTTTGCCTTCTGCCTTCTCACTCCTTTTATCAGCTTACTCAGAAATTATAACTGTAGGTGTCAATTTTAACATTACAGTGGGATTTTTTTTTCTCTCGGAGACTTGCCAATGCATCACAAACAATAAAAACAATTAAAACATTTACATTCAAATTTAAATGAGAACTCCAGCTCAACTTATTTAGTCTTTTGAATTGGTACGCATTTGTCTTTTCTCTATTGTCTCTTTGTCCACTTTCTCTTCTCACTTGTCACCCTTCTGTTTATGGTACAACTGCGTAACTCTGAATTTATGAGCTTGCATTTTTTATTTTATTTTTATACCATACGCTTTAAATATAAATGTAGATCTGCTAGTCTGCTAGTGTAATTCAATCTTTCTTATAGTAGTGTATACTCAATGATGTCATGATTAATGAGCCAGTTTCATATATGAATATTGCATTACATTAATATTATCGAATTAGAGGCAGTGGGTCTACAGGACCATGACATGTTTAATAAACATGACACTTTTTATATATATATATATATATATATATATATATATATATATATATAACAGCGCCTTCACAAATTTCCATTTGCGATTAGAACTGGAACTCAAAACACTTGTTAATCATAGTTAATAAGCCCATCGGGTCCGGGCTTCAATCGCAACATTTTACAAAGTCGTGCGATCAATCGGAGAGTTTCGATTACGATTGAGATTCCGGATGCGATTTGCATATATCAACTCCCGCTTATAACACGATCGGGTCGGCCATTTCAATCGCAGCATTTTACAAAGTCGTGCGATCAATCGTAGAGTTCCGATTGCGATTGAGATTTCGGATGCGATTAGAAATTAACTCTGGTACATAACTCGATTGGGTCTGCCACTTCAATCACAGCGTTTTACAAAGTCGTGCGATTGGAACTCGGATGCGATTAGCAATTAACTGTGGTGCATAACTCGATTGGGTCCGCCACTTCAATCGCAACGTTTTACAAAGTCGTGCGATTGGAACTCGGATGCGATTAGCAATTAACTGTGGTGCATAACTCGATCAGGTCCGGCATTTCAATCGTAATCGCAACTTTCTGTTGCGATGTTCCGCTGCCCTTGCGATCTTCGATTGCGATTGGATGAGGGTCCCACTTTATATTACTTCCTTTCCATTGATCATAACACACTCCACTTTAATATATATCAATGTATATGCCTTGGACCATTGGAACATATGTAATGCGCTCTTTGTATACTCCTGCGTGGGTAGCGATTCCCGGAATGAGATCTGTTTTATGTATCCTTCCGCCTGGGTCTATGCGATTCCCGGAATTTTCTGTGTTATTTGCATTACATTGCTACTGGAGTTAAGCGATTCCTGGAATAAGTTTTGTATATGTTTATATATATTCTTTGCCGCTGGAGTGAAGCGATTCCCGAAATTTTATAACGGCTCTGCTTCTGTCTCTGACTCTGTCTCTGCTGCTCCTGTCGCTCTGCCTCTGCCTCTATGAGATAACGGTTCTTCCTCTATTATATTCGTTTCCTCTGCCTTCATTTGCTTCTTTTCTGCCTCTTTGCTTCAGCGCTGCCTCCTTTTCCATCAATGACAACATTTCCAACAATTCTATGCCTTATGGGCAGATAGAATTACTACCAAAAAGTCAATTGGAACATCTCCTTACCAAATTGTATATGGGATGGATGCAGTTTTCCCATCATCATGAGGTGTTCCAGTAATGAACATCATTCAAGAATCACAAGTGGAGCTAAATGATATACAAAGAAGGATAAATCAAACAATTCATCTACAACAAACAAGGGAAGAAGTCTATGAAAAATCTCAAGTCATTCAAGATAAAATAAAGAAACTTTTTGACAAAAGAAGTAAAGAAAATGACTTTTTCATTGGAGATAAAGTATTAAAATGGGATTCCAGGAGAGAAGAAAAGGGCATGCATGGAAATTTTTACTTTCTATGGAAAGGACCAAATGCAATTTATGGATATAGGGGTAACAATGCTTTCTTCATCAAAGATTTGGATGGAACAGATATTCAAGAAGGACCAGTTAATGGTAGAATGCTCAAACACTACTATTCTTCTGAGTTAACCAATATTTAGTCCCAGATACTTTTTACATCATTGTAAATATCCATTGAATTTTTAGCTTGGATTGGATATTTTATTTCCAAGGTTGAAGCTCAGAGAGAAGGCCCTAAGCTTTGAAGAGTAAAATGTCATAAATATGAGTGTTTGCAGAAAATAAAGGATAACTATAGGATCATCAAAGTCAAAATTGAAGGCTACTAGTCTTAGAGTTCTTGACATTTCACCAGGAAATGCCATCCCCATGTGAAGCCATTGTTAGGGTCCTATAAGTATAGGATTCATAATTTGGAATTGAGTTATGATATTCTTGTAAAATATGTACATACCTTTTTTTCTACAATTTTTTTCCCCATATTTTGTAAAAAATAAAAAATAGAAAATCAAAAAGAGGGTAAAAGACCTAAAATAAAGATCAAAGGACTTAAAAAATACATAGACCCCAAAAGAAGAAAAAAAAAGATGAAATAAAATGAAAGTGAGCAAATCCAAATGCCACTAATTTTTACTTTTTGCAAATGATTATGGTAGAGTGTCAATAAATTCCATAATCCATGATGAGTTAAACTGTTTAATCTTGACTTGTCATATTTTCAATTTCCATGCTTTAGATAGTAAATAAATATTTGTCAGACAGTTTGATCCCGACAAATCAGTAGATATGTAGAGAATGATGAGGAGCTCATCAGTTTAATATGAGCCCTTGGATGGAATAAGGTAGAATTAAATAGTTTTTATTATTTCAAAAGAATAAAATTTTTCAAGGTAGCAAGCTCAAATGCACCTGCAAAAAGGAAGAAAAAATGTTAGATTAATGGTGAGTAGCTAGAAAGAAGTGGGAAAAATCATGTAATATTTATCACCAGGCAGAAAATCACTAATTTCCCTTCCCTTGTGAGTCTTCAATATTCTATACTTCCAGTAAAAGAGGCTCAGAGAATTTCTCTAACTTCTGTTGGGACCGTACTCAAGGCTCAGTTACTAGATAGTGGAAAATGTTGAATTCTTATAGGGTGAAATCGCGAAGTTGGGAAATTGTTTAGGTGAAATCGCGAAGTTGGGAAACACTTTTTGGCGGACGGCTAGAATATGGGAGAAATTTTTAATTTCTCGTCCAAGAAAATAGTCAACTCTATTTCTCGACCGAGAGTTTTAAAAACTCTCGTCCGAGAGTTTTATTGGGTTTAACCAGAGTTAAAAATCTCTCGGACAAGAGTTATGCATTTTCTCGTCCGAGAGTTTTATTGACGGAAACTCTCGGGAAGACTTTCGGACGAGAGTTTTAAAAACTCTCGGATGAGAGTTTTAAAAACTCTCGGATGAGAGTTTTAAAAACTCTCGTATGAGAGTTTAAAAAACTCTCGTATGAGAGTTTTAAAAACTCTCGTATGAGAGTTTTAAAAACTCTCGTATGAGAGTTTTAAAAACTCCCATCCGAGAGTTTTATTCCTATAATAAAACACACAAATTTTTAAGTTTTTAGAATTGGTATGTTATATAATTTAAATAGTAATTTATTAAAATTAAAAAATGATATAAAATTATAAAATTATAATTTTATTTTAAATTATTTTATTATTATTAATGATAAAAAATACATGAAGATTTAATTAAATAAAATTTGTTACAATATTTTGTAATATCAATGTTATATAAAAAACTAAAAATATTTTTATATAAAACTAATTGATATATTAATATAAATAAAATAAAATTCTAAAACATAAATCAAAATAAAAACAACTATATATAATTTATATAATATTTTTTTTGAAATTAATGAATAAAATTAAATTTAAAAAACAATTGACTAAATGCAATGAGGTGATAAAAGAGACAATGCATAGCACCTTAATATCGTTATAAATTCTTGGAAATCTCGAGAAATTTTTGAAGTGAGATGAGCTTCTTGGAATGGGTCACTTTATCTTCCACTTGAGTTTCACACAATTAACTTGAAAGGAAGTCTATTTTCCTAGGTATGGATGTAAGGGAATGAACAATATTATTTGAACATTGAGTGAGATGCCCTTCTTGGAATGGGTCCTCCTATATTCCACTTTAGTTTCACAAGATTAAATTGAAATGAAGTTTATTTTCCTAGGTATGGATGTAAGGGGATAAAGAATATTATCCAAAAAGGAAATGAATGTTAAGTGTGACATTCCAAGCAGAAGTGTATGGGATTGGAGAATTATGTTATTGCATAAAACTAACCCTTGACCCCTTAACCCTTGACCCATAACCCTTGACCCCTTAAACCCTAATTCCTAACCCTAAACCCTTAAACCCCTAAACCTTAAACCTCTAAACCCTTAACCCCTAACCCATTTACCCCCACTAAACCTCTAAATCCCTAACCCATTTAACCCCTAAACCCTTAACCCCTACTCCTAACATGTTAACCCCTAACCCATTTAAGCACCTAAACCCCAAAACCCCTAACTCCTAACCCCAAAAATACTTAACTGCTAAATCCCCTAACCCCCTAAACCTCCTAAACCAATCCTAACCCATTCGCCCCTAAACCTCAAAACCCCCTAACCCCACTTAAACCCTAATTCCAACCCATAACCCTTGACCCCTTAAACCTATTTCCTAACCCTAACCCCTTAAACCCTAATACCCAACCCTAACCAATTCAACACCTAAACCCCTAAAAATCTAACCCATTTAAGAGTGGATTCCATTTAACCCCCAAAACCCTAACCCCTAACCCATAAAATCCTTCACTGCTAAATCCCCTAAACCTCTAAACCTGTAACCCATTTAACCCCCTAAACCGCTAAACCCTTAACCCCTAACCCCTAAAACCCTAATTCCGAACCCCTAACAAATTCAACACCCTAAACCCCTAAAAACCTAACCCATTTAACCCCATTAACCCCTAACTTCTAACCCCTAAAATCCTTAACTGCTAAATCCCCTAACCCCCTAAACCTCTGAACCAACCCTAACCCATTTAACCCCCTAAACCCTAAACCTATAACCCCTTAAACCCTAATTTCCAACCCATAACCCATTCAACCCCTTAAACACCTAAATCTCTAACCCATTAACCCTTGACCCCTTAAACACTAATTCCTAACCCTTAACCCATTTAACCCCCTAAACCCTAAACCTATAAACCCTTAACCCCTAACCCATTTACCCCCACTAAACCTCTAAACCCCTAACCCATTTAACCCCTAAACGCTAAACCTCTAAACCCTTAACCCCTACCCCTAACTCGTTAACCCCTAACCCATTTAAGCCCTTAAACCCCAAAACCCCTAACCCTTAAACCCTGATTCCCAACCCATAACCCTTGACCCCTTAAACCCTAATTCCTAACCCCTAAACACTTAAACCCTAATTCCCAACCCCTAACCAATTCAACACCGTAAACCCTTAAAAACCTAACCCATTTAAGTGTGGATTCCATTTAACCCCCAAAACCCTAACCCCTAACCCCCTAAACCTCTAAACCTGTAACCCATTTAACCCCCTAAACCCTAAACCTCTAAACCCTTAACCCCTAACCCCTAAAACCCTAATTCCCAACCCCTAACCAATTAGACACCCTAAACCCCTAAAAACCTAACCCATTTAACCCCATTAACCACTAACTTCTAACCTCTAAAATCCTTAACTGCTAAATCTCCTAACCCCCTAAACCTCTAAACCAACCCTAACCCATTTAACCCCCTAAACCCAAAACCTATAACCCCTTAAACCCTAATTCCCAACCCATAACCCATTCAACCCCTTAAACACCTAAAGCTCTAACCCATTAACCCTTGATCCCTTAAACACTAATTCCTAACCCTTAACCCATTTAACCCCCACTAAATGGGGTAAATGGGTTAGGGGTTAAGGGTTTAGAGGTTTAGGGTTTAGGGGGTTAAATGGGTTAAGGGTTAGGAATTAGTGTTTAAGGGGTCAAGGGTTAATGGGTTAGAGGTTTAGGTGTTTAAGGGGTTGAATGGGTTATGGGTTGGGAATTAGGGTTTAAGGGGTTATAGGTTTTGGGTTCAGGGGGTTAAATGGGTTAGGGTTGGTTTAGAGGTTTAGGGGGTTAGGGGATTTAGCAGTTAAGGATTTTAGGGGTTAGAAATTAGTGGTTAATGGGGTTAAATGGGTTAGGTTTTTAGGGGTTTAGGGTGTCTAATTGGTTAGGGGTTGGGAATTAGGGTTTTAGGGGTTAGGGGTTAAGGGTTTAGAGGTTTAGGGTTTAGGGGGTTAAATGGGTTACAGGTTTAGAGGTTTAGGAGGTTAGGGGATTTAGCAGTGAAGGATTTTAGGGGTTAGGGGTAAGGGTTTTTGGGGTTAAATGGAATCCACACTTAAATGGGTTAGGTTTTTATGGGTTTACGGTGTTGAATTGGTTAGGGGTTGGGAATTAGGGGCTTAAATGTGTTAGGGGTAGGGGTTAAGGGTTTAGAGGTTTAGGGTTTAAGGGTTAAATGGGTTAGGGGTTTAGAGGTTTAGTGGGGGTAAATGGGTTAGGGGTTAAGGGGTTTAGAGGTTTAGGGTTTAGGGGTTAGGAATTATGGTTTAAGGTGTCAAGGGTTATGGGTTTGGATTTAGGGTTTAAGGGGTTAGGGGTTAAGGGTTTAGAGGTTTAGGGTTTAGGGGGTTATATGGGTTACAGGTTTAGAGGTTTAGGGGGTTAGGGGATTTAGCAGTGAAGGATTTTAGGGGTTGGAGGTTAGGGTTTTTGGGGCTAAATGGAATCCACACTTAAATGGGTTAGGTTTTTAGGGGTTTAGGGTGTTGAATTGGTTAGGGGTTTTGGGGTTTAGGGGCTTAAATGGGTTAGGGGTTAACGGGTTAGGAGTAGGGGTTAAGGGTTCAGAGGTTTAGGGTTTAGGGGTTAAATGGGTTAGGGGTTTAGAGGTTTAGTGGGGGTAAATGGGTTAGGGGTTAAGGGTTTAGAGGTTTAGGGTTTAGGAGGTTAAATGGGTTAGGGGTTAGGAATTAGGGTTTAAGGGGTCAAGGGTTAAGGGGTTAGAGGTTTAGGTGTTTAAGGGGTTGAATGGGATATGCGTTGGGAATTAGGGTTTAAGGGGTTATAGGTTTAGGGTTTAGGGGGTTAAATTGGTTAGGGTTGGTTTATAGGTTTAGGGGGTTAGGGGATTTAGCAGTTAAGTATTTTAGGGGTTAACGGGTTAGGGGTAGGGGTTAAAGGTTTAGAGGTTTAAGGTTTAGGGCATTAAATGGGTTAGGGGTTAGGAATTAGGGTTTAAGGGGTCAAGGGTTAAGGGGTTAGAGGTTTATGTGTTTAAGGGGTTGAATGGGTTATGGGTTGGGAATTAGGGTTTAAGGGGTTATAGGTTTAGGGGGTTAGGGGATTTAGCAGTTAAGGATTTTAGAGGTTAGAAGTTAGGGGTTAATAGAGTTAAATGGGTTAGGTTTTTAGGGGTTTAGGGTGTTGAATTGGTTAGGGGTTTAGAATTAGGGTTTTAGGGGTTAGGGGTTAAGGGTTTAGAGGTTTAGGGTTTAGGGGGTTAAATGGGTTATAGGTTTAGAGGTTTAGGGGTTTAGGGGATTTAGCAGTGAAGGATTTTAGGGGTTAGGGGTTAGGGTTTTGGGGTTAAATTGAATCTACACTTAAATGGGTTAGGTTTTTAGGGGTTTAGGGTGTTGAATTGGTTAGGGGTTGGGAATTAGGGTTTAAGGGATTAGGGGTTAAGGGTTGAGGGGTTAGGAATTAGGGTTTAAGGGGTCAAGGGTTATGGGTTGGGAATTAGGGTTTAAGGGGTTAGGGGTTTTGGGGTTTAGGGGCTTAAATGGGTTAAGGGTTAACGGGTTAGGGGTAGGGGTTAAGGTTTTAGAGGTTTAGGGTTTAGGGGTTAAATGGGTTAGGGGTTTAGAGGTTTAGTAGGGGTAAATGGTTTGGGGGTTAAGGGTTTAGATGTTTAGGGTTTAGGGGGTTAAGGGTTTAGGGGTTAGGAATTAGGGTTTAAGGGTTCAAGGGTTATGGGTTGGGAATTATGGTTTAAGGGGTTAGGGGTTAAGGGTTTAGAAGTTTAGGGTTTAGGGGGTTGAATGGGGTATAGGTTTAGAGGTTTAGGGGGTTACAAGATTTAGCAGCGAAGGATTTTAGGGGTTAGGGGTTAGGGTTTTGGGGGTTAAATGGAATCCACACTTAAATGGGTTCTGTTTAGGGGGTTAAATGGGTTAGCCCGGTTAGGAATTAGGGTTTAAGGGGTCAAGGGTTAAGGGGTTAAAGCTTTAGGTGTTTAACGGGTTGAATGGTTTATGGGTTAGGAATTAGGGTTTAATGGGTTATAGGTTTTGGGTTTAGGGGGTTAAATGGGTTAGGGTTGGTTTAGAGGTTTAGGGGGTTAGGGGATTTAGCAGTTAAGGATTTTAGGGGTTAGAAGTTAGTGGTTAATGGGGTTAAATGGGTTAGGTTTTTAGGGGTTTAGGGTGTCTAATTGGTTAGGGTTTGGGAATTAGGGTTTTAGGGGTTAGGGGTTAAGGGTTTAGAGGTTTAGGGTTTAGGGGGTTAAATGGGTTACAGGTTTAGAGGTTTAGGGGGTTAGGGGTTAGGTTTTTGGGGGTTAAATGGAATCCACACTTAAATGGGTTAGGTTTTTAGGGGTTTACGGTGTTGAATTGGTTAGGGGTTGGGAATTAGGGCTTAAGGGTTTAGGGGTTAGGAATTAGGGTTTAAGGGGTCAGGGGTTATGGGTTGGGAATTAGGGTTTAAGGGGTTAGGGGTTTTGGGGTTTAAGGGCTTAAATGGGTTAGGGGTAGGGGTTAAGGGTTTAGAGGTTTAGCGTTTAGGGGTTAAATGGGTTAGGGTTTTAGAGGTTTAGTGGGGGTAAATGGGTTAGGGGTTAAGGGTTTAGAGGTTTAGGGTTTAGGGGTTAAATGGGTTAAGGGTTAGGAATTAGTGTTTATGGGGTCAAGGGTTAATGGGTTAGAGGTTTAGGTGTTTAAGGGGTTGAATGGGTTATGGGTTGGGAATTAGGGTTTAAGGGGTTATAGGTTTAGGGTTTAGGGGGTTAAATGGGTTAGGGTTGGTTTAGAGGTTTTAGGGGGTTAGGGGATTTAGCAGTTAAGGATTTTAGGGGTTAGAAGTTAAGGGTTAAATGGGTTAGGTTTTTAGGGGTTTAGGGTGTTGAATTGGTTAGGGGTTGGGAATTATGGTTTAAGGGGTTAGGGGTTAAGGGTTTGGAGGTTTAGAGTTTAGGGGGTTAAATGGGTTATAGGTTTAGAGGTTTAGGGGATTTAGCGGTGAAGGATTTTAGGGGTTAGGGGTTAGGGTTTTTTGGGTTAAATGGAATAAACACTTAAATGGGTTAGGTTTTTAGGGGTTTAGGGTGTTGAATTGGTTAGGGGTTGGGAATTAGGGTTTAAGGGGTTAGGGGTTAGGAAATAGGGTTTAAGGGGTCAAGGGTTATGGGTTGGGAATTAGGGTTTAAGGGGTTAGGGGTTTTGAGGTTTAGGGGGTTAAATGGGTTAGGATTGGTTTAGAGGTTTAGGGGGTTATGGGATTTAGCAGTTAA
This sequence comes from Pinus albicaulis, assembly GCA_034641835.2. NCBI lineage: Eukaryota > Viridiplantae > Streptophyta > Pinopsida > Pinales > Pinaceae > Pinus > Pinus albicaulis. Next base: position 94,259,843 of record CM076584.1, on the reverse strand, counting down.
GTATTTTAGGGGTTAGGAGTTAGGGGTTTTGGGGTTTAGGTGCTTAAATGGGTTAGGGGTTAACGTGTTAGGGGTAGGGGTTAAGGGTTTAGGGGTTAAATGGGTTAGGGATTTAGCGGTTTAGTGGGGGTAAATGGGTTAGGGGTTAAGGGTTTAGAGGTTTAAGGTTTAGGGGGTTAAGGGTTTAGGGGTTAGGAATTAGGGTTTAAGGGGTCAAGGGTTATGGGTCAAGGGTTAAGGGGTCAAGGGTTAGTTTTCTGCAATAACATAATTCTCCAATCCCATACACTTCTGCTTGGAATGTCACACTTAACATTCCTTTCCTTTTCGGATAATATTCTTTATCCCCTTACATCCATACCTAGGAAAATAAACTTCATTTCAATTTAATCTTGTGAAACTAAAGTGGAATATAGGAGGACCCATTCCAAGAAGGGCATCTCACTCAATGTTCAAATAATATTGTTCATTCCCTTACATCCATACCTAGGAAAATAGACTTCCTTTCAAGTTAATTGTGTGAAATTGAAGTGGAAGATAAAGTGACCCATTCCGAGAAGCTCATCTCACTTCAAAAATTTCTCGAGATTTCCAAGAATTTATAACGATATTAAGGTGCTATGCATTGTCTCCTTTATCACCTCATTGCATTTAGTCAATTGTTTTTTAAATTTAAGTTTATTCATTAATTTCAAAAAAAAATATTATATAAATTATATATAGTTGTTTTTATTTTGATTTATGTTTTAGAATTTTATTTTATTTATATTAATATATCAATTAGTTTTATATAAAAATATTTTTAGTTTTTTATATAACATTGATATTAAAAAATATTGTAACAAATTTTATTTAATTAAATCTTCATGTATTTTTTATCATTAATAATAATAAAATAATTTAAAATAAAA
>CM076584.1:93977763-94258832 GCA_034641835.2 Pinus albicaulis | reverse complement strand
GCAGATGGTGTCAAGAATACAAAAGGCAATGAATATCATCAAAGAATCCCAAGGCAAAAATACTTTAGAAGTACATCAAGGAAAACTCCATCTCCGAGGTACCTCAAGCACATATTAGGCCCCTCCATTCAAGTTTTTGACCCTCGCCGTTCCTTTTGAATCGTTTAAAACCTCTATCGTGGCCTAGTGGCCCAAGAACTCATTTTCCACCTATCGTTACCCTTCCCGCCCACGAAATACATTGGACAAAGGCTGAAAACCCGCATTTAAAAATCTATTCAGAGCCTAGCCCCTTCATTTTCAGCCCCCTTTATTTCGTTCCCCATACGACTCGGGTACTAGACCAAATGCCAAAGTCCAAAGGCACTTATCATCTATGGTCGTCGAGTGCATTCTCCGTCATCCGATCCAATCATAAATCGACGGTTCATAATATTCCCGCCATGGTGGTTCCCGCGCTCACTCAGAAACCGGCCTGTATATTTTGCACCACCTTTTGCTGGGGAGGTGGTTTTTCGCAAATCGCAGCGATTCCATACAGTGCTTACCACGTGGCTCAGTCACTGTTCCAATACCGTCTCCATTTCGCGCGTTAACGTTCGGTCAAAGACGCGCAGCGAAATCAACGTGAGCCGTCAGATCTATAAGCCTCCATCCAACGATGGTCGCTTGGAGTAGTTGCATGGGTGTTAAAGTGGGTCTACAATGTCTCGGGTCCACCATTCCATCGTTGTACAATGCATTCCTAACCGTTGATTTCGTTTCTAATCGTATGGCCCAAAATTTCTCACACATCCCGTTGATTGACCAGGTCTGCCTCCACGTCGTCCCCTCCACTTAGCCTCTCGTACGCCCACGTGTCATTTGCGTCCGCCTCCACCATTCGTATTCTCTATATACGTGTCATATTACATGGTCTATGTTAAGTACCTCCGCCTTGTTCATTCATTACCGTTTCACTGTATATTCCATTGCCACCCTTCATTTCTTCACCATTTATCTGTGTTTTCCGCCACCCTACATCTCCTCGCCATTTTTCCTAGTCCACATCATCGATCCGTGGTCACACCCATGTCCACCACCCTTGTGTTCGATTTTCTTAACATATTTGTGGGTTTTGCAGGTTGCGGTGACGAGGAATTGCCATTAATCTCCGCCTCCATTACAGAGGCCAAGATCGCCTCTAAGGACTGTTCTTCATGGTAAAATTAAGGAGAATAATTCAGGGTAGTTGCTGTGATATGACTTTATTAATGGAGGCAGAGATAAAATCTGTTGAACCCTACAGATACATTCAAAGGGACAGATTACATAGCAAGAAATATTAATGAGGCATCATATAAATATCAGTGAAAGATTGAAAAAGCCAGTGCCCAGCTCTATGTTTTTGAATCCCAATTCAAAACTGAAGGGCCGAATGTACCATGCACAAACGCCAACATTCTCCAGGTCTTACTTCAGCAAGATTTTATCTCAGAAAAGGATAGATTATTTAAATTATTTCATCCTTATGCTAGGTCCCGGAGAAGGCTTTCACCCACAGCATTTACTTCAGAGAGCCAGCATAGTGTGCACACAGTACAACATATTAACTGAGCAGTGCGGGCGTGAAGGTTTTCTGCCATTTTTTTTCAATTAGAGGAATTTAATGTGTCACCTACCTCATTTTCTAGAGTCTTCTGTCTCTTCTATAAAAGCCCAAAAGAAAGACATTGTAAGGGTTCCAGAATTCTATCAGAAATTTGTGCAGTGAAAGGCGTATTGTATACATTTTGTAAAACTTTTGTATGAAAGTTCAGAGCCCGTAGGGTCTCAGTGAGGAGGAGTTATATCTGTCTTAGAGGATTCTGGTCTTTGATATCTCACAGTATGTAACCCTTTCTTATGTGTTTAATACAACTTTTCATTTCACATATCTTCTTGTATCATGTTACTGGAATGCGAGTGGCTCACTTATTTTAAGTAAGGATTCATCCTAGTTGATGCCCATACTTGGATTAGTCAAGCGCTTTAAATAGGCTCAGGCATGATATACTGTTCCATGTTCATTTCATCCATATTTTCTGCTATATTAGTTGCTTGGAGAGGGTGCTTTTAAATGCCATTGTCATGTATGGATTCTTAGATTGAGAAGCCCATATATGGTTCTGTTGTGTATCTGGGTATCAGCTCAAGGTTAAATAGTATCTCCTTAATATTTCTTTCACTCCATACACTTTCTGATATTTCATTTTTGTGGCATATTATTTGAATCGGCCCTCTTTGCAGTAATTTTTCTCTGAATTGTCTGTTCCTTTATGTTGGAGTTTTGCATGCTGTTCCTACATTATTTTCATCCCTATATCAGCTTCTGAGAGAGTTTGGTCCCATTTGAAATCATTTTCCTTGTTTTACAAGAGATAGCAGGAGAGCATTTGGACTGACACCCCAGATATATTGTATGCTCCTTGCTATGATAAGATGTCCTAGGCACTGGTCTATGGCAACTCTAGGTTGTCTCTAGGGGCGACAACAATTGTCGACAACATCTTACTGGCACCATTTCCGGGGAACGAATTCAAGAAAATAAATTTCCCTGGGCCTCGACAAACCATATTCACTCTCTAATTAGGTGAGTACAGAGTGTTGAAGAGTTGTATATCTCTCACCTTGGCGACTCCACTGTTGTTCGTTTGATAAATCTATTTGTAGTCCTGGCTCCTCGAAAGCCACATTTAAGGTCAAATACGTCTAAATCAAAGACACCCTCTGTGTCTGACCCAGAGAATATTATACACAGAATAAGTTGGAAAGAAAGACAGTCAGCCCGTACTGCAGTTCCAGAGTTTTCCACAGAAGACTATCCATCCTCTTCCTCTCAAGAAATTCCAGTAGAAAATCCTAACTCCACTGAGGAAAATCCTAAATATTACTCAAATAGCCCACCCAGGGGAAGTGCTAGAACCAAAGAGAACTTTTGTCCTACCCCTGAGGTCAAAGAAGTCAAACAAGTTACAGAGGTAGCCCCTGTCAATCGTGAACTGTTTCCATCTACACCTCAACCTGCTGTACAATATATTCCCATTGTTATTCATACTCCACTTCCACCTCCTCCTCTTCCTCCATCTGCACATCAAACTGTTGTGCAACCCCCACCTCCTCCAATGGCTAATTTCCCTGCTTTCCTGTTGAATAAGTATGCTCCCCTGGCCTTACCACAAGTGTTGAATGATATGCCCTAGGATTATTTGAAGATTCTGCCCAGATTTAATGGTGAAAATGAAATTGATGCTCAGAAACATCTTGATACTTTCTGCTCTTTTGCAGAAAACTTTAATGTAGAACATTTGGATGTAGTCTTAAGACTATTTGTACAATCTCTGGATGGTGAAGCCAGACAATGGTTCAAAACATTGGGAAACCGTTCCATAACCACTTGGGACGACATGGAAAATACCTTCCTCAGAAAATGGGGAGAGAGGAAAGATCATGGACAGTGTCTTACTGAGTTCAATACACTCAAGAAGAAACACAATGAAGGGGTGTCAGAGTTTATCAAGAGATTTAATAAGTTATATCTAAACCTTCCTGCAGATATGAAGCCTCATCAGAATGCTGCCAAAGTTGTTTTCATTGCAGCCTTTGACTCAGATTTTGGTTTCTCTTTGAGAGAAAGAAAACCTGCCACTCTAGATGATACTCAGTCAGATGCTCTTGAGCTGGAAGCAAATTTTGCCTCCACTGGAAAGTTAAAAGGAAAAGCTGAACAGGACACTAGAAGGAGAGGAAAAGAAGAAGTATCTACCTCTAATCGAGACAAAGATTCAGACAAGATGGATGAAATAATCAAGATGATTAAGAAAATGGTCAAGCTCGAATTGGAGGCCAAAAATTCAGCCCCTAAGAATTTTTATAATGCTCCAAACAGAGGTTACAATCCCCAGTACAAGAGATCACCCCTGCAGATATTGTGAAGGGAAGCCAAGGAGCAACAAGATCAAGTACCACATCCATTGTACTTGGAAGGTCCAGTAGATGATTCTACTGAAGATGCTGCTTATGAACTAGAAGATTCAAATCTTGCTTTTTCAAATAATGATGAAATGGAATGCCCATTGCAAGAAGAAGAAGAAGCTGAGATTGATCATTATTGTAAACAATTTGCTGATTTTATGCAAGCACACTTCAATAGAAAATATGATCTCAGATCTTCTCGAAAGAGGACACGTACTCAAGATCAAGAAGAAGAGCCACCTCAGAAAGAGGCACCTACCCAAAAGGAGTCAGCAACGAAGAAAGCCACAGAAAAAGGTAAAAGTCCTCTTAACGAACCTCTGCAGTCTAATGATCAAGTTCTTTCTTCTTCCAAAACAATTAGTCCTCCTAATACCCAGTCTGTGCCAAAAGAATCAAAGTCCCCAGCTTAAAATAAAGAGTCAAAAGAAGTTGTAGTAGAAAAGTCTCCCCCTATTTTTAGTTTACAAAAAGAGCTTGAGAAAGTTAAAATCCCAGTCCCCTTGACTGAACTATTGAAACAACCTGCATATCAATCTCAAATTACTTCTTTTATGCTCCCTCATGAAACACCAATCATTCCAGATAGTTTAAACCTTCAAGAAGAAAGACCCATGGTAGTATTTGGCCCACATGTCGAGGAGATAGACCCCTCTACTCCTCCTTTTTATGTGTCTCTAGTGATTCATGACCTGTTGTTACACAATTGTATGTTAGATTCTGGGGCCTCCCATAATCTTATGCCTCTGTCTATCATGGAGCAACTAGGATTACAGATCACACGTCCATTTAAAGACCTCTATTCATTTTATTCCAAAAGAGTTAAATGTCTAGGGATGATTAAGGATTTGGTAGTCAATTTGGCCCAAATTCCAGAAAAGAGTGTAGTAATGGACATCGTAGTGGCTGATATCCCAGCTCGCTTTGGCATGCTGCTGTCAAGGTCCTGGGGAACGAAAATTGGTGGGTCACTCAAATTAGATTTAACATATGCCACTATCTTAGTCTTTGGTGGCCAGGAGAAAAGATTATACAGAGAAACCAGATTTGTCAAGATGGTAACTAAGGCTGATAGCTCTGAAAAATTTTCCAGTCTATAGTAAAGAGGGAGATTTTTCATGAACCCTCCTTCTGTCAAATCAATATTGACCAGCCTTCAGAGAACCATGAAGCAAGAATATGGACTCTACATTTTGATGGAGCAAATTCTAAAGAAGGTAATGGGGCTGGAGTATTATTGATTTCTCCTACAGGCAAATGGATCCCACTGTCTTTCAAATTGGAATATGAGGCTACTAACAATGTAGCTGAATATGAAGCGCTGTTGTTAGGATTGCAGACAGCCAGGAGCATGGGCATACAATGTTTAAAAGTGCTGGGAGACTCTGAACTGGTGGTTAGACAAGTCAGGAATCAGTGTCAAACCAAGAATCCTTGGCTGAGAAATTATAGAAATGAAGTTTGGGACATGGTGGAGAATTTATGCACAACATTTTATATATAGTTCATGCCACGGGAGCAGAACAGAATGGCAGACTCTCTTGCTGTGGCTGCTAGTACATTTCGTCCTCCCTAGAACCCTCTCTCGAGGTATGAAGTTGAGGTACATTATCGACCATCAATCCCAGACAATATCAAGCACTGGTAGGTATTCGAGGATGATGAAAAAATGAAGATATTTCTGGAGACAGTGGGGGAATTCTCTAATATGGAGATTGATGATTGTGAAGAAGAGGAGGTTGAAAATTTTTCAGAAAACAAATGGGAAGAAAAAATAGCAGGTAGTAAAGTGCTGCAGCTGAAAGGAAATGTTATACCTAGAGGGCTGGTGCCTCTAGAAATATTATTTGATAAGAATGATGTCCCATTGCAGCCTAATAAGATAGTAGAAGAAGATCAGGTAGAATATTTGAATCTAGGTACTGATGCTGAACCTAAGGTTGTGAAATCATCCAAGAAGGTCCCAAAAGAATATAAAGAAAAATACCTAAAATTATTTCAGTCATGTTAGAGTCAGCCTTTGCAGCCTTCCTCCAGTGATCAAACATGCTCTTACAAAGTGATTTTAAGGTGTCAAGGTCAAATTTTGTCATTTCAATGAGTCTTCAAGCAAAATTTGGTCACTAGGCATTAGGTCTAGGGTTTGTTTTCACTCTTTTCAAATTTGTCCAAATGTCGGTCCATGTCACCATTCAGCTGAGTGTGCCATCATTCATAGGGTTTTCATCATCATTTCAAGTTCCATTGAGTCATTTTACACCTTGTTCATGCTTCAGTTGTGCCTAGGTAAGGTCCATTTCCCTCTCCTAGGGTTTTGGAGGTAATTTCTCTTGGATGGTCAAATCATCGAAAAAACTTGTATCCTGATGTTCACACACCTTCCCCTATACTTAATTCACCTTATTAAACACTTCCCATCACTGAGATCCCCCAAATTCCTCATTTTTGCACAAACCCTAGTTTCTTGCCACAACTTGGCAATTTTCTAGGCTAGGCTTGTGTTTTTCCCTTTTGGACCCCTTCCCCTCACTCAATCTCTGAGATTCCACTTTCCCCTACTTCCTAACATCCCTCCCTACTTCCAAAAATTTCCCCAAGAATTTAGAAGCCCCTTATCCCCTTCATTTCGCTTCATTTCGACAAAATCCCTTGTTTCACACATCGGGATAGGTTTCACTCAAATGATGTTTCAGAGCAATAAAAGATGAATTTTGAAAAACTAAGAGAGGTTTTTGTGCAAAAAATGCCAAGGTAGAAAAACCTCCTTCACTTTTTACACAGGTATAATTTTTTTGGAGAAATTTCAATAATAACGTTGCCTCAGGAGAATTGATGCACCTACAGGAAGTAGTGTTGGGATATTTGCGTTTTGAGAGGGTAAATGAACTCCAAATTGCAAAATTCTACTTGGGTTGGAAATCCGACTCCAATATATTTCCAACGAGCTATCACACGCCTAATTTGGACACTGGGAAGGCCTCCAAAAGCCTCCTGCAAAATGCACTATGTAGCGCGCTACTCATTGGGCCAAAACACAAAAAAAATTTGCCATTTCTCTTCAATATCAAATTTGCTTGGTTTTTTCCATGTTTTAACATTAGAAAAGGCCAAGACACATCAAGGAAGTGAAAAAAATGAGTTTTGAAGCCAAATTGTGTGTTGGATCGACGCACTACTCGTTGGGTGGCGCGCTACTCGTATAGCGAAATTTTTCAGTGTAAAATTACACTGGCGCTACTCGTTGGGTGACGCGCTACTCATATAATCTCAGAGCCAGAAATTTTCGCTCCTTCGTCCAGATTCATGCAAAATTGCCTCCAACTGCTTGCAAGTAGGTTCTTTACGTTTTCTCAGTGAATTTTGGACATGATTATGGTGTTTTGAAAGTGGAGAAACAAATGTTTAATGTGGAGAAATGTAAACCCTATGTTTATTTCCAAATTCACTTCTTGGGGTTTTGAAACAAATATGAGTGATTGTGTGGGGGTTTGCAAACTAGTGTGGTTGATATATATGCTCATGCATCTACTGTCAGTGGTGTCCCTGCTCATCATTTACCTCAGCCTCACGCTCTCTCATTTCCATTACATCACTGCTCTCATTGTTATTTCCATTGTCATTTTCACACTATTCATCATTCATGTTATGACATAGTCCCATTTTCACTTGTCCACATCCTCCATTGACATTGTCAAACGTTGCAAGGGCTATTTCTATTGACCTACACTACACTCATTCCTATTCATGTGTCAAATCCCCATGTAGTCAAAGAGTGGCTATTTTCCATTCAAATTCCTTGTGACAGTCCTTTTCCCATTGTGATATTTCCTATAGCACCTTGACATATATGTGACACATCTGACATTGGAGCATACACCAAACTCTTGTTTTCATCATAACCATATCAGTATGCTTTCATACACATTGTGACACCATGATAGAGACCGACACATACAACCGAGACAGTGTTTTCACCACAGGAACTGCATGCACCAGGAGAGCACTAAAACGGCGGAAAAGGCCTGATCCACTCCGGATTTTGGCCAAGGCTTCGTTAGCTGGGCATGATGCATGATGGAGGGTCTTCGCTCCGAATTTGAGCAAATTCGGAGAAATTTTTGTCATTTTGAAATATTTTGGTCTAAAAACAGGTTTTTCAGTTATACGGGTAGCGCGTCCATATGCTCACTTTTTTTTGGGACACTTGCTGAAGGAAATCTTTGCATTTTTGGATTTTTCATGGTAAGTTATGCATCCTCAGGCATTTCCGAAGCATTTCATCAGATTCTGGATGGTCAAAAAGCTCAAAAACACCATGAAAACCACCTTGCTGCCACCTTTTGCACCAGCAGGAAGTACTTCTGGGAGAATGAGGTTTTGGAGGGTCAAATGAGCTCCAAATTGGGAAATTCTACTTGGGTTGGATAGCCAACATCCAGGGATTTCCAACGAGCTATCATGAGCTCAATTTGGATGCCGGGAAGTGCCTCAAAATGAGGCTGAAAGGCGCGCTACCCACTCAGCTCAGGCGCGCTACCCACATAGATTTTTGGCTGAATTTTCAACTTCCAGCTCAGAATTTCGGCCAGTTGGGACCAGTTTTGCTTGTGGATGAAATTTTTGGGTTTTCATGATGTAAATTGATGGTTGGCATGTAACTTTGGCTTGTTTTTACCTATTCTAGAAGATTCACTCTCAAAAAAGTGAAAATCATGTAAATGAATCAGTTTCCACTCTTTTAGAGGCAAGTTGTTAGCTGCCTAGATTTTAGTTCCTTGATTAGAATTTGTTGGAACTGCTCCTAGAAGGAGGATTTCGACCCCTAGAGGTGTGGGGAGAGGTTAGAGTGATCTATATATTGTAATTTCTGAGACATTCTACAGGTTGGAGTCTTGAGAAACTTTGGCACACATTGTACATATTTTTCATATTTTGGCTAAGGAAAGATCAAAGGTTTTGCAGCGCCTGTTGGGATTCTTGTGGCCTTCAGTTCTTAATGGTGTTTTCTCTCAGTCTATTGTAAGTTCCTTCATGTTTAAATGTATGCCATTTCTCACTTATGCTTCTTAAATTAAATGAATGCGTAGATGAGGTTGAATCCATTGTTTACAATGCTCTGCCTTTGAATTCATTTAATTTTACATGTTTTCGCCTGTTTGAAAAGGATCCATGTTCATCCTTGCCCTTTTCACCTCCTTTTCGTTCTACTCCATCCATATATCCAATCAAAAGCATTAAGACTATTGCCTACCTCGCCCCAACTCGAAATCTGCAAAGATCTGACCTTATCCCCGGACCCAAAATTGTTTTTTCCCATTTCTCCAACGAAAACCCAAAAATCAAAATCAAACATTCCTATCTCTTTACTAGCCTAAAATCAGTATTTATTGTTCATTATAAGTCATCTCAGCCCCCTCTGAAAACATTTTCCGAGATAGACCCGGGGAGAGCCCTCTCCTGTCCTCGTAGGGCTAGCTACGAGGCTGAGCGTGGTTTGATGTAGCCTTGAGTTTTACCTTATTTCAGCCTAAGGTAGATTTTAGCGCTAAAAAGTCATACAAAGATGTATTTGCATGGTCCTATCAAGACCTAAAAACTTTTGATATTAGTATAATGCAACAAAAAATTCCCCTGAAGGAAGATGCAAAACCTTATAAGCAGAAGCTCAGACAGATAAATCCTCTGCTGCTTCCTTCTATCGAAAAAGAAATCAAGAAGCTGCTAAAGGCCAAAATAATTGTGCCATTAAGATACTCGGAATGGGTGGCAAATCTAGTCCCTGTCCGAAAGAAGAATGGAGAAATAAGGCTGTGTGTGGATTTTAGAAATTTAAACAGAGCATCTTTAAAAGATAATTATCCACTGCCCAAGATGGACCACATTCTGCAGAAAGTGGTTGGAGCCTCCAGAATGTCGATGATGGATGGTTTCTCTGGTTATAATCAGGTAGCTTTACTTCTAGAGGATCAGAAGAAAATTGCATTCACCACACCATGGGGTACATTTATGTATGCCAGGATGCCTTTTGGGCTGATTAATGCAGGGGCCACCTTTCAAAGGGCCATGGACATTGCTTTTGTTGGGGAGTTGGATAAATTTTTAGTAGTCTACCTTGATGATATCACAGTGTTTTCAAAAAATGATGCTGAGCACATTGAGCATTTACGCAGAACTTTTGAAAAATGCCGAAGGTATGGTCTTTCTCTCAATCCACAAAAGTCTTTATTTGCATTAGAGGAAGGCAAGCTTTTAGGGCACATTGTGACTAAAGATGGTGTGAAAATAGACCCTAAAAGAGTTGAAGTTATAAACGGTATTCCTCTACCTAGGAATAAGAAGGAAGTGCAGGTGTTTTTAGGCCGCATAAATTTTCTGAGAAGGTTTATTCCTAACTATGCTGAAATAGTTAGACACATAACAGATATGCTGAAAAAGAATAATGAGGTGAAATGGTCACAAGAGTCATGGGAGGCCTTTGCCAGAATTAAAGCCGCATTTGCTGAAGCCCCTGTGCTGGCTGGACCTGATTATATAAAACCATTTATGATCTTTTCATTTGCTTCACTTCATACAGTAGCTGGAGTTTTGTTGCAAAAAAATGAAGATGGATATGAGCAGCCTATTGCCTTTTTCAGCCAAGTGCTCCATGATGCAGAATTGAAATACAATATATTAAAAAAGCAGGCATATGTCCTGGTGAAGTCCCTCAAAGCCTTTAGAATGTATGTTTTGCAGTCTCACATTACTGCATATGTCCCTACAGCAGCTGTCAAAGACATTCTCATTCAGGGAGATAGTGAAGGAAAAAGAGGGAGGTGGATTGCTAAAATACAGGAGTATGACTTAGACATCCGTCCTACTAAGCTAATCAAAGGACAGGGGCTTGCTAAAATGTTATCTGAATCAAACTATCAAGCTCTGGGCATAAATTTGTCCATGGTAGCAGATGAAGAGTCTGAGAAAGAAAAAGGGCAACAAGGGCTGGAGATAGCCACTCAGAAAATACATATAAAATATCTCACCAGCCCATGGTATAAAGAAAAAGTAGAATATCTTTTAACTCTCAGCTGTCCTCCCAGCTGTGATAAAACAAAGTACAGAACATTGAGGTTGAAATCACAAAAGTATATAGTTGCCAATGGTCAGTTATATTGGAGAGACCCTTCAGGCATCTTACTCTTATGCCTCACAGAAAATGAAGTGGAGAATGTAATGATAGAATTTCACGAAGGAATTTGTGGAGGTCATTACAGTTGGAGAGCCACAACTCATAAAATTTTGCAGGCTGGTTTTTACTGGCCTAAACTATTTGGAGATGCTTTTACCTGGGTTAGAGCATGTGATAAATGCCAAAAATTTTCAGAAAGACAGAAGTTAGCAGCTCTACCCCTTATTCCAGTCTATGTTAATGAACCATTTTAGAAGTGGGGAACAGATTTTATAGGTGAAATACATCCTCCTTCAAGTGGCCAACATAAATGGATATTGACTGCCACAGATTACTTTACAAAGTGGGTGGAAGCCATACCTGCAAGGAATGCTACTGACACTGTCATCAAAAAGTTCATGGAAGAAAACATCATTTCCAGGTTTGGCTGCCCTGCTAGAATTGTGACTGATAATGCACAAGCCTTCAAGTATACAAAGTTTGTAAATTTCTGCCAGCAGTATAATATTACATTAAACCATTCCATAGCTTACTATCCACAGGGGAATGGCTTTGCAGAGTCTTCCAACAAAACTTTGGTGCAGGCCTTGAAGAAAACAATCAATGAAAATCAGAGAAATTGGGATTCCCAATTGAAATTTTCTCTGTGGGCAAATAGAATAACCAGCAAGAGAGCAACTGGGAAATCCCCTTATGAACTGGTATATGGACGAGCAGTTGTGTTTCCTGTGCAGCTGGCTTTGCCAGTGGCACGTTTCATGCAAGAAAGTCAGGAAGAGCCTGATGATATGGTCAGGAGAATCAATCAATTGATAGAATTGGAGGAAACACGAGGTCAAGTAAATCAGAGATTAACAGAATATCAGGAGAGAATGAAAAACATTTTTGATCGACATGCCAAAGATAGAAGATTACAGACTGGTGACCTAGTTCTTAGATGGGATGTCTGGAGGGCTGAAAAAGGAAAGCATGCTAAATTTGATCCCCTCTGGTTTGGTCCTTTCAAAATAGTAGAACAGAGAAGCAATAATACTTTTATGTTGGAAAACTTACAGGGTGATCTGCTTGACTCCCCTGTAAATGGTCAATTTCTCAAGCCATATTTTCAATTTTGATTTAGGTAGAGCAAGCCTGATGTACCATATTTTATATAAGTTTTGTTTCAGTTTTGGTTTGATGAGTGTGCTGATAAAATATGGAGTAAAATGCAGAAGGTCGAAGAGAAGAGTTCGCATGAAAGATGATCAGGTGGCCTGCAAGTTCTCGACACGGCCAGGGATGAACGTGCCGTCCCCAGCTGGAGCCAATGTTATCCATGTCAGCCCCCCATTAAAATTTTTTGGTCATCAGCCCCTCTTGAACTCTTCAAATTTCCTATCGTGGCTTAAGAAATTCATTTTGCTTACCGTCGCCTCCCCCTCCCTCTAAAATGCATTAGAAAGGACCGCAGATCCATTTCTGAAAATACATGAACCCCAGCCCCTTTGGTCCTAGCCTCCTACCGCCAGTCAATCACGTGACCTGGGCCCAAAACCCTGTGCCAGACCAAAAAGCGTTTATCATATAAGGCTATCGGGGTTACTTATAGCCGTCCGATCAAACACAAATCGATGGCTCGAAGTCCTATTTACTATGGTGGTCCCCATGCCCGTGACCACTGCTTAAAACCGGCTGGTTTATTTCGCACCGCCTATCCCAGTCAGGTGGTATTTCCCATTGGGCCAGTGATTCCACAAATCCCGTGACAAGTGTCCTAGAGTACGGCCTCAATACCGCTCTCTCCCGCGCATTAACTCCTGGGCAAAGACGTGCAACGAAATCCATATAAACTATCCGATCTTAAGCATCCAATCCAACGACTCTCGCCCTCCAAAGTTGCGCATCTTTTAGTTCCCGTACGCATCGCCTCTGGCCCACCTCTTCATTGCTCCTAGACGCATTCTTCACCTTAGATCACCTTCGAAATTGGGCGGACAAGATCTGCTTGACCCTCACGATTGACCAAACCCTGTAGCCCATACTCCACATCATCACGCTACGTGGTCATGTTCCATTATCCCGCGTTCTCATATGTTTTGTCTAAAATTTATACACCTTCAACCCTCTGCAAAACATTCCTCCGCCATCCTGCATCATCTCACCAGTTCGCCCCAGTCCGTATCACCATCTCCATGGTCACCGCTGCCTCCGCCACACCTTTGTCCGTTCTCTTTTAACATGTTTGTGGTTTTTGCAGTTTTCGGGCGCTAAAGAGCCATTATAGTTCACTGCCTCCATTACAGAAGTCGAAGATGCATCTAAAGATCGACTTGTAGAGAAATAATTTATGAAGGAAGGCCCTGGGTACTTGCCGTGACATGACTCTCATTAAAGGAGCTATGATAAAAAGTCCATCGAACCCTCCAGAGCAATTCAAAATGCAGATTTCAACAGATCGAAATATATATGCTGCGGCAAAGGAAAATTAATGAAAGATTCAGAATTTTATTATTCAACATTGCAGATTTTAAACCTCAATCTAGGGATTTGAAAGCAGAGGGTACCTAGCACGAAAAACAATACCCTCCAGATTTTATTCCAGCAAGATTTCCTCTCAGAACAGGACAGATCATTTAAATAATTTCATCCTTATGCTAGGTCCCAGAGAAGATTTTCACCCACAGCATTTACTTCATGAAGCCGACAGCAGAGTACATACAGTACATCATGTTTACTCAGCAGTATGGGCGCGAATGTTTTCGCCATTTTGTTTTAATGAGATAATTAAATGTTCATCACCTACCTTTGGGTCTAGAGTTTTCGGTTTCCCCTATAAAAACCCAGAAAAAAGACATTATAAGGGTTCCAGACTTTTATCAGAAATTTGTGCAGTGAAAGGCGTATTGTATACATTTTGTAAAAGTTCTTGTATGAAGGTTCAGAGCCCGTAGGGTCTCAGTGAGGAGGAGTTATATCTGTCTAGAGGATTCTGGTCTTTGGTATTCCACAGTATGTAACTTTCTCTAATGTGTTTAATATAAAATTCCATTTCACCCATCTTCTTGTGTCATGTTACTGGAATGCGAGTGGCTCACTGGTTTGGTAAGGATTCATCCTAGTTGATGCCCATACTTAAATCAGTCAAGCGCTTTAAATATGGCTCAGGCATGACATACTGTTCCGTGTTCATTTCATCCATATTTCTGCTATATTAGTTGCTTTGGGAGGGTGCTTTTAAAATGCCATTGTCATGTATGGATTCTTAGATTGTTAAGCCCATGCATGGTTCTGTTGTGTATCTGGGTATCAGTCCAAAGTTAATTAATATTTTCTTATATTTATTTCACCACATACACTTCCTGATATGATTTCTGTGGCATATTATTTGAATCGGCCCTCTTTACAGTAAGCTATCTCTGAATTGTCTGTTCCTTTATGCCGGAGTTTTGCATGCTATTCCTACATTATTCTCATCTCTGTATCAGCTTTTGAGAGAGTTTGGTCCCATTTGAAATCATTTTCCTTGTTTTACAAGAGATAGCAGGAGAACTTTTGGATTGACACCCAAGTTATATATTATATGCTCCTTGCTATGATAAGATGTCCTAGGCACTGGTCTATGGCAACTCTAGGCTGTCTCTAGGGGCGACAACAATTGTCGACAACAGTATCTTTCAGTTTTTCAGTTTCCTTAATTATAGCACAATTTACTATTTTTGTTAGTTTTTCAGGTCTTGAACTTCTGGAGCCGTTTTGAGGCCCCAAACAACGTTTTTTGGGCACGAAAGGTTTGGAAATTTCATAGAAATCACATTAGCAGTTGTAGTCCTTGGAGAGATCTTTCTAACGAGGTATCATGTGCGTCAAACGAAGATCATATGACCAAGATCATTTCATCAAATACCCTGGTGAATGGGCCTTACAAGCTATTTGCGTAGACAAACCCTACATAAGCTATGTGATGGAAAAATATTCACACTATATTGAAGAAAACACCTACCAAATAAGGATGACATTTCAAATGGGGCAAGAAACAATAGAGAGATAGACATCGAAAAAGTTAAAATGCTAGGGCAATAGGAAAGCAACTAGGTAGCATGGTAGAAAGCACAACAAAGAAAATTATAAAAATGCAAAACCCTACAAATTAGCACCCATCCAAACATCACCACAATTTTTTCTTTAACTCTAAATCTCCAAATTCATCAAATTATATCCTGTATTCAAACATGATCCTCTCTGTTAGCCATTCTGAAGATAAGGCTGAGAACTTACTACAGAACCATCACCGACATGTAGTGATCTTATTCTGTGACCAAACAACCTACTTTCCTGAAGACACGGAAAGGTAAACACTCTCTGCCAAGATTTTCCATATAGCCTAGGTTGAGCAACCACATATACATCACCAGTTTTTTCTCTTCAGATTTGTAACTTATAAGAGCTTTGTTTGACCACCTCCGGGTTGTTCCCAGAGTCACCCAGGTAAGCCCTCTCAGCATCATCCTTTTTCTGTAGTACCTAATTAGTAATTTAATTAACCATAACAGTTTCTTGATCATGCAGGTATTTCAAATATATTTCCAATAAGCATAAAGCTTTCATGTTAAACAATCAAGTCAAAATACTTTAGACTATGATGCAAAAAACACAAAGCAACCTCACCAACACTCAAAGGAAAAACAAAGTCAAACCTCTACAAAGTATAAATAGATATCTGATAAACTTCATTCCACCACAAAAACATGCTTAACTAAAGAAAATTCTAATTACTGTGCTTTCAAGACAAAGCTTTCAAGGGCAGTGATGTTATAAACATAACCCTACACCTCGTGAACAATCAATGTGTATAAGTAGACCATCATAAGGCTCATTTTAAACATCATTATTATCATTTTATAAATCATTTTTATTAAATCAACAAGAAGCAAGCAACAATTGCATTCAGGTCCACTGAAGCAAAGTATATGGCAGTTTCATATACTTATTATGAAGCTATCTAGATTTGCAACTTGATTGTAGGGTCAACCAATCAATTGTTGAAGCCCAATATTGCCTCTTGTGAGAATGAAAGTTACATCAAGCTCAATGAAAATCCAATGTGTCATGACCATTTCAAACACATTGATATTCAATACAATTTCCTAAGAATATTCCAAGTTCATTAGGGAGTTGGTAGTGTTGGACCACATTTTGACAAAGTTGCATATGGTTAATAGTTTGACAAAGATCCTAACAAAGGGGAAGTTTGACAAGTTGGGGGAGAATCTTGGGTTATTGGAAAAAAAATAAAAATTCTCAAGAGTGTTAGATTACCTAGTTGGTCCGAGTTGGTCTCACCTCATCCTTGGGAAGTTGAGTAGCACCAAGATTGCAGAGCTAGATTGTGGTACACCAGTCAGAAAGATTCTTAAATACAGCTATAAGCTTATAACGACACCTTCGAGGATAGATGAATTAGTTGTTGGGTCACACCCACCAAGTATGGCACACTAGTTGAGGAGATTAATACCATCATCTCAGGTGCATTCATGAGTGCACACTTGTGGAATGAGGCACCTTCAGGAGAGGAGTTATATCTACTATAATAATGCACTACTCTAAAAGAAAAGCCTTGCATACAAGGAAAAGTTATGAGGGAGTTACTCATGCTTAAGGGAGATGCACCACTAACGCTATCATTAATCTATTTTCTAACAGCACCTTCTCTTAACTTATAGATGAAAAGGATGGGCACACTAGTTAAAAATTTGTAGAAATAGATAATAAGAGTGAGTGTTAGCTTGTAGGTTGTAGTAGGAGCTTTTGTGAGATGACAACTTGCTGTGACATTCTTCTATTTGAGTAATAAAGACTTCTCTGCAATTGTTGTTGGAGCCTGCTCTTTTTATCCTGAATTCTCAGATTGCAGATTTGTGTAGAGTGGGCCTAATATATTTGTTGTTTTAATCCACTGTACATGCTGTGTTTGCACTCTTGAATTTACATCCTTCAATTTTTGTTCATACAAATCTAAAATTTTGATAGGCAGATACTAAAGTTCAGTCCTGCTGTTAGGATTTTTTAATTCTATGAGGGTATTCTCTTGTTTTCAATAGTATTTGCATATTTCTGCATCACAACTCATCTCTTCCATTTCATTCTACTATAATACAAAAATCATTTCTTTTATATTTTAGTTTATATCTGATTTTTACTTAATTGATCTTTTATTTTATTTTATAGGAGCAGTACTTAGCAATCTCAATTCACACTCCCTTTCTATTCACACTATTGTATATGTGTGGTCATTGGACATTATCTCATATTTATATTATCTTTGATTGCAGACTTGTGTATCACAATTCACATGTTAGAATTGACAATCATGAATCAACAATTGTATTTTTGTGTTGTATGACCTTAAGTTGTTGTTTCTAGTTAGTCTTGCAACAAGTGTCTTCATAGACAACCCTGCAACCATAATTCTGGCTAAGGAAAATAAACTTGCTATGTCCAATGGTTGAAAAGCATGACAAATTAGATCTCAAAGATGAAGATAGTTCAATACAGAGAATGTGACTGAAATTCTCCAAAACTATACTAGTAGCCAAGTATTATATCATTTTCAGGGAAAGCCAATAAAATCAATACAATTTTCTAGGGAAAAAATAATGTAGAAGCCAACACACATGGCCTTGGAAATTTTAAAGTCTAATATTTGTTGGGATAAAGCTAGGAAAAATAACCTTTTCCCAATTGTAAATAGTTCCTATGCTATAAATGTCATGAATTAAAAAGACACAGTGACAGGAAGTATGGAATTGGTTTGTTGACTTGTCATTTGAGTAAATACTAAATGCCCCAGCAATATTCTTATGGGGCTAAGCTAAATGTCCACGTAACACTTATTGGCAACCACTACTCTTGATGCATTCACCCTTCAAAGGATTTATCATCACATGACTCCAATGGTTATTCTTGTTGAGCCTCTGCTCCCTTGAAATATTCATGGGTATACATAAACTATTAGATATTCTAATGTATATTAAGGATTCAGTGGAATATTGCAAGATCCAAAGATGGGGACAAGTTAGACAAGGAAACAATCTTAAATCCTAGAAATGACAAACAAATACAATGATAGTCAAAGGAATGACTCAGAAGAGAGATTGCAACAGTGGAGGCACAAGTCTTTAACATCTCTGGGACTATAGAAATATTAATGCCAATGGTATAAAACAATACCCTTTGAGGGCTCATTGGCTATAATATGGATGATGGTTGTCTCTGGATAAAGAAGAGAGAGAGAGAGAGAGAGAGAGAGAGAGAGAGAGAGAGAGAGAGAGAGAGAGAGAGAGAGAGAGAGAGAGAGAGAGAGAGAGAGAGAGAGAGAAGGTTCTAATAACACATATCACCAGTCTCTATTTAAAATGGATGCCTAGACACCAAGACCTATCAAGTGAGATGAATGCTATAAAATTAAATCATTGGTTGCAACAATTAAAATTTAGAAGTTTAATTCATTGGGGTAGCATCAGATGTGCAAAAATAGCATTCCTCATGTTCCCATGAAACCATCTCCCCATTGGTTGGCAGGACACTAGCCTATGATAAAATTTTCTCATCTTAGATACTTTACAAGTGATTTGGAAAGAGGAGGTAAAAATGGTAATTTTTGGCAGTTTTAATTTCAGGACATTTTAGTGGGGCATTGGCTGGTATACAAAACTGGGCTTGGTGTCAGTCCATCGACAACCAATCTGCCCTCAAAAAGATACTCTGGCCATGTCATTGTCGCATTCTCTCTCAGCTCTTCTCGGCCATACCCTGTACCCACTTGGTCCTTTGGCTCTCGATCTGCAACTCTTGAATCTATCAATGCTCCAAGTCCATCTAGCCACTAAAGCTTGGCTTCCAATCTGCTCACTAGTTGTGCCTTAGTCCATTAAGGGCACAACACATTGAGACTCCTGTCAAATTGTTCACAACTCCATTTGTGAAAAATTCTCAATCTTCTCATTGCTGCTCCTCAGTTACTTAGGGACTTCAACCCACTATGGTCTTCTTGTGTTGCACCGATGAAGGCCAAAATAGGGCATGAAGGGCTACCAACTATCACTGCAAGATGTCTATATTCCACAATGAACATGTGCTAGGAGGACTTCCCATCATTTGTTGTAGAAGTCCTTCTCCACATACGAGTCTAGGGCTACACAAAACTGCTCCTGGTTGATCAGACCCTTGACCTCTAGCAACCATCGAGGTCCATGAAGATGAAGCACACCGGGCCCCAACATGGGTACTATCACACTGTCCTCCAACAGACCATAAATGCATAATCCACATTCACACTTGGCCCACTCTCACACTTCCCTCCAGTAGATCACAAGTGACCAATACTTATTGTGGAATCTACCTCTGGCTAGGGCATCCTCACACTTAGTAAACCCTCCTCTTGGCTACCAAGATACTTCTCTAACAGCCCTGTCCTAGGACACCCCTTACTTCATTGCAAGATCTGCTCCTATTTGGGATTTCTTAACACCCAAGAGAACCCCAACACATAGCTTCCATAGGTTTCATATGAATTTGATCCAATCACCAATCATTACACTGGTTAGGGCTTCTAACCAACACATTAGCCCTCCATTCTTTGCTTCCACAGGCTGTACTAAAATGATCCAACTGCCCAAACTAGGACTAATAATTTAACACAAAAACATACCTTCTAATGTGTTGGTACCCTGTTGTATTCTGCAATCTGGTTAGGGCTTATCCACACTCCATGTCATCCCTCTCAACACTTGCCAACAATTCCTTCTATCAATGTGGCTTGCCTTCAACCTAGAGTTTCTCTCGTACGCTGATTGTCCCTTAGTTATGTTGTAGGAATTAGGCCTTATGACCCCTCCAACAAACCTAATACAGACATGCGTTATCCCTGTAATAACTACAGTGCCTGAGACTCTCTTAAACAACAAATATGCCACTCCTTTTGGTACCAAAACAACCCTCTTACCAAATTATTTACACAACTACTCCTCGACCTTGTTATATCTCCTAATCTAACCTCAAAATAGTCATTTCAGGCTTCAACCTTCTCTTCTTCAAGTTGTGGCTTACATCAGAAGGTGTTTTACTCCTAAATTTTTTTGCTTGGATGTTATCTTAGCATTCAACCTCACCTTCTATTTATACGCAATATAAGGGCTTCATTTGGGCATCCACATGGGCTTGACAAGTTGTCACATTTATTATTACCATCAAGCCCACCTAGACTCTTCTTGTGCAAATCAAACCATATAATTCAAAAATTCACAACTCCCTTTGAGCCTACACGATCTCCACTAGCGTTTGTAGGGTCTTAGGGGAAAACAAGCATCAAATTATAGCTCTTTTATATACTAACGAGTACATATTATATGAGTAGTTTATATGGTTTATATGACATTGAATCAACCTTGAGATGGAGGTTGTTATGTGTTAGAGAAATTAAGGAGATGGGAGTTAAACAATTTCTCTTATCATGAAATTATCTTATGATGTTTTTTTATTATTATTTCTTCTTTCAATTTATCTTTTCTTATCATCAAGAGTAATTCCAATGAAAAAATAGAAGAAGACACAAGATGTAGGCACATGTTAGGGAAAACCCCCACCTTTTGGGGAAAACCCAGTCAAAATTCTTCCTTCATTAGATCTAAGATGAGATGACCAAGACCTTAGACTATAAACTTCCTCCATCAAGTCATCCCTTCACTGTGTTAGCATCGAGATCTACATGACACCAAGATATCCTTTGCTTGCACCTAAACTCCATCCTTATTACCTTGTTCGAGTTTGAGATAACAACATAGCACCGAACATCATTACTGAGATCACTGAGCATCATCATAGCATTGAGAACCATAACTGAGATAATCGAGCATATTCATTGAATTGAGTATCATAACATAGCACTGATTCTGTGGTAGATCTGTATTGAAACCAAGGCACTTTTTGCTGCAACATCATATCATGGAAGTTACCCGATTCATATCATAAATGGTTACCAAAATTATGTAATATGTTCGAGACCTTATCCTCCAACACCGAACCTGTGATCATGATCCGAACTGTATCTGTGATCCGAAACTTCAGATATTTCCAAACTTCTGTGGTAGAAATGAAAACTATACCCCTGTATATATAGTTGTTTGCCATAGTTATTGAGCCGACATGACAGTGTGAAGTGTTGTGTCTTGATTTGAGCTGACTTGAAGACTGATTGAAGTCGACTTAAGGATGCAACTTTGATGACTTGTATCACTTGACATGAGGGTTGTCTTTGAAGTAGATTTCAAGGATGATGACCTTGAAGAAGATGACTTGATGGAGGATCCTTTTGACAACCTAATGTTACATGATTTAAAAGCCCAAAAATTGGATCAATTTAAATTTGTAACAACTAACCTAGACGTCCACAATTGGGACCTTAATCTAAATACGACCGAAGCATGAAACCCATGCTTTAATAAGTCGAATAATAATAAGTTATTTTTAAAAATACATTAATAATGAAGACCGGACCTAGTTACATTCTTCCGCATTATGACTCCTAGAGCCTCATCCTTTTTCCTGTTGATGAAATTTTTTTATTAGTTATCCCTTGGATAAGAACCACCATTTTTGTAAAGTCCTATAGCTCTTCACTCTTCAACAATGTTCCCATATCTTGTGCCAAAATTCCATAATTGTGTCCATTAAAATTTATAATATCTAGCTTGAAACTCATTATTTTGACCCACTGATTTGACCCTAGATTTAGTTTGCAATTAGAAACCTTGAACCAATCCACTAAACAAATCTGACTTTTTAAGAGCATCTACAACTTGCATGAGACTTGTAGGCAACATGCTACATCTCAAACCATTAGCTTTAATACCATGTTGGAGAATCAAGGGATTTTGTATATTAGAAAAATCGTATTCTAAAATAGAGGTGGTGTCTAAATTCATTTTTATCACACCTAAGAACAACCAAACATAGTTCAACATACTAAGAACTATAAGAAACAAAATTATTTCCATACACAACACATATAATCTATTGTTCACCATATAATAAATACACCCATAAGACCATCTTTTGTAGCACCAAGATGCAACCAACACATTCCATACTTTGCTGAAGTTAAAATTGATAATAACATAAGAATGATTTTAATGCAAACTAAATGGAAATGAGTCATGGTAGAATGGATGAATTCAAAAGGTTGAGTTGGAAATTCAAAAGATAATACAAACCCTACATAAGGAATAAACACATCACAAGTAATATTGACCTTAGACAATGATGATAACAACTCCTCTTAACCACCCAAGCTAAACCTAATTGACATCCTAATTTCCTTTTTATCCATTTCTAATGCTTCATATATATGAAATTGAAATGAATATCTTTTTTCTATTTATAAAAACTTATACCTCGAGCTCCATTTAAATTTGGGATAGCATGGGTTGTCTTTAAAATAGATAAATTTAATTGACATTAAGCATAACCATGAGCCCAAACCTCACATAGAGAACATGTTTTGACATTCAAAAGTAAATTTGGTGATAGTGTGGGTTGTCTTTAAAATAGATAAATTGAATTGACATTAAGCATAACCATATTGAAACCTCATCGAGAACATGTTTTTGTATTAATTGAATTTGGTCATTTAATAAGATTTAGAATTGTTTACGATTGACTAAAAGCTTATTTCCTTTTAAGGAAATAAGTTAACAACGATACAACAAAATATCTTGCAATAGTGAAAGTACACCCCTTAATAGCCTGGAAATGAATCATTTCAAATAATTTATTTCATAATAAAATTAATGAATTACCTTACACTCTCACTCTATTTTGATTATAGAATAGAATAAAAATGATTACTAAAAAATGACTTTTTCAAATAACTTTCCATAAAATATGGTGATACGAAATTAATCAAATTAACTACAGAAATACTTATATAGTCCCTTCCATAGAATGAGAGGAGAAAGGCTAAGATTGCTTTAACAAAAATCCAACACTAACATTTACCTTTTCACGCGGAAGGCTCAAGGTTTCTCACATCCACAAAATTTCCTGAAAAGGCGAAAAACTTGCTTGGTTCCTCATTCTTCATGCTTTGTTTCTAGCTCTAATCTTGCTCAAGCTTTCCCAATATGAGTTGACAATTTACAAACATGTTGTGATCAAGATTCTTGTAGGTCATGAATGCATATTTTGTTCATTGTTTATGTTAGTTTCATCATGTTTTAATATAAAAAAAGAACCAGGAGGTTAAACATGCTTCTAGAATCGCTTCCCTAATTGTTTGCTTTTGCATAAATCTCTGTTAGGAACACAATTGGTCCATGTTTGAAAGAACCATATTTAGGATTACAAATTTTGGTTAACCCTAGGGAATGACATAAAAACATCTAGACCATAAATGGCCAAAAAACATCATTTAGGGCTTAAAAATGACAAGTAGAAGTTCAAGACCCCAAAACCACTAGAAAAAATGATGAGAAGATAAAGCACCATTGAGTTAGTGGAAGATGTAGGTGGCCACCAAATATCCACTGGATTAGAAGTGCCACATAAGTTTAGGGTGGGAGATAAGGTATGGTTGCATTTGTATAAAGAACCTCTTAAGATCCCATTGAGTTCCCAAACTCTCCATTCAAATGTAGACACCACACCACTTCAAAGGTTGGCTGATGAAAATGCTAAATAAAAAATTCCCTTTTCTTTGGATTGAACCTTATACTTAATCTTAAAAATGAAACTAAATATAAACACATATTTCAAACAGAATACTCCAATACCTACCATAATTAGTTGCATGTTGTTCAAAATATTGAATGAATGACATGCAAACTCTAATTTTGTTTCAAAGTGTCTCGATTTTCGAGGAAAATACACAAATGTTGAAGGTCTATCATATGTGCTTCTTTGTATTCGGAAATAAAGCTAATTTATGGGATAATTGTACAAGATGGGATGTCAAAGATAAAAAAAACCACACTTGCAAAACCAACCTTTAAGGACTACGATAATCAATGCATGGAGCATAGTTTTAGAGAATCACATGGGCTAACGACTAGGCTAGGTACGATACTGAACCTATCTCATTCTAAACAAGGTATTAATGATAAGAAAATATGATTAATAAACCTAGCTATGGATTGGAGATAGAACATTCCATGGGATTTAGGCTAAGTTTCTAAGGCTCATCATCATAACTATATCTTCGATAGAAAGGTTTGGATTGGCGCACAACCAATAACCTAAACTTCCTTTAAGAGTTATAATAAACCCCTTCATTATGAGGAAGCATAAAATGTATTTTTTAGGGGTTAAGTCATGTGTTGGATTCATATGTCCTAGAGGTTCCTACATAATAGATAAGCTATGAATATAAAAGAGGCATATAGTAAATCATGGAATGAGGGAAATTGTGTGGCAGTGCTAGCATTTAAGCATAAAATTGATATTAAATTGAGTATAAAATAGGCCTCTAATGAAGTGTGTATTGAAAACTGGTCAATGGAAGGTGTTGGAGTTTCATTCCTAGCCTAGATAGTCTTGAACAATAAAATGCTTTTACATTTAATAAAGATTCTAGATTTTTACAACTTGGTTTGAACTTCATTTGTAGTTTGCTGACACAGGTGGCATTTTATAACACGAAAAATAAATGTTTCATTTAAAAGATTCCTTGCTACCATAACCACTTCATCCCCCAAAATTAGGGTTTCCTCTCTCCTTTTCCTCAACAAAATACAATCTCAAACCTTCATTCTAATAATGACAAATAAATAGTGTGCATAATTCTTAGTCTCTAGCTCTCCCTTTCTCTCCCTCTCACTCCCTCCCTCTCTCCCTTTCTTTCCTTCTCCCTACCTCCCTCTCCATATCTCCCTCCACTTCTCCCTCTTTGTCGTCAATGGAAAAACCAGAATCCAAACCCCGAGAATTGGATACCAAAATATTTATGGCTTTCCATCCAAATGCTAAACCCCCCAACCTTCCATTAGCATCCAAGGAAATGAAACTCCACCCCTTTAGTAGGGCTTCTAGACAACTGACAACATAAACACCATATCTTGACAATTGTCACCAACGAATTAGAGGATGTTTTGTAGAGAGGAGTTGCACCATCTAGCTTTTCCTCGGTGCCCAAAACCTCCAATCCATAACCCTTTTCTAACCTAATATGTACTTTCCTCTAGATGGATAGTCCTAAGTAATAAAATGGAAGCTTATAGTTTTTAGCCAAGTGCCCATACCTATGGCCCTACCTACACCTAAAAGGTATTCCTTCATAACCCAATATCTGAATACACTCCACCCCAATCCCAATATCCATGCCTTCAATAAGCCCTTCTCTGAGGTTCATATTAACCAAAATATGGGTG
The DNA here is from genome assembly GCA_034641835.2 of Pinus albicaulis. Taxonomy (NCBI): domain Eukaryota; kingdom Viridiplantae; phylum Streptophyta; class Pinopsida; order Pinales; family Pinaceae; genus Pinus; species Pinus albicaulis. Next base: position 94,233,275 of record CM076584.1, on the reverse strand, counting down.
TATGTCTTAATCCCCATCTCTAAATATGAATATTCATGGGCTAGATAAGATCCTAATGAGTTACCTATATCTTCGAAAATTAGGGCATCCCAATAGTTAGGAGGGAGACTTAGAAGATGAACCTAGATTAGGGCCATATCTAGTCTCTCCTACTTTGCATCAAAGAGGGACATCTAGAAATTGAAAAGGATAGGAGATGGATCAATTTTCTAAACCATTTATTGTACCTTATGGGTGCCTGCTACATCTTTGAAGCACAAATGAATCCAACCTTGGGCTAACAGTGACACCTCTGGAGACAATTTTACAATAGGTAAGATTTCCTTGTCCTTCGACAAGTTTAGGGTTGAGGACCTAAATTTTCAACCCCTTACTTGCCCCACCAAGGATTTTTGGGACATTTCCTCAGTATTTTGAATGATGAAATTGACTCCCAAAAATAGAGAAAGGAGGACTTTGTTCTTCTTCTTGACACTACAATGTATTTTCCTCTTCCTTTATTTCTCATACTCCTTTTGAATCATAATTCCTTCTTATTCATAAGAGTGTTTCTCCCTGAAAGCCAGAAGACCATTCATGATGTTAGTTTGACCTTCTTACATTGTCGAGGCAAGGCTCTCCTTCACTAATTCATCGAAGGAGGGCGAGGCTGATGGCAATTGAGATTAAGGATATACATGAAAACAATCTAGAGAGGCTTCTAAGAGTGAAGAACCCCCATTGTGTTCAAAAAATTCTGAAAACCCTAAGGAAGCAGTAACACATTGTATGTCTTCCTCCAATATCTGGGACAATAGGGAAACTAAACTTAGAGCCAAACACACCTAGAAGAGTTCTCTAGCCCCTGACAAATGTCCTTAGGCCCCGGGCTAGCTGAAACTAAAGGACTCGAATAGTGCGTGGCTGGAGCAAGGGTTAGGGCCTTCGAACCGCTAGATAGTTGCCTATTGAATTCTTAAATTTGCTTTCTAAAGATCCGGTAGGCCTAGAAACTGCGGTATGGTGACCTTCTAAGTTGACTTTGAAATGTGAATGGATAAAATCCTTGGGACTAGACCAAATTTGTTGAGAACCCCCCTCCTCCAATTCATAATCCATTGATTCCTCCTCCTCCATGTGGGTCCAATAGTAAGAAATCAACATCTCATATGAAAATCATATTTGACGAGTAGTTGTGTGCCTTCAAAGGGTTTATCATGATGACCATCTCTCTACAAAATATATATCATGTGGATAAAAAACTCATGGTTACCATTTAATTTTATCTTGCATTTTGACAATGATATAAGAGCTTGGTATTGTCTAGAGCCTGTTCACTCTTTGTCAAAACTACGACCCTTTCTTCACCTACAATTTTTCCGTGGGCCCCTAGGGTTTCTCTAGTGTATAATTCTTCTCCTATGGTAAATATGTTGTAATGTTCTCTTTAACATTTTGAGTTCGTCAAAATAAAATAAAAATTAAAAGCATAAAATTAATAATTAAATCAATCTAGATCTATCTTAACTCTAGATCTACCAAGGGGGTTGAGAGGTAAGAATGAAATCTCTTGAGGTGCAAACCTATTTAGATTTGATCTCTATACACTTGATAAATTCGAAATTAAGATAAACCTAAATTAATCATATACAATGAAAAAAATAAAAAGCATAAAAAAATAAAGTGATTTGCAAACTAAACATAGCATCCACCTTTCTTTTGAAAAATATTAAAATATTTACCATATTTGAATAAATTTTAAGAAATTCAAATTTGTATTATATTGGAATAATTTTCTCCATATTGTGATAAATGGTTTTGACCCTTCCGATCAAAATTTTGAGTCATCCGAAAATCATTTTCCCACCATTTAAATTTCAAGAGGTTGTCATGGAGGATTGGCGGGCAAACAAAACATAGAGCATTCGGTTACCAAAACAGTAGAGCAGAGCTAGAGATCCATGAGGGGAGCCTTAAAACCCTCTCTTAACACCCTCTCATCGAAACTGAATGCATTGAAGAGTTCGACTCGAGCAAAGATGACGAAGCTATTATTCAGTTTCAAGAAGAAGAAGGTGGCCCCTCCTCCATCTGTTGAGAGGCATATGAGAAGGTAAGAGTTTTAATTTTAAGCAATTATTGCATGCATAATGTAGCTTCCATGCCATGGAAATCATAAATCAGGCCATCATCTGTGCACTCTCTCAAGACAGGGTAAACTCCACAAGGAATGTTCGTAAATGATGAAGACTCCTGAATTTGAGCTCGGGAACCTCTATAGCAGCAAAGTCTCTGGTTCCCGTGCTTATTGTTTCTTCCACATCACCATTTTCTTGAGCTCTTCAACCTTCAATTCCACCTTTGTTATCCCTGATTTTCTCACAAAATCAGCAACACACTCAATAGTGGCTATACCCTGCTGCAAGGTGAACTGCAAACACTGTTGCTTAACAATGTTAGTGAAATCCATATCAAAGGTTAGCCCTATGTACCATGCACCTCCATTTATCTCCTTTGAAGGTGTCAATTCTGCTAGCATATACACCTTCATTGCTTGGTTAGAAACACACTTCACCCCTTTTATTAAGTCACAAGATTCTAGATTTTTCAACGCTTTGTTAACCTGTGATGCTGTAAATTTGTTTCTCTTTTCATATCTTTTGTCCATATACCCATATTTCCAGCATTTTTTATGACTTGATATATGAGCATATCTTCAGATGAGAGGCCCTTGAACCTTACAGATTCTTCTTTCGTCTATTGCTTGTAAACTATGAAATCACCCTGCTTGAAAACCTGGAGTTGACGATTTTGAAGCAGGGCATTGAGTGCCTGAGCTCTAACATTGAGACCAACATCTTTAAGATTTTCCTCAATGATTTTATCTGTCAATCCATCAGAGAAAGTAGTGAAAAGACCCAATACTCTATTGATGCTAGTAGCCATTTGTGAAGCTGATGCTGCCATCTCTAAGATCTTCAAAACTATAGTGGGCTTCGAACCCTAGAATAGTATGTGCATTTGCAGTGTTTGATTATCCTGATTACCCCATTTACAGTATGGGCTTCGAACCCTAGCCACATTATGTGCAATGCGTGTCCTCAAGCAGAAACAAAATATGTATGTATATATGCTCTGCATTTTGAACATTTGTGTGGCTATTACTATGTTTTGATCACAGAAAACAAAATTATGCACAACTGAATTTTGATAATTTGGATACTAAATGTAGAATTGAGTGGTGCCTGAAGCATTGTTTGGTGGGGTATAATTTCAAACCAGTGGATTCAGTTTCAAACTGCTTTATGAACAGTCCTAACTTATTTTTCAGTTTTTTTCATCTCAAACATATCAATGTCATTTTCCAACATATATTATTATCACCTACTCATGCAACCTGTTGTGCATAGGGTTTCTGTGTTTCATTTTATAGTTGTCACTGTAGAGGCAACCATGCCCTCCTTTTTCCAAGCATGTCTAGCTATAAATTTTTGCCCTATTGTTGACAAAAGGGGCAGGTAGGTGTCATTTATTCGACTCTGTATCATCACTACTCACAAGTTAATTCAATGATATCCAGCATCCCATAGGTTTAATTTCTTAGCTTCCTATGATCTATCATAGCCCAGATTCTCATGGTTTGCTTTTAGAGCCAAACATTTTGCAAAGATTCATCTTTTGGTGATCATCTTGAAACCTTCTTTAGAGATTATGATGTGCTCTTTTGATTTTGAGTTTGCATTATTGAATTTGAAGTGTGCTTTGAATTTTCTTTAACTGTTCCTTCACATGAATTGTATTCAATTTATTATTGTCTATCCAAACACGAAAGAGCTCTAGATAAAAACCTATTGATGTATGTTGTATTCGGTGCTGCTTTCTAACTTGTAATCCAAGGGACTTAATGCGATAATCCACTGTATCCAGGAACATGGATATGTGCTTCTATCACCAACCACTGCTTCAACTTACTGTTATTATTTTGGCATTGTGAACGAAACTTTTCCAGATGCTTACTTTGAGATTGCTTATGCCTGGCATGTGATATTGATTTGTTTGTCCATTTTTTTCTGGGCTAGGATTATTTGGAAAATGCATCAGCTGTTGAAATTGGATATACTGTACTTTTATAACATGCGCTTGTGGAGAGGGACCAAAGGTATGTTTTTTCTCCTTCTAATTCTTGTTTTAGTTTGATTCATATCCTTACCACAAGAATAAACTATGTGGTATTTGAATGAATAGTTGTTTGTGTTTGTACCGAAAGATGTGAGATGCTCCACATCTTGCTTGGGGTGGGTGGGTCTGTCAATAGTTTATTTGCATGTAAATACATTTAATCAATACTATCTGTTAGGTGCATCGAATATAATATCCCAAATAAATCTAAATTTGGTTTCTATAGGGTCAATATTTCATGTCTTGAGTTCAGAGAAATGACTGATATATTAAATATTGAAATTTGAGATATTCAACCTTGAGCTTTGGAACATTGATGTGCATATAAAACACAATTTTAGATGTGTTTGTGCTAGTGTATATTGATTTCCATTTTATATTAGTGCGAGTAATCTCATTTGTTGTGGAGCTAACTCTATTTAGTTTGGAGGCTTTGCAGGTTTTTGTCATTTGGGTCAGAAATACAAGTGTGCATTTTGATATGCAGTTTCGTCTTGATTTGTATATTTGTTACTCTTTGATGTTATTTATTTGTGGGAAGCATAGAGAATTAATGGAGTCAATGCATGCCATTGGGTTCTTAGTCCATTTCTGATTTGTATACTGTGAAAATTTTTTAGCACAAAAATCCTGCTAAATATTTATTTACTTCTCCTACTTGTTTTATTATGCACAAGTTATTTAACTGAAAATATTCAGAAAAAATATGAAGTAAACACAACTAGCAGCCTACACAAATACAGATCATTTATTGAACATCACGCACATATGACAAAGGACCCAGAGTTTTTGGACAAATGTCCTCGGAAAACCCAATGCGGGAAAACCGGTGCAACAAATGTGAGGGTTTATTATTATTAAGCAACAATATTCTGAGTACATCTAGGGTGACATAATCCGGCTCACCCAATAGAGAAAACCTTGGCTACAAAGAAAATGTGAGTTTTACCTCACTCCTGCAAGTCCCGGTTGATCCAGATGAGCCACTGGTGAAACCGCAGCTAGCTTTGCACAGTCTCTACACTGCCATTGTGTAAGGTTGCATGGCCCTGACCAAGGGACTACGTCACCCTTGCTCTGCACTGATCAACTTCTACTGGAGTTTGGTTTCAGCCTTGCTAGCTCAGAAACCCTAGTCCCTAGTTGAATTTCAGACTTTCCTTGGAGGCTCTATGTTGCCCCTGCATGGGCCTGCGTCACCCTCTCTAGGGACTACATCACACCCTTTGATGGCTGCGCTGCCTCCACTGTGTCTCTGTTTCCCTTGCTCTGCGTTGTACTCTTGGTCCTCTTGACCAATCACTGCGTCCATCCCTCACTGCTTCTCTGAATCACTCATATATGATCTTCGCCCGAGCACTGCTCCGTCATAAGAATTCAATCTCTTAGATTTTGTGTGTGCGTTCTCCAACTGACCCCAAGCCCTTCCTTTATACTTTTCTCGTTGACAAATAAATGGTTGTGATCTAATCACTAATCGATGGCTAAGATTAAAATAAGCTTGATCCACGTCACTCAGAATTTTCTCATCACATGTGTAAATTAATTCACCTTAAATTTTTTAATTTCCCTAAGTTAGACTTAGGGTCCCCATTAAAAAATTTAATTATTTGAATAAATTTTACACCATATGGAATTTCTCCAAACACTTTCTGGGTCTTGGAGATCTCATGTCTTCTAGCCCCTCCACAAAGTTTCAGAGCTAGAGCACATCTGATGCTACCCCAAAATATCAACACTCCCTCTTGGTGAGGAGTGTGCTCTAGCAATAGTTCCCCATTGAAGTGTTACCTTGATCTCTGGCATCAGTCTTCGCGTTGATGCTTGGACTATTGCCCTCCATCCACTACACCACTACTCTTTGTACTGCTGCCCATGTCACTACCACTGACACTGCCACATATGTACTGCATCTCCCTCTCAAATTTATGCATCATGCTGCCCATAGCACTGCCACTGCTAACTGTTGCACTGTAACTTAGTTGCTGAGAAGTAAGCAGCTAAAGGACCACCACCCAATCACTGAAAAACAAGTTAGTCGGGCTGCATCTCATCACTGAAGCACCCTCTGTTGCTACGCTGTGCTGTCTCTCTGAAGCTCTGCGATGTCTGTTGCATTGTACTGCGTAAGCACTGCCTTTGTGCTGCTGCCTCTCCTTTGCGCTCCTTTAGACTTCAGTGTCCCAACACTGCCTATGCTTCTCCATGATCTTATGCACCCACTGATCCAGTCATCCTACTATTGTCTTAAGGCTCCTGTAGCTCGTATGTGATCCAAGAGTTTGGGCACCTCAAGGATCTTGCTTGCCCATCTGTAGCTGCTCTACAGATCTATATCACCCCACCTCTTCTCTCGAGGCACATGAGCACTCATGGCCACATCATCCTCACTACCACTGTCCCCTCTAGCTATTGTTGCCTTGGAATCTGAAGCTTCCTTGTCCTTCCTCTTAGGACAAGTGTTGGCGAAGTGTCCAATTTCACCACATCTGAAGCATCGGACCTTGGATAGGTCCTTTTTCTTCCCTTGCTACCGATGTCCCTTTGATGCTAGGGCCGCATCTCCCTCCTCCTCCTTCTTCACCTTGACACTTCTGCAGCTGAATTCCTTCTTGGTCATCCTCCAGATCTCCTCTTGTCGAAGAATAGCCCACATGTCACCCCAATTTGGGAGTTGTGCTCTGCCCAAGATGCCTTCCAAATCGCAAACTTGGACACACCGTCCAACCTATCCTGATCTCTCAGTTTGTACGGGGCCATCTCTGCTCAAACTTTCGAAACAGGTACTCTTCTCCCTTCTACTATTGCTGCACTCAACAGAAGACCGGATCTGGGTTTCTTGGTGTTAGGAACCCTTTAGAGATACTGCTCCCTCTGACAACTGATTTCCCTCCCAGAAATCCTCCGCCAATTCTGCTGAATCAAGCCTCTACAATCATCCTATTGATCGAATCTTAGACTTCTTGGCAAAAGTCTGCTGAGGAATTGTTTCTCCTCACTTTGTCACCTTTTCTAGGCACTGTTCTGCACCGATAGAAGCGATGCCTCACCAACAACTTTTGAAGATCAGAAGTTGCACTCCCAGCCTCGACAAAATGCACAACGTCACTCCCTTTTGGACTGCGTCACCTTCCTGGTGCTGCGTCAACCTCTGCATGAGCAACCTGGCTCGGCGTCCCTCTCCTGGTGCTGCTTCAGCCTCTGCGTGAGCAGACTGGCTCTGCGTCACCTTTCTGGAGCTGCATCAGCCTCTACGCGAGCAGACTGACTCTGCATCACCCTTGCAGGGTCTATGTTGTCCCTCTAGTGTTGCACTGCCTTCTTCCGAATCTGTGCTGATTCAGTTGCCCTCCCTGCAACAAATATCTTCAGCCCCTTCGCTGATGGTTCAACTTGATCTGCAATGCTCTGATACCATGAGAAAAATTTTGAGCACAAAAATCCTACTGCTAAATATTGATTTACTTCTCCAACTTGTTTTATTATGCACAAGTTATTTAACTAAAAATATTTAGATAAAATCCAAAGTAAACACAACTAGCAGCCTACACAGATATATATAATTTACTGAACATCACTCACATATGACAAAGGACACAGATTTTCGGATAAATGTCCTCGGAAAAACCCAATGCGGGAAAACCAATGCAACAGATCTGAGGGTTTATTATTATTAAGTAGCATTATTTTGAGTACATCTAGGGTGCCATAATCTGGCTCACCCAATAGATAAAACCTCGGCTACAGAGAAAATGTGAGTTTTACCTCACTCTCTCAAGTCCTGGTTGATCCAGATGAGCCACTAATGAAACCCCGGCAAGCTCTACGCAACCGCTACATTGCCACTACGTGGTCCTGACTAGGGGACTGCGTCACCCTTGCTCTGCGCTGATCAACTTCTCCCAGAGTCTAGTTTCAGCCCTGCCGGCTCAAAAACCCTAGTCTCCAACTGAATTTCAGACTTTCCTTGGAGGAAATTCTTTTACTATCAATATTCTACTCAAGATTTTAGACTTCATATCATTAGCTTTAACACAGAAATTACTGAGAATCAGCTAAAAGTGAAATGGAGTCAAACAATTATACACCATCCATACATTGAATACAAGATATACCCTAGGAAAACTCAATACAAGACAAACCCAACTAGAAGGAGAGGCCTATGCTTTGCTCTTTTGTTCTCTGGATGAAAAGTGAATACAAAGAAAGGGGTACTTGCATTGGCCAAATGTGGATGCTACATGGTTTTCTTCTTCCTATGTCATGCTTCAATATCCCATAACTATGAACATAATATTGAAACATAACTATGAAATAGATATAAATGCAGAGAACATAGAGAAACACAACTTGACTCGTTTATAGAGAGTTGAAGAAGTTACATGGTCACTAGGTCTTGTGATTTGTCTTATGAGGATCACTTTTTCTTTCTAATATTGATCCACTCAATTCTGTTCACATGGGTACATTGTGATATATTGATTTTTGAAAGGGAGTCATGAACATAAGGTGGTTAGGACTAAGCTTTGCATTTTTTGATTCACGAAGATGCTTTAAACCTCAAAAGAGATTTGATGGGACCAAAGTTAAGTGTGTCTCCCCACCACTACCAAGGGGAACTTGCATAGGTTTCTTTTCTTTTGGTTGAGCCATTTTCTTTGTTTGAGCACATATGTTTCCCTGTATTACTTACCATCCTTTGGGATTTTTCCTATGTCCATTGGATGTAGAAGATGTTGGTGAAGATGAATAGGTCTCTAGGAGGTGTACAGTTTGTTGGCATGATCTACATCTAAATTTTGAGCTTTCAATGTCTTACATTTCGGTAAAAGTGAGATCAACCCATTATATGAGCAACTAGTTGGGAAACTCACAACTTAGGTTGAGCACTACATAGATATGGGTAAAGATGTTGAGCCCATGACAATATGAGCTCCATTAACTTTAATAAAATGACCCAGGGAGTTCCTAATAGTTATAAGAAAATTAGGATACCATAAGTGAAGAGGAGGTTTGGAACTCTTACCTAGACCGCAATAGCTGTAATAATCGTGGTGTTTGGATCAAACTTTGAGAACTAGGGATGAAAGGAGGTGAATTTTCCCCTAGAAATAGGGTCCTAGGTTGATTTTTTTTTCTATCCACCATGGCCTTAAAAATTACAATGAAGTAACTCTTGGAGTGGAGGAAGAGCTCATTGTTGGTAATCTAGGTTTGATTTTTCCACCCATGAAGCATTGTTGTAGATGGCCAAAGCCCATTAAAACTACAAAGAGTGCCATCCCTTCAATACAAAAAGTTGTGGGCATATACCTGCAAGTTCCAACATTGGAATGTCCTTTGATTTCTCCACTATGAAGGCAAGATTGAGGGGCGCCTTTTTCTTTGAGGGAATAGAAAGCCTAGGCTTCACCTCATCCTTGAATTGATGGGATTGGGAGGAGGAGGGCATATTTTTGCATAGGGATCCTCCAAGAAGGCTTGAAACCAAAATCACAATAGCATCCTTGCTTATGCCAAAATCCACGGGAAAGAAACTATCAAGGAGTTGCCTTCTTGCATAGAGTCGTTTGTAATAGCTTGGAGGGAACCCTATCTTTGTTGTATCCATGAATTCAATATAGAGATAGAACCCATGGATTTCATATGAAAATAGAAGGATTCCCCTGAATGGGACCGCATAAAGACTTGAAGATTTGCAGTGACTCCACCTTGTTTTTTAATATTTGTGTTAGATAGGAGTGCAATGGTATTAGTCGAGTGAAGACCATATTAGAGCTAAAAGTCTTATCTAGTGTTTGTGTAAGTTGCGACTCTTAAAATGAGATGGTGGCACCTCATTTGGCTTAAAATGCCATGGATATAGCCGATGACCACATGCTCTCTCTAGTTATAGTTTTAACTGCCAATCCTAATATGGTCCTAGCTCATCCATTAACCCCTTTTATTGTCATGTTCATTTAATTAGGGTTAACTATTGCAAGCGTGATGATAGAGCACTCATTCAATGTCTTATTGACCCATTGATGAGTGTTTTTAATGTATCAAATGTAGGATCAACCATAATTTGAGCCTTGAGCTCAAGATAGACTTTTTGAAACTTGAATCTCATGTTGACACTGGCATTTGAAGCAATGGATTTACAAACCCTTTATTTCATGAACTGTCTTGACTCTTGAATATTTGCTTGACTCCCTAGTTGCTTATATTAATCCCAAAAAAGAGACAACATGAAAATCTAAACTAGTTAATTAGTTGGCAAAAAAAATGTTATCATAAACCTTCTGTAGAACAGTGTTTGATGGCTTGGAAGGATCCCCTCCCTTCATTATTTCTATGAATTTAATATATAAAAAAATATGTGGATAATATGGAGGGGTTTCTCTGAAAGGGACCTCATAAATACGTGAATATCTACTATGGCTCCCCCTTGTTTGAAGATTCATGTTAGATAGTATCTCAATTATAGTAGTTAGACAAAGACCATACTAGAGCTGAGAGGCTTGCTTGCCCTAGTGTTTGGCAAGTGAAGACTCTTCAAAAGATATTGTGGCACCTCATTTGGCATGAGATGCAAGATATAGCCACTAACGATATTCTCTCTGTGGTTACAATTGTAACTACTAGCCCTAATGTGGCCCTGGCTTGGTCATTGACCCCTTTTGCTGTCATGTTCATTTATCCAGGGTTTTTTATTGTAGGCATGATGAAAATTACTTCTTGACCCATTGATGTGACCCCTTTTGATGTCATGTTCATTTGTCTAGGGTTTGTTATTGTAGGCATGATGACAATGACTTCTTGACCCATTGATGTGTGTCCTCAGTGTAATCAAAAGCAGTATTTTCCAGAATTTGAGCCTTGACCTCAAGATTCACTTCATCAAACCTGGATCTCATGTTGATGATGTCATTTGAAGCCATGGATTTACAAATCCTCGATTTCATGCACTGTCTTGAATATTTACAGTCTTGTTTCGATGTTCTTCTTCAGTCACTTGTTTATAACTTTATATTAATCTTAGAAAGAGACAACATGCAGATCTAAACTATACAGAACCACAGATTACAGGGTTATAGGGTTATTGTTTCAGATGAAGCTCTATTATCTCAGAGACACTTTTGTTGTAGTTTCATCATGCAGCTCAATGCGGATTTACAGTGATATTGTAATATTGTTGAAAGAAGTTTCAGACATATTACAGATAGTGCAGTTTGTATGTTTTTCAAGAAGGCAACATCACTACAGCTTGGATATGGTGTTGTTCTCTATTTTGATACTCGGTGATGTATGACATGATGCTGTCTCCATTCTCAGCACTATGACATTATGAAACTCGGTACTATGATCAGTCATATGATGATGATATATTTGGTGCCATGATGATGCTATTTCTATCTTGATATTCAATGCCATGATGAAGGTTCAGTCATGATGCTTCAGTGCTACATCAATCCAGAGCTACATAAGTTGGAGATACTACAAAAGTGATCACTATAATTAAAAAATTTGAATAGAAACCTACAGCTGAGATACTACAAAAGTGATCACTGTAATTAGAAAATTTGAATAGCAACCTACAGTCCATTTCAACATAATGAATACATGGATGTTCAAAATTTCAAGAGTCTTGCTCAGCATGGTTCAACATAACGAAACAGGGATGTGCAAAAGGTTTTAGAAATCTGCATTTTCAAAAGCTTTAAAAACAGGTTAATGATGTGTGTCCTATATTTACATATGTATAGCACATACAACACATTTGTATATGCAAAATTTACAAATTAGACACTTGAGCACAAATATCATTCATAAACATTAAACCGAAAAGCATGTTTCAAGCTTTTCATGTGAACACCTTCGACCTATATAAATGGAAGTGGATATAATGTGCTCAAGATCCTGATTTTTTGAATTGAAGGCCAAGAAAAATGCCCTATTACATAATCTGTGCTCAAGCATGCCATGTTAATATCTAAAAGTTACTTTTATCTTGTTTGGCATTGGGTTCCAAATCCATGATCTAACAGAGACAACCTACAGGTAAAGGTCCACGACACACATCAAATACAAGCGAGTAGCCTTGTTGCTCAAGGACTTCTGGCACTCAAATATGGAAATTAGAAACCTATAAAGTAATTGAGGTTCAATAAATTAGAAATGAGTGTTGATGGAAAATTTAACATTGACCTTGAGGCTTGAGTGAGAAAACCACTTTAATTGAATATATACTGTTAATTCCTTCATTGCAAATTTATCAAAGTCACAAAAAATTTCCAGGCATAATTCTCACAAGGCTATTTCATATGTTTGAAATGTAACTGTAGCTGTAAGTCTTCTACCTCCTTTTTCAAGGGATATGGGCTAAAAATATTGCTTCATAAATCTTCTCTCTGACTACAAATCTTCTTCTACTGCACATATTATATATATATATACCAGTGGTTAAAATATTGTTTATCTGGAGCATGGGTTAACTGTAGCTCTTACAACTAAAATGTCAAAATATGATTTGAAGTTTGAATTGATTGCTCCAGCTTGATTCTTAGCTAAGCTCCAAGCTTCAATATTGACCCAACTTCCAACTTCAGTCTTCCATGCACTTGTGTGCAGTCTGTAGAATGATGGTGCTAGTCTGTAGCTGTATATTTTCTATTTCCCAATGGAGGAATTGGTCTTCTTATAGAGTAGGAATGGGGTGTAAGGTTTTATCCTTTATATGTTTAAGGTTTTGGGGCATTTTTACTCGAAAAAGTCTCTTTGACTGGGGATACATGTGTCAAAATAGTGTTGAAATTCTTGGCATCTGTTTCATAGCTATGGGATCCATTCCATGAATTATGTACCCATTTCCTACTCTGCAAAGTATCCTTCCATGATTGAGTGTACCATGAATAATCCATAGAACATTAGGTAGCCATAAGTAACGTTCAAGTGCTCTGGGGAGCACACTCCCTAAAATTTTCTCCATGGTCAGATCCTGTGACTGCCCCAGTCTCAGGAAGAAGTCCACTATTGGGAGCACCTCTGCTGTACTTCTGCTTTTGTAGAAAGATAGATATGGGATGGGGTTGAGATTCATATGCCTACGAGCTCTAAGCTCTGCACTAAGCTCTAAGCTATGCACCAAGATCTAAGCTCTGGGGTTGAGAGTCAAGATCCCTATGAGCTCTAAGCTCTGCACTGCCTCTAAGCCTTTTCAAATATTACTTCCAAAAACACTTCAGATATGAGTAGTGTTGTTAATCTTGTCACACAAGCCACAAATCTAAACTGTCCTTTGGCCACAGGTCTTCAATGATGTCTTAGAAATATTGTTGCTCCAGAAGTTTGTTTTGCAGCCCCTCAATCCAAGGTATGTCACTAGTTCAAGACTTCTTCCTATCCACAAGGTTAGAGAAATTGTGTCATAAGTCCAATATTTCTTTGTCCACAGATTCAAGGTTTTTTAACTGATGTCTCAGGTCTGAATCTATTCCAAGATCCTTTGCCACAATCACAGCTCCAATATTTGTCCACATATCAGAGTACTCAAGTCCAAAATTTTCTTCAGATGTTACAACACAGATCTGAGCTTTAATAAATATGATAGATCCTGATACTGTTGGTGCACAAGTCCCTCGCAGGTCTGATTTGTTGCAGAGTGTAAGCATAAGGTCTATATCACAAGTCTGAGAGGCTAATTCAAGTGTTCTACAAAAGGTAACAGGAGTATTACAATTCCACAGGCCCAAAAATTTACCACAATCACAGATTCACAGGTTCAAATGTGAATTGCAGTGTCTCAAGTAAAAACTACAGTGCTTTAGATCCAAAACTTATAGTCCCTCAGTTCGAATTGCAGATGTGTCCAAGCTGCTACAGGGTCTGCAATTGAGGTTTTCCATAGGTCCAAAAAATAGCTCTATTATAGATCCATTTAACTCTTAGTAATGTGTCTTCAAAAATCTTTATATAACCGAGAGAGGAAGTGTCAATCTCCACAGGTCAAAAGAATGTCACATTAGGTTTGAGCTTCAGTGCTTTCACAAGTCTGCAATATCTTTGAGGTGCGAGTATGTTTGCGAGAAATGTGCCAAGATGTGTGAGTACAGGTTCCTCAGATGTGCAATATTATTATATAGAAACTTTGCCCAGAATTCAACTTCTGAACTTACTCTTTGTTCTCCACTACGCTTCTATTTCTTGCTATATATTTGTTTGAGTTTTTTGTTCCACAGAAATTCTAGATCGATCTTCAGTAGGTGTGAAAACTGCCCCAGTGTCAGGAAGAACTCCGCTATTGGGAGCACCTCTGATGTACTTCTGCTTCTGTAGAAAGATAGTTCTGGGATGGGGCTGAGAGTCAATATCCCTACGATCTCTAAGCTCTGCACTAAGCTCTGAGCTTTGCACCAAGCTCTAAGTTCTGGGGTTGAGAGTCAAGATGCCTACGAGCTCTAAGCTCTGCACCGGCTCTAAGCCTTTTCAAATATTGCTTCCAAAAACAATTCAGGATATGCTTAATGTTTGTAACCTTGTCACACAAGCCACAAATTTGAACTATCCTTTGGCCACAGGTCTTCAATGATTTCTTCGAAATACTGTTGCTCCAGAAGTTTGTTTTGCAGCCCCTTAATCCAAGGTATGTCACTAGTTCAACACTTCTTCCTATCCACAAGGTTAGAGGAATTGTGTCACAAGTCCAATATTTCTTTGTCCACAGATTCAAGGTTTTTTAACTGATGTCTCAGGTCTGAATCTATGCCAAGATGCTTTTCCACGGTCATAGGTCCAAGAATTGTCCACATATTAGAGTACTCAAGTCCAAAATTTTCTTCAGATGTTACAACACATATCCGAGCTTTAATAAATATGACAGATCCTGAGACTGCTGGTGCACAAGTCCCTCACAGGTCTGATTTGTTGCAGAGTGTAAGCCTAAGGTCTGTATCACAAGTCCAAGAGGCTAATTCGAGTGTTCTGCAATAGGTTACAAGAGTATTACAATTCCATAGGCCCAAATATTTGCCACAATCACAGATGTACAGGTTCAAATGTGAATTACAGTGTCTCAAGTAACACTTACAGTTCTTTAGATCCAAAAATTATAGTCCCTCAGGACGAATTGTAGATGTGTCCAAGCTGCTACAAGGTCTGCAATTGAGGTTTTTCATAGGTTAGCAAAATAGCTCTATTATAGATCCATTTAACCCTTAATAATGTGTCTTCAAAAATATTTATAGAACCGAGAGAGGAAGTATCAATATCCACAGGTCAAAAGAATGTCACAGTAGGTTTGAGCTTCAGTGCTTTCACAAGTCTGCAATATCTTTGAGGTGCGAGTATGTTTTCAAGAGATGTGCCAAGATATGCAAGTACATGTTCCTCGGATGTGAAGTATTATTCTATAGAAACTTTGCCCAAAATTTGATTCTAAACTTACTCTTTTTTCTCCACTATGCGTCGATTTCTTTCTATATCTCTCTTCGATTTTTTCGTTCCACAGAAATTCTTGATCTATCTTCAGGAGGTGTCAACACTGCCCCACTGTCAAGAAGAATTCCACTATTGGGAGCACCTCTGTTGTACTTATGGTTCTATAGAAAGATAGATCAGGGATGGGGCTGAGAGTCAATATCCCTATGAGCTCTAAGCTCTACACTAAGCTCAAGGCTCTGCACGAAGCTCTAAGCTCTGGGGTTGACAGTCAAGATCCCTATGATCTCTAAGCTCTGAACCGGCTCTAAGCCTTTTCAAATATTGCTTCCAAAAACACTTGAGATATGTTTATTGTTTTTAACCTTATCACACAAGCCACAAATTTGAACTATCCTTTGGCCACAGGTCTTTCATTATGTCTTCGAAATACTGTTGCTCCAGAAGTTTATTTTGCAGCCCTTCAATCCAAGGTATGTCACTAGTTCAAGACTTCTTCCTATCCACAAGGTTAGAGGAATTGTGTCACAAGTCCAATATTTCTTTGTCCACGGATTCATGGTTTTTTAACTGATGTCTCAGGTCTGAATCTATGCCAAGATCCTTTGCCACAGTCACAGGTCCAAGAGTTGTCCACATATCAGAGTATTCAAGTATAAAGTTCTCTTCAGATGTTACAACACAGATCCAAGATTTAATAAATATGACAGATCCTGAGACTGCTGGTGCACAAGTCCCTCACAGGTCTGATTTGTTGTAGAGTGTAAGCCTAAGGTCTGTATGACAAGTCTGAGAGGCTAATTCAAGTGTTCTGAAATAGGTAATTCCACAGGCCCAAATGTTTGCCACAATCACATATGCACAGGTTCAAATTGAATTGCAGTGTCTCAAGTAAAAACTACAGTGCTTTAGATCCAAAAATTATAGTCCCTCAGGTCAAATTGCAGATGTGTCCAAGCTGCTACATGGTCTGCAATTGAGGTTTTCCATAGGTCTGCAAAATAGCTCTATTATAGATCCATTTAACCCTTAGTAATGTGTCTTCAAAAATCTTTATAGAACCGATAGAGGAAGTGTCAATCTCCACGGGTAAAAAGAATGTCACAGTAGGTTTGAGCTTCAGTTCTTTCACAAGTCCAGAATATCTTTCAGGTGCGAATATGTTTGCAAGAAATGTGCCAAGATGTGTGAGTACATGTTCCTCGGATGACAAGTCTGAGAGGCTAATTCGAGTGTTCTGCAATAGGTAATTCCACAGGCCCAAATGTTTTCCACAATCACAGATGCATAGGTTCAAATTGAATTGCAGTGTCTCAAGTAAAAAATAGAGTGCTTTAGATCCAGAAATTATAGTCCCTCAGGTCGAATTGCAGATGTGTCCAAGCTGCTACATGGTCTGCAATTGAGGTTTTCCATAGGTCTGCAAAATAGCTCTATTATAGATCCATTTAACCCTTAGTAATGTGTCTTCAAAAATATTTGTAGAACCGAGAGAGGAAGTGTCAATCTCCACAGGTAAAAAGAATGTCACAGTAGGTTTGAGCTTCAGTGCTTTCACAAGTCCACAATATCTTTCAGGTGCGAGTATGTTTGCAAGAAATGTGCCAAGATGTGTGAGTACAGGTTCCTCGGATGCAAAGTATTATTCTATAGAAAATTTTCCCAGAATTCGACTTCTGAACTTACTCTTTGTTGTCCACTGCGCTTCTATTTCTTCCTATATCCATGTTTGAGTTTTTTGTTCCACATAAATTTTGGATCGATCTTTAGGAGGTGTGAATACTGCCCCAGTGTTAGGAAGAAATCCACTATTGGGAGTACCTCTGTTGTACTTCTTCTTCTGTAGAAAGATATATCTGGGATAGGGTTGTGATTCAATATCCTTACGAGCTTTAAGCTCTGCACCAATCTCTAAGCTCTGGGGTTGAAAGTCAAGATGCCTACGAGCTCTAAACTCTGCACTAAGCTCTGCACCAGCTCCAAGCCTTTTCAAATATTGCTTCCAAAAACACCTCGGATATGCTTAGTGTTTTTAAACTTGTCACGCAAGCCACAAATCTGAATTGTGCTTTGGCCACAGGTCTTCAATGATGTCTTCAAAATAATTTTGCTCCAGAAGTTTGTTTTGCAGCCCCTCAATCCAAGGTATGTCACTAGTTCAAGACTTCTTCCTATCCAAGGTATGTCACATGTCCAATATTTCTTTGTCCATAGATTCAAGGTTTTTTAACTGATGTCTCATGTCCGAATCTATGCCAAGATCCTTTGCCACAGTCATAGGTCCAAGAGTTTTCCACATATTAGAGTACTCAAGTCCAAAATTTTCTTCAGATGTTACAACACAGATCTCATCTTTAATAAATATGACAGATCCTGAGACTGTTGGTGCACAAGTCTCTCACAGGCCTGATTTGTTGCAGAATGTAAGCCTAAGGTCTATATCACAAGTCTGAGAGGCTAATTCGAGTGTTTAGCAATAGGTAACAGGAGTATTACAAGCCCACATGCCCAAATATTTGCCACAGTCACAAATGCACAGGTTCAAATGTGAAAGACTATGAAGCCTGTGAATCCCTTTATCCTCGATATTGAAGAGTTGAGAGCAATGAGAATCAACTCAAACCCAAAACAACTGACAAAAACACAACATAAAATTGAAAAGGTCCCCATAAATGATATGAAATAAGGAACCATTAAATAATCCCCCTAATGGTTGCCACAAGTGCCCAGTTATACTGTAGAAGTACGGTAGACCTGACCAATGAGGAAGATAGGATTCTTATAGTAGTACTTTGCAACACATTGGGTGATCAACTTTGATGCCCTGTTTTGAGCATCTTTTGGCAGAATAAATGCCCCTCACTCGAAATCTCTTAGTGGATAGTATTGGTTTTGATTTGTCTCGCTTATATAGCCACATTGTGGTAAGAGGAGGCTAGTTTAGATTCTCTCTTCGAGACATACAAAAAGGGAAAATTTGTTAAAATATGTCAGAGTAGTAATCTCTATCAAACTCCCTTTTCAAAATCCTGGGTCAAGATTGTTGACTAGCTTAGGCAAACATAATTAAGCTCATTGCATCTTGGACGAAGTTGAAAAGATTTGACTAGGTTTGGCCCAAACTCAAACAAATTAGACATATTTAGAAACAAATTTGGGAACTCTTATTAGTCCCTACCATAAGGCAACATGGACTATAGTAATCACCCAGTTGTTTATTATTAGTCTTTGCACGAGAATTAAAACATTAAACAACATAAAACCTAATGTTTTAAGGAAAATATTATAATATTTTTTTTCTCCACCTATCAAATGTTGACATTGCTTTTTTTTAGCCAATGAAAAATTGATCTTAATTGGCCTCTTCTTGAGGTGGAGAGGAGAAAAACTTAGAAGTAAAAAGCATATGGTAAGGATTTTTTTTTTCTTAATCAAGTAATGCTAGCATTACTTAGGTTAGCATCAATTATTTGCTCAACGAGTCTAGCCAAGATCTCTTGAGCACTTTGCTACACGTGGCTACCCAATTGTCCAGATTGGGCACATGTTCTTCTCTTCAATTTCCATCTGGCTTGGCTTTAATTTTATTGATGTTTTTCTCATATAGGAACTAAAGTCAGCTAAGAGAGAGTCAAATGAAGTTGTTATAAACAAAAATCCTTTGCATTGTGCAAACAGTTCTTGGATAACAAGCTTAGTTGCAGGCCTAGTACTGGGTATGCTAATTATTCCCTTGTTTCTGATCTCCTTCTTTTTACATGTAAGACTAGTAAATACAACTTATCCTATGTTCAGGGCAATAGTAAGGATTACAAACTTATGAAATTCACTGACTCATCCAAGGTTACAACTAGTGTGTGAAGACCGCTTGAACATATTAGATTAACCATGGCTTATTGAGCATATTACTATGTGGCTAACTCAAAGCATAAGTGGTGAAATCCTAGTGTTTCTTTGAATAAATCTGATTTACCATTCATTATTCTACGTATGAATATATGTACTGGTGAACGCCTTTGTATTGATAAGCGCAAGAACTAAAAAAGCACTAAAAGGCCTAGCTCCAGGGTCACTTCTTTTTGTTCTATCTAGGAGCTTGGATTCATTTGATTTTTGCCTTTGTATCAGTAGTTGCAAGCACCAAAAAGCCCAACTCTAGAGTCCCTTTTTTTTGTTCTAGCTTGGAGCTTGGTTTCATTGTTGAGATTTTAATTTATTGAAAGTTGTATAATTTACAATCTATAAAGTTTCAAGATATAATTTTTAAAAGTCTAATTCTTTAAAGGGTGCTAGCTCAATGGAAGAGCACTTGCTTTACAAGCAGGAGGTTGGTGGTTCGATTCCATCGTGCCCTGATATTCATATGGAATGACAACGATATTTTTTGGTGACGCTCTTTTGACCATCACCAATGAGCTTCTGGTTTTTTCGACCCTCACAAAAATATGAAATGGTGACGGTCAATGAACGCCACCATATATACACATCAATAATAACGACCATGGAAGGTCCGTCACCATAAATTGTTGTTATTGATATGAAATGGTGAGGGTCATTGTTTGTCATTATAGTCATTATTCGTGACAAACCTTGAAGTCACCAATGAGTTTATCATGACATTTTTTGACCCTCACCAAATATGAAATGGTGACGGTCAACGAACATCACCATATATATGCACCAATAGTGACGGCCATGAAACCATCAAAATAAATCGTTGTTGTTCATATGAAATTGTGACGGTCACTATCCGTCATTATAAACAATATTCATGACGAACCTTGAGCGTCACCACAACACCTATACTTTCGGCGACGCCACTTTTGGTGACGTTCAGTTTTTTGGTGACCGAGGCTATGGTCTGTCACCATTGCTCATATGAAATGGTGACGGTCACTATCCGTCATTATAAATCATTATTGGTGACGAACTTTGAATGTCACCACAACACCTATACTTTCAGCGACGCCACCTTTGGTGACGTTCAGTTTTTGGTGACGAAGACTCTTTTGACCGTCACCAATGAGCTTATGGTGACATTTTTCGCCCCTCACCAATGTACTTTTTTCTTGTAGTGTGGACTATCTGTTGTGACTATAGTGATGCATTGATTGCATCACACACACATTCGAGTTGCCAATGAGGATTTCACAATCAAGGCAAGGGTAATTTGAATTCATTCAAAGGTATTCTTTAGTAGGGATTGTGCAGTGGAGGCAGGCTATCAGGTGGAAAGAAATCAGTGCATGGATTTTGCAGATTTCTTCTGATTACTGTGTGACAATTGATTGTACGGAGAGCTTGATGTACTAAGATTTGTATGAGATTGTTACATGATCTCCATGATACATAATATATGATAGTTGGGGTTTTCAGCTTCAGGCTTTCCCGTTAAAGAACTGTGTTATGTACGATTGTTTTTATTTATGCTTCACATGTTTTTACAATTAATTTTCCGCAAAAGATTAACAATGGAATGATTCTATATTTTGCAAGAAGATGAAATATTGTGAGATCAGGGGAATCTGGATGTATGCATGCTTAGTGTATATAATTTATACATGGTATCATAGTAGTTTTAATTCTTGAAGATTGCAATTGTGAAGAATTGCTGAGTTTGTGTTGGTATACAAATCGAATTTGCTGCAAAAAATTCTTGGTGCGACAGTTGATTATACATTGAAATTTCTTTCAATGGGTTGCAATTGGAGTATGCCTTTGATGGGAGCTCAAATTACATAGCTTGGAAGGATAGGATGGAGGTGGTGCTGGAGGATAATGGATTGAAGGATCTCATCAATAGCGATGTTCCTAAGTCGGAATCTAGCGATGCTACATTACTTGACGCATGGAAAAAGAAGATAGAAAAGACAAGACGAATTCTATTAGAATGTGTGAAGGACCATATTATGTCTAGCCTTCATGGGAAAGCCACTCCATTCTTAATGTCTAAGGCTTTGATAGATTTGTTCCAAAGCAGTAGTGACCAGAGGAAGTTGGTGCTGAAAGACAAGCTCAGAAAAATAAAAATGGAGAAGGGCAACAGTATTCCAAAATATCTCACAAAGTTTGTCCACTGTAAGGATGAGCTGGGAAGTGTGGGGATTACTGTTGATGATGAAGACTTGGTGATATTGTCTCTCCTTGGGCTTCCGAAGAGTTGGTATAGCTACAAAGACTCGGTCAATGGACGAGAGAAATTGCCAGGATGGGAGCGACTTTGGTTGGATTTTGTGCAGGAGGAGATAAGGCAGGGTACCAAGGATGGCTCTTCATCGAAGAATGAAGATGAAGAGAATTGTGATTTGGCTTCCAAAGCAAGGAAAGGGAAGGGGAATAAATTTCCTTCAAAATCCAAAGCTAAAGGCAAGAAGCAAGATTTGTCCAAAGTGAAGTGTTTTCTCTATCACGAACATGGGCATTTCACCACTAACTGCCCACAGAAGAAGAATAACAAGAAGGCTGTTGGAGCTATAGCTGGAAAGGCCTTAGCGACATAATTTAAACTTGATTTCTCTTTGATTTCATGCTTGGTTTCAAGCTATATGGGATCGGTGTGGTATCTTGATAGTGGTGTGTCTTTCCATATGACGAGAGACAAGGAGTTGTTTAGTGACTTGGAGGAGAAGGACCTCTAAATGCATATAGAGATGGGCGACGATGGTCGATACAATGTGACTGGAATTGGAACCATTAGCTTTGAGAGGGAGTCTGGTAATCCATTCTTGTTGAAATATGTTATGCATATTCCAAGTCTAAAGAAGAACTTGGTCTCAGTCATAATGTTGGAAGACAAAGGTTATGATGTTGTTTTCAGTGAGGGAAAAGATTTCCTTCGACATAAAACAATGGGTCAAACCAAGAAGATAGGGATTTGAGGTAAGAATCTCTACAACATATAGGTAGATGGATGCACTGCAATGGTGGGCAAAGCAGAAGAAATGGTGAGTTGGGATGAGGGCGAATTATGCATAGGATATTGGGCCATCTTCACCATGGCGCTTTAAAGATTTTGCAACATATTTCTACTGGAATTCCTAAGGGTACTCTTGTGCAGTCAAATCAGTGAAAGGGATGTATTATGGGTAATTTTGTGAATACCACCTTTCATGAGAAGGAGAACCGTCCTTCGGTGATCCTGGAGAGAATTCACATAGATGTGTGTGGACCTTCTCGGTTTCTTCAACAGAAAAACACATGTATTATGTTATATTTGTTGATGACTATTCTCATAGATGCTAGATATTCTTCATGCAGAAGAAGAGTGAAACATTCTCAAATTTCTGTGAGATTAAAGCATTGGTGGAGAAGGAGTCGAGGAAGCAAGTGAAGGCTCTACAGAGTGATAATGGTGGTGAATACATCTCGGGCGAATTCAAAGACTTCTGTAGCAAAGAAGGAATTCGAAGAGAACTCATAGCGCCTCATAACCCACAGAATGGGGTCACTGAGAGGAAGAAAAGAATGGTCATGGGTGCTGCATGAGCGATGCTGCATGACCAGTGCCTACTGATGCATTTGTGGGCGGAAGCATGCAACACTGTAGTTTATGTGCAAAACCATTGTCCTCATAGAGTACTTGGCATGAGTACACCTGAAGAATCTTTTACTAGTAAGAAGCCTGATATTTCTCATTTGAAGATTTTTGGCTCATTTGTTTACATTCATGTGACAAAGGATGCTAGGAAGAAGCTGGAGTTGACTGCAGAAGTTGGAATATTTGTGGGGTACATAGAAACACCCCATAATTATCATGAGACGTAAGCTGTACTTCTACATGAGAATAGTGCGACTGATATAAAATTCAATGAGGTGAAAGCCATGAAGTTGTCGCTTGAGAGGGAGCTACACTTGCATGCAGAGGAGGAACTTCTTGTTCCCAAAGATGAGCCTCTAGATGTGCATCAGCCACAGGAGGAGATTCATGGAGTGGAGGAATCTGCTCATGCAGAACCAAACATCAGACAAGGCTGAAAGCATACCACAAAATTTGAGAGACTGAAGCTTGGTGTGGCATAGAATGTAGGAGTCCCTACATCACAGCGCAGATAGAGACAGTCACCTGACCAATTTACTAGATACATGGCTCTTATGAGCGAGTGTATTGTGATAGAGCCATCTTCTTTTGAATAAGTAGTGCAGGAGCCCACATGGGTAGATGCAATGGTGGAGGAGTATGACTCCATTATCAAAAATAGTGCTTGGAAGATTGTCCCAAGGCCGGTGAGTAAATCAGTTGTAGGATCAAGATGGATCTACAAGGTAAAGCAAGCTGCTAATGGGAGAATCGAGAAGTATAAGACAAGTTTTGTTTCTCGGGGCTTCTCACATATGGATGGGATTGATTATGAAGAAACCTTTGCACCTGTCGCATGGTATTCTTCCATAAGGACCATACTTGCTCTCTTAGTGCAGATGGGTTGGCACATTCATCAGATGGATGTGAAGACTGTGTTCCTTAATGGGATCACTGAGGAAGAGGTGTACATTGAGAAGCCTGAAGGATTTGAGATCTACAACAACGATTTGCATGTGTGCATACTCAAAAGAGAGTTGTATGGGCTGAAAAAATCACCTCGTTCTTGATACACATGGATCGACAACTATTTCACTGGACTTGGCTTCACCAAGAGTGAGGCGGATGCAAACCTATACCAAACTGTGGTGGAGGGTAAGATTTTAATCATTGTTATTTATGTTGATGATTTAATACTAACGGGTGATGAGAAGTTGATGCACTCATGCAAGACAAATATTGAAAAGGAGTTTGAGATGAAGGATTTGGGCCTCCTTCATTATTTCCTTGGATTGGAAATATGGCAACGGGAAGGTGAACTATTTGTGTCTCAAGGCAAGTATTCCTGGGAGATACTGGAGAAGTTTCACATGCAAGGCTACAAGACTATTGACACTCCTCTTTCAGGAAATTGGAGGAAATAGGATGCTACATTGGCAGAGGTAGTGGATGCCACTGTTTATCGACAGTTGGTGGGTTTGCTCATGTATTTAGTTAATACAAGACCGAACATATGCTATGTGGTGAATGAGCTTTCGCAAGCGATGGTTAAGCCTACCAAGCTCTTTTGGAAGGTAGGAAAGCATGTCCTGAGATATCTTAGGAGCACATCTCAGTATGGTTTATGGTACAGACAAACGGATGAGGTGAAGTTGCATGGCTTCGCGGATGTAGATTGGGAAGGCATCCCAATAGACAGAAAGAGCACATCAGGAGGGATTTTCAATATTGGATCTACGAAAGTTTTTTTGTACAACAGGAAAAAAATATATGTGGCACTCAGTTTAGTGGAAGTAGAATACATGGCAGCAAGTCAAGATGCATGTGAGGCTATCTAGATGAGGAAGATCCTGGTTGGTTTGTTCTGTTCACATTTAGATCCTATAGTGATACATTGTGATAATCAAAGTTGCATTAAACTCTCAATTAATCATGTGTTTGATGATAGATCTAAACATATTGATATCCGGTATCATCATATCATATATTTTTTGCAGTAGAAGATCATGTTGCTTCAGTACATTCCTACGGAGGATCAGGATGCAGACATTTTGATGAAGGCAGTCACCAGGACAAAATTGAATACCATAGAGGTAGGATTGGGGTGAAGGATAATCCCTATCTTTTTGAGAGGGAGTGTTGAGATTCAACAAGATGATGAGCTTAGTGAAAATAGTTTCCTTCACTAAGTGGGTCGCAGGCTATTTTTGGCGCAAGTCTATTTTTAGACTATGTCTATTTTTAGACATGGTGATCATATTTCAGAAGTTGCAGGATGCTATTTGTGGATGGCTATTCAAGTTGGAAAAATAGATGAAATTCTATTTTTAGAATATTGGGCAAATAATTTTTATAGATCGTCGATCTAAAAATAAAAGTGTGAATTATTATTAGCTATTAATAATAATTCGAAAATAAACATCAACTTATTCTCTTGGAGCACTTAATTTCAGTGTACAGATTTTGAAAATCAGTGGGCTGAAAGAATTACGCAATTCCTAAGGTTTACTGGTGGTTCATGCATGGAGGAATCAATTATAATTGAAGTGGCAAAGTTATGACAGAGTTGGAAGAGTAGTTCATGGAGTTGTATTCAGTTTAACTCAGTTAAAGTGAGTTAAACTCAGTTGAGCTAGCTGTATCTAGTATAACTGAATGATACACTGGTGAGAGTGGATTGAATTAATTATTTAATTAATTCACAAATAATAAATCATTAATCAACTGAAAAAATACAACAATTAACTACAATGCATGACAGTTCCAGTGGAGACCTAGTGGAGAGATAGGTGAAAGGGAAAGATGGACTGTCTATTGTGACTATAGTGATGCATTGATTGCATCACACACACATTGGATTTGCCAATGAGGATTGCGCAGTCAAGGCAAGGGTAATTCGAATTCATTCAGAGCTATTCTTTAGCAGGTATTGCGTAGTGGAGGTAGGCTATTAGGTGGAAAGAAATCAATGAATGGATTTGCAGATTTCTTCTGATTAGTGTGTGACGATTGATTGTACTGAGAGATTGATGTACTAAGCTTTGTATGAGATTGTTACATTATCTCCATGATACATAATATATGATAGTTGGGGTTTTTATCTTTAGGCTTTCCCGTTAAACAACTGTGTTATGTGCGATTGTTTTTATTTATGCTTCACATGTGTTTTCAATTAATTTTTTGCAAAAGATTAACAGTGGAATGATTTTGTATTTTGCAAGAAGATAAAATATTTTGAGATCAGGGGAATTTGGATGTATGCATGCTTAGTGTATATAATTTCTACAATTATTATTCTTAGGTCGGCTAGGGTTACATTGTGGCCCCATGGACTCCTATATATAGAAAGGAGGTTTTGTAATTTGTATCATCCAAGAATTTTTCATTCATGTAATGTATTGAAGGTTGCCCCCTTGAAGTGGCTTATTTATAAGGCCTTGATATCTCTTTTCTTCTATTTTTGGACCTTTTTTCACAACATTTGGTATCAGAGCTTTGGATTCTAGGGTTTCGCTACTCCAAACTAGTCATCGTGGCATTTTCACAATAATTTTTTTTTTACTAAGGTTCAGAAGCTGAAATTTTTAGAGTGCAAAACTAAAAGCCTAAGGAACATCGTCACAAAATTTTAGAGCTTTTTTCGAAATATTTTCGGAGATATGATCTATGGAAGTTAGGGCTTTTGCAAGTTCCTGAATTTCACTTAAAAAGGTCATCACGGAATTTTCAGAATAAATTTTTTCTACGAATGTTCAAAAGTAGAAATTTTTAGATCACAAAGCCGACATCCTGAGGAGCATCTTCACAAAATTTCAGAGCTTGGTTCGCAATAGGTTCGGAGATATGATCTGTGGAAGTTAGGTCTTTTTCAGGCTCCCGAATTTCATTTCAAAGAGTGATCGTGGGGAAATCTTCATAACTCTCACTCTGAGCATCGGATTGGAATTCTATAAACATTAACTGGAATTACACAGATTGTAGTTTCCTCTCTATAAATTTCAGAGCCAAAGGATAAAAAAGTGACACGTGGCAAGTCGTACAAGTTCGCTCTACTGAACCAATCCATAATTAGGTCATTGTGGGAGATTGGACATAACTTTGACTTGAAGAATCCAAATCAGGTCAGACCTATGGCATTCAAAAGAGGATTCAGAGGGCTACCTTAGGGAAAATTTTTAGATATTTAAGATCTGGAAAAAATAGATAATTCATTTTCAATATCGAGCTCCTCAAAATTAAGAAAAAAGTGTGTATTTGGTTTTTAAAATTGCATAACGTTTTTTTGAAAAAGAAATTTGAAGTGATTCCAAGGGCATATTTTAGAATTTTTATCAGTATTGGGTTCTATAATTCCTCCAAAAAATAATTCCATAACCATTAAGCCCTCAAAAATCTATACAATGACACATGAAGAGGGAGAATTGTAGTATGAGATATCAAAATTACGGTACCAAGTGCAACAAGTTTCGATCTTACGAAGAGAAACTAAAGATGACATAGATGGTTTAAAAGAAGAAATGAAGGCTAAGTTTTATGGTTTGAAGGATCAAATAATAGCTAATATGGATGATAAATTAGTGGAAGATCAAATCGAGCATCAACAACCAGTTCTCCAACTCTCAAAGGATAACCTAACTTTGGTGTAGAATCTAATGAAACAACAAGAAGATCAACATCACATCGAAATAAGTTGTGAAGCAGTCATAGAAACAAGAACTTGACAAGTACGATAAATTTCAGAGTATCTTAGAAAGTGGAATAACTTTCTTGTAGAAGATTCCACATGAGAGGATGAGAATTTTATACGAAGGCATCAAGAAATAATCAAGCGTTGAGGACAACACTTGTTTGAAGGAGAGGGGCTTGTTAATTCCCTATATTAATAGTGTAGTCCCTTGTTATGTTAGTGTAGCCCCCCTTATTGTTATTGTTGTACCCCTGTAACTGCCATATTGTTATTATTGTGCCCTTACATTATTATTGTTAGGTCGGCTATGGTTACATTGTGGCCCCACTAGGATTACATTGTAGCCCCATGTACTCCTATATATAGAAAGGAGGTTTTGTAATTTGTATCATCCAAGAATTGTTCATTCATGTAATGTCTTGAAGTTTTCCCCCTCGAGGTGGCTTATTTCTAAGGCGTTGATATATTTTTTCTTCTATTTTTGGATCTAGTTTCACAACAAAATCATTTTTCTACAAATAATTAGAATGCATCGAATGAATGATTTTTATATGGTTGTTTATGTGATTTTCAATGAAATGTGGTCTCGATAGTTGGATATTATGGTTTTGACAGATGATAATAAATGATTATTGATATTGTTGAGAAAGTGTGAACTGTGTAATATTGGTCGGACGTGCAGGACTCTTGGCTAGAGATGTTTGATGATTACCTAGGCTAAAGGTCACAAGCCGTTATAGGCCATTGGAATAATAGCTCCTTATTGATTATGTATGAACGACAGAAGGATTCCAAAGCCTTTCATGATGTTAATGAGTTAATATGTGAATGCTATGGAAGTATGATAGAACTTACATAGAAGTCGTGATTATATTCTTATTATGTTGTATATATATATATATATATATATATATGCATGTGTTATGATATCATGCTATTGATCATAGTGATGCAAGACAAATTCAAACATCTCTCAAGCATTTAGATATTTTGTTCATGCCACAAAAAAATTTCTAATTCAAGGATAAAATTAAAGAGAAGGTAGAGCACACTATGAATGGTGCATGTGAGAGTTATGATAAAGCCAAGGAGTGTGTTAGGATAGATGGACTAAGCATAGGAGATGTATCTAGCTTATTTTTTGGCTTTACAGATAATAAAAGAAGATGCAGAGTAACTTGCAGCTTCATAAAACAGGGGAAACATTAAATATATACAATACAATGCCATTGCTTGATAGAAAATATGCATTTTTCAAGGCTATGATGAATCTAGGCCAATACAGAAATATATATTAACAAGTGTATCCTTATAGAACTTCATTCCTATAGGGAAATTTCATTCCTATTCTTTCAAAAAATAAAAATAAAAAAATATCGCATTTAAGCCTAAAAGGAAGCCCCATTAATGAATATAAATTAAAGATTAAATAATAGAAACACGCAAGAGAATGTGATGAAAGAGAGGGAGAATTGAGAATCGAGACATAAGAGTCGCTCCTTTAAGAGATTATATACTGAAAATAGTAACCATTTGTTGTTCAGGAGTGCCTCAAGAGACAAGTTAAGTACAAAAATTTCATACTTAATGGTATTTGGGAGGTACATCTCTCATGACCTTTAAAAGTTTTCATAAGTTTATAACAATGAACATGTGCGAAAATATTTAACAAGAACTCTAGCTTGTTGTTATGTTTTACAAATAATAATAGAGGCTGTAGAGTAACTTCCAACTTCATAAAACAAGGGCAGCAAGAAATATATACAATACAATTCCAATACTCAATATAAAATGTGCATTTTTCAAAGCCTTGACGAAGCTAGGCCAATCTAAAAATATATATTAACAAGCTTAGCCTTATAGATCTTCATTCCTATAGGAAAATTTCATTCCTATTCTTCCCAAAAAGAGAATATCACATTTAAGCGTAAAAGGAAGCCTCATTAATGAAGAGAAATTAAAGATAACAACCAAATAAACCTGCAAGAGAATGTGATGAAAGAGAGAGAGAATCGGGAATGGCGACATAATAGACGCTCCTTTGAGAGATTATATATTGAAAATAGTAACCATTTGTAGTTCAGGAAAGCCTCAAGAAAAAATTTCGGTATGAAAATTTCACGCATAGTGGTGTTTGGAAGATACATCTCTCCTGACCTTTAAAATTATTCATAAGTTTATATCAACGAACACATGGAAAAGTATTTAACAGGAACTCACATCGCCCTCTAAGACCCCACATGATGATTTCTCTAGCCTTTTTTTGGGATTTACAAATAATAACATAAGTTGCAGATTAAATGCCAACTTCATAAGACAAGGGCATTAGGCAATATATAAAATACAATGCCAATGCTCAATAAACAATATGCATTTGTTAAGGCCATGATGACGCTAGTCCAATACACAAATATATATTAACAAGTGTAGCCTTAGAGAACATAATTCCTACAGGAAAATTTCATTCATATTATTTCCAAAAATATAATATATCATTTAAGCCTAAAAGGAATCCTCATTAATGAAGAGAAATTAAATATAATAACCGAAGAAACTCACAAGAGAATGTGATGAAAGAGAGAGAGAATTTAGAATCGAGACACAATAGTCACTCCTTGAGAGATTATATATTGAAAATAGTTACCATTTGTTTTTTAGGAAAGTCTCAAGAGACAAGTTCAGTATGAAAATGCCATACTTTATGGTATTTTGGAGGTACATCTTTCATGACCTTTAAAATCCTTCAATGTGGTAGAAATGTGGACAATTGAGTTGTTACTTAACAGTTATGTAATCTTCAATTTCATTGAATCTATTGAACTCAAAACGCCCCACATGATGATGTCTCTAGCTTGTTGTTGGTATTTAAAAATAATAATAGAAGATGCAGAGTAACTTCCATCTTCATAAAACAGGGGAAACATGTAATATATACAATGATACATTGATCAAAGAAACCAGCAATAGCACTAATATGTCCAAGAAAAATTTTGGAGGTGATTTTGTAACAAAGGTAGATGATTACTCATTAGCGGCTAGTGATAGAAGGATCGTTCAGTAGTAGTGGAAGAATTAAGGGTAATATGTCACTGTGAATTAGTCAATATAGTTTGGTAGGTAAGGCTGCTTGGATAGGTAAGGTTATTCTAGACCATTTTGGGGCTTCTCTTTTTGACACACACTACCAGCAATCCCACTGTATCAAGGAAAAATGACTAATGGGAGTAGAGGAAATCAATATGTCTGGATATACTCACAATAGAGCGTTCCCAATGCACATATGTAAAATGTTGTCCTTTGAAGTCGTGGTTGTCAACAACACTTCATAAAATGAAATTTCACGTATGAAAACTTAACCTGCAACAAAGTAAAATATATTGTTTAATAATTTAGTTTACATGAAACAATTGAGAGTAAACAGTTGATAAATTCAGTTGATTGGCTGACCTGCGAGCTGA
Organism: Pinus albicaulis; assembly: GCA_034641835.2. Taxonomy (NCBI): domain Eukaryota; kingdom Viridiplantae; phylum Streptophyta; class Pinopsida; order Pinales; family Pinaceae; genus Pinus; species Pinus albicaulis. The sequence goes on along the minus strand of CM076584.1, from coordinate 94,202,038 downwards.
TGGGATTAGATGTCATTTTTAGACAATAGGAAAGATGTCAAAAGAAGAAAAAAAAGTAGAAAATGGTTGGCCTGATCATTTTAAAGAAGGAAATGCCTATCGACGTAAATATATTTAATTTTTTTGACAACTCTAATATTAAGAACATATTTATTTTCTTCACAAATTGACTATGACTATGACAACTTAAGTATAACTCAGCTCATACATAAAACTATGTGCTATATCTATTATGTTATCACTTCTTATTATAAAGTAAATGAATTATTCAACTTGTCATCTAACAGTTATGAATTATGGATCGTTCAATTCAATTCATATTATACATAAAATTTTGGTCTATCTAGATTTTTATATAACTTATTGAGAAAATAAATAAATCATTAAATTATTTTTTAAGTAATTTTTAAAAATTTAATTATTTGAAAAATATAAATAATAGATCGTTTGGTTTAATTATATTAAATGAAATATTATATTTAACTATTATATATCCTTTTAACTTTAAAAATAATTATATTTAACATTTATGTCATATATTACTATTTATTTTTTAAATAATTTTAACATAAACAAATTCATTTCTATTATTTTTAATTCATAAATATATTATCTATTTATTTTATAAATATATTATTTATTTGTTATAAATATAAATTTAAATATCATTGAATGGGGTGACTCTTTATACAAATGGGTGGGGTGGGGCATGTCACAGGCCCATGCTACGACCTCTATGTTCACCATGGGTGTTGTGCGACACTAGATCAATCTCACTTTTAGAATTACTTTTTTCTAGACTATGCCTACTACCAACACTTAGATTATTTTCTCTTCAAGTGTTTTTCTTCAATTATATATGCAGCGGAATTAACATCAAACTTCAATCAACATCAATGTGTGATAACCATAACATGAAAATAAACTAGCAATGTGATATCGTACACAATAGTCATAAAGGGAGGGGAAACTCCCAACAATTTTACCAAATGTAAATAATAATTTTTTTGCAATAATTTTTTACAAAGTTACAATTTTCAATGTTGTTGTAGTTGGGTGGTTGCACCAACAACTCGTCCACCTATTTTACCCAATTCGTGTAGCATGTGGTTACCCTAGTGCGACTTTTTCCTATTCATGCAACTTTTCATTACTCAAGTATGACGTCTTCCTGTCATGCAGTTGTCCTAACTTAAACTAATTGACCAGTAATTACTTCAACGCAACCTCTTCCCATCAACGACTTGTTGTGACTTCGACTTAGCCTATCGTTACTCCAACTCAGCTGATCCAGGTGGATTAATCAGGTACAGGTACAAGTGGCTTGAGTAAAGGCTTAAAAATCAAAGTGTTCGGATTGTTATTGAACTAGCTTCATGTTGTAGATCTCATCTTTCTGAATCCAACGACGCAGACGACACTCAATTCCAAGTTCGTATGAAGGAGTTAGGAGCAGTCAAAGTTTTGGTTTGACTTCGTGACTGGGCAGCCTTAAAGAGGACGCAAATTTTACCTTTTCCAGCCACCGGATTCTGGCAAGCTCGCCAGATTCTGGGCGAAATTGTCGCCTGGCTCAAATAACTCCTTCAGTCCAAAAACGAAATTTAAAAAAAAGTGGCAGGCCACCCCACCGCACTCCACCCCACCGCATGTCATATTAAACAAAAATATATGTATTTATGGGCCGGCAGGCCATGACCCCCGTCAGACCCCATGGAGCCTCCACCATAAAACACACATATTTGTTGAAACCCATATATATATAATATGTTGAACCGTATATGACGGAGATGGTTGGGGCGGGCCGCCTAATGCGGGTCCGGCCCCTCCAAAAATAATATTATATTGTTTTTCAACAAAAGCGTACACATATTTTTGGAGAGGCGGGATTTGATCCCTCAACCTCTCTTTAACAAATTGCTTATTTTACCACTATGCCAATGGTTGCTTCGTAAAGTCTGGCGGCCATTTTTATATAAATTCAGATTTTTACAGTGCCCCCAGGCCATGGAGGAGTGGAGTGCGCACGGAATTCGAAGTTTAATATTTTTTTATTGCAGGTGCAGTGGAACCATGAACCCAGAAAGAGGCAGGCGGAACCTTGATTGAGGCCAACTTTCAGAAGGGTGAAATTTTTACTTTGTCCAAATGGGACAAATTTTATGTCGTTTCTACACTACTCGACACCACGAGTCTGATGGCGTGCTAAGTTTCTACATCTTAGTTTTCAATTTTTCAGCCACTTTTGGAAGTGGGTTATGTAGGTGTCAGAATTTTGCATGTGAGCAGTCGTTTTAACATTTTCGATGCCACAAGATTGATGGTGTTTTCATATTCAACCGCAAAGCAGCTCAGCCTTCAGCAAGTGGCAGCATGAGGTATATGATGTGGATTCCATGTACTTATTCATTTATTTCTCTTTGAGATGCATTATGTCTTGTAGATCTTGGTTGATACATGAGTCGTGGGATCTTTCTTTGTGTTGTTATTGATGTACGTTCAGCTATGGATTTGTGTCATGTATGAGTCCCTTTTATGCCACATTGGTGGGATGTTGAATTTCATATGTGTATTTTTGAGATCCCTTGTTTTTCTAGGATTGGCGGGATACTCTTATTTGCTTCATGTCAGTTATGGTCATACTGATAGGAGTCTTTCTTTATGTATGAGAGTTCCACAGTGGAATATCTCTTAAAGAAGTCAAGCCACTCCTGCGTGAGGGAAATTTTTCCTTGTATGTCATAGGGAAGCACATCCATGTACATATTCTTCTCACAAAACATAATGCGGCAGCCTACACCATCTTGACACCAAGGCCCGGAGATGTAGTCCCTCTTGGATGAACTCCGTCATCAAACAATGTGTTCTTATGATTGCTGATCTTGTTCATTTATGTTCCTCTTATTTACAGCTACAATTGTTCATTTCAGTTATTTAATGTATTAATTAAATGCAATTCTATTTATCAGCCGATGTAAAAGGTCTTGGTTAAGGGTATCAAAATTTTACCCTGGATCATCAGCCTATGGCTGAACATTGTGGAAAACCTAGAAAGCTTGAATTATTTTCCCAAAACAATAGACCAACTCTTTCTTGGTTTTACAAGCTCATTGGGAGAGCCTCACCCTATTTTTCCTTCGCCATACCTTTCATTGCCCTTAGTGTGAGTTCTTTCTCCTGCCATTTTCTCTTGTTTTCCATTGCATGTTTGCTTTTAACTTGCTCGGTTGAATCTCTCCATTGAATGGATATCCCTTTCTCTATCTATATGCTCCCCACATGTGTTTGACACCACTCATCCATTTGAGTTGACTCATCATGTTTTTTGAATAGCCCCGATTGACCTTCCATCATGTTCGTGGATTCCCCAATCGACCCATCATTATTTTTTTAATGCCCCTTCTAAGACCGAACACGCCTAGGCGACCCGCTAGTGGGTAGTCAGGTGCCCCTTATGGGTGGGCTCACCTTATACTTTGTGCTCACGCTATCGTGTCACATCGTTCCACACATTATTTTTGTGTCATCAATTCATTCCACCATACGAATGCTATCACCTCGGGCCCATCATGACTTGGGTGTGTCACCCTACCTGGCCATAGCAAGGTGTGGGTATAGTGTGGGAATGCTTGTAATGTGGGCCACTACAACATCCATGGTGGGTCCACCATATCAGTTGTGACTATAAGTGTTAAACGTATGCTCCTTCCAATACACTCTCTACTATGGGTAGGCACGCTCCTCCAACTCGGTTCGGTTTTTCGCCTCTCCTCGTGTTCGTGGGTGGTCACAGTTGCTCGTTGGCCATAGTTCCAACTTGAGTCCCTAACATTCTCTCCCACTTTAAAAAGTTTTTCATCCTCGAAAACACTATCCCAACAAACTCTTTCTACCAAGTCCATCATCATGAAAACCAGATAGCTCTATCTATGACCTTCTCAATGCCCATATCTCGTCGCCACTTTGCAAGAATATCATGTGTTAATACCCCTTATGTTGGTGCCTACTCATGTAGCTAATGATCTCCTCCATAAGAAAACATGCATATAGCATTGTTAAAGTTTTCATCACATCCTTCTATCGTATGATCCTCCTATCTATCTCGCCTCATGGCCTGCTCATTACTTCAAGGGGTATCATTGCCCTAAGCATATGAAAATGAGCCCATCCTCCATTCTATGTTTAGAAATATGGTGAGGATGGGAAGGTTGATGGCCTTCCACTTCCATCTTCATATTGCTCCAACATCTCAATCTAAGTATCCCCATCCTCCTCTTCTAATATCTGCATGTATGCCTCTGAGTCCTCCTTTCATCAGTTCTCAGATTTCACATAATTTCATTTTCCATTGCCTCTAGTCTTCCTTTCAAGTCCAAAAATATATCTGAAAATTCTCTTACGACTTCTGCCTTCTTCGTGAGTTTTTCCTCCGTTCAGTTATACCTCTCACAAACATCTTTCTTTCATTGATTTTATTCTAGACCCATCGTTTTTATATTACATTTTCCTTTCATGGATTTCATGGTTGGGATACTCAATGGTACATCCTCCCTTCCATCATAAATACAAAACTTCCTCAAATGTGGCACGATCATTTCTTCCAATTGTTTCATGAACTCTATCCCCAAAAATACTTCATAATAATCCATCTGAATGATCGTGAACTCAACTTGCATAGCCAATCACCAATCTTCACCTCCATGTCCTCTGCCACTCCAATCATTTGGTCTGGTGGATATTTCACTTCCTTGAGATAATCTTCAGCTACAATGAAATTCAGTCCAAATTTCCTTGTTGTCTCCTCTCTAATGAAGTTATGGGTTGCACCGTTTTCCACCATGGTGAGCAATGTGCCCTGCCCAATCTTCATCTCAACATACTCCAATTTGTTCCTCTCAGGAACACGTTTTTGGACAGATTTCGTCACTACTGCAGCACACAAAATATACATCATCCCAACTGTTGGTTCCTCTTTCTTATTTCCATATGACTACGTAACAACGATGACCCTTAGCCTTGTAGGACAATTCTTCACTTTATGGTCACCCTCTCAGAACCAAAACTTCAAGGTTTATTTTCATTAGGTTTACCAATTTTTTTGGCCTCATCTTCCTTTGAAGCCTTTTCTTTCGATTTATTAGAATTATTCTTCTTTTCCTCGGTCCCTTCTTCATAATGGTCTACTAACCTATCAATGACAAAATTTTCCTTCTCAATTGTTTTGATCTTCTACTGCTTCCAAATGTTTCATTCCAATGATAAAGTTGAAAACCCTATCTTTCTCTACCATGTTGGATTGCTCCAAGATTAGACTCACAATTTCCCGTTGATATGCTTTCACTCTCCTAGTTTTCTTGATGTACTTGATCTTCATTTGTGCATCCCACGTTTCATCTTGTGGGATGAAATGAGCCAATATTGCTTCCTCATTTCTTCCCAAGTAGATATGTCCTTAGCATTTCCATGGGAAATTTTATCCATTCTCCGCATCCACCACATCTTGGCATCCTTCAAAAGGAATTGTTCAACAACCTTCACCTTAGCCTCTTCCGATGCAGGTTTAAATCCTTCAAGGTATTATTCCATATCCCGCATAAAGTTTCCAAGTATTTCCGTGCTTATCATTCCATCATACAAATCTAGTTCCTTAATCTTGATGTGGGCAGCTCTGCCATGCAAAACATGCCCCACTTCTTTCTTCAAAATCGCAATCTCGTTTAGAGCTTTGAAAAGTCCCTTATTTAGTTTTGTGATCTCATCCATGCCTTGTTCCTTTACAACCTCAAATATTTTAGGTTCATTCATGGTATGATCATATCTCCATTCAAAATACTGATATCGCACTTTGAGGTCCAGATGAATCTCTCACTACTTGGTGAATTTCTCCCTAAGTTTTGGAATTATATACCTCAAGTGCATCCATTTTTGCAGAAGCGCATCCATTTTTGCAGTTAAATCATTCATTCAGTCCAACATTTGTTTTAAGAAAACTTCCTTGATGTTCATGTTGGATTCACCTGTTATATTTGGTTCCTCTCCATTTTCTGCCCTTATTTTACCTTGAGAATGTGTTATAACCATAAACATTATTTCTTTCAGCTCAACCTTGACTCCCTTGCCTTTCCCCTGCCCAAATCTCCCTATGTCACAAAATACATCGTGTTGCACTATGACCACAAATCAAACCTTACACTTCAAATTAACTCACTCATACCTGAAACAAGCTTTGATACCAACTGACACGACCCCATGCTATGATGACTCCATTCACCATGGGCATTGTGTGGAACTTCCCCAATTTTACTTTTATAATTACTTTTGTTCATACAATGGCTGCTGCCAACACTTCAATTATTTTATTTTCAAGTTTTCTTCTTCAATTATATATGCAACGAAATTAAAATTCAATTTAATCAACATCAAATGTGCAATAACCATAAAATTCAAATAAACCAACAATGAGACATCATACACAATAGTCATAAAGGGAGGGGAAACTCCCAACAGTTCGCCCGAATGTAAATAATCAAAATTCTGCAATAAAATTTTACAAATTTATGATTTTCAAAGTTGTGGTAATTTTATTATTGCACCAGCAACTTGTCCTCCTGTTTTACCAAAGTTTTATAGCCGGTCGCTACCCCAGTGCGACTTCTTCCTAGTCATACAACCCATCATTACTCAAGTATCATTTTTTTCCCATCACGAATTTGTTATGAATTCAACTTTCCATGTCATTACTCCAACTTAGCCTCTTCTGGTTGTGAAACTATCATGACTTCAACTCGGCCTATCATTACTCTAGCTCGGCCTCTACCTGAACGATGCGGCAAACCCATAAACATTGAATTCCTTACCCATAAAAATACACTAGCTCACTCTTGGTTACACAGCCTCACTGGGAGACCCTCACATTGTCATCACCTTCATCGTACCTTTCACTTCCTTTAGTGCGAGTTCGTGTTTCTGCGATTCCTTCTTTCTCGACCTTGCTTTTTTTCTTTGAAATTGCTTGGTTGAATCTCTCCTTCAAAATAATGCCCCTTCACTCTGTTTATATGATTTAAACATGTGGTCAACACCCCTCATCCATTTTATCTGACTCATCATGTTGTTTCAACACCCCCGAAAGACCTTCCATCGCTAATCGGATCGTTGGACCGACCTATGGTTATGTCTTGAATACCCCTTCCATCAGTGAACATGCCCAAGGCGACCTGTTGGTGGGAAGTTGAGCACCTCTTATGGGTAAACATGCCTCTTACTTGGAGCTCATGCTATATCCTCATGTTGCTTCACATGTTATGTCATTTTCAATGGTTCATTCCACCATACGCACGTTATCACCTCATGCTCCTCATGACCTAGGCATGTCACCCTTCCCAAGTTCCCCAAGGTGTGGGCCCGACCATAGTGCAGGCTGCTACAAAGTGCATGGTGGGTGTTTGGTAATTTAATTGTTAGCTAAATTACTTGTCGTTAAATTGTGAAACTTAGGGTTCATGAAATTTTGAAGTATACTTGCACAATATATTCCAGTAATAAAATTTTAATTTAAGAGTGAATTAATCTATTGAAATGATGGAAAAAATATTCATGAAAAATATCTAAGGTGAGTATACACACACTATATTTTTCAAAAGTATCAAATTTTGAACTTGGGAGGAAATATTTTAATCTATGAAATTGAAATGATAATTGACATGAGAGTAAACTTAGCATGTTGACATGAAAATAAATCTATTCTAATGACTTGAAAGTAAATTTAATCTAGAAAGAAACAAATCATATAGTAAGAAAGAATTTAATTCTTAAACTATGAAATTTAAAGGCAACCTATTATGAAAGAAATGAGAGATCAATTGAAATTACTAATGTGTGCATTTTCAAATTAGAATCATTCATGAGTATCTATCAAACAAACTGAAAAAAAATGAATCTATGAAATGAGAGAAATAATGCTTAACCTACAAAAGAACATAAATAGAATGAGCACGAATGAATGTAAATAGTGCATCTAATCAAAAGAATTAAAATTAACATAAATAAACTAAAAAGATAAAGCATTATAATACATCCCATGCTCATTAGGTGGTCATCCCAAAGTGCATGAGAGGTGTAAATTTGAGAAAAATCTTGATCAAACGCCAAATGAAGACACAACCATATCAAATTAAACTACTATGGTATTCATTACATCAATCATAATCATAGTGTCAATCCTTAACATCCAAAATTATACATCGAAGCATGATCATAGATCCCAAAATTTTCACACCTTTTGAGAGGAGTAGGCACTCCTATTTATGCAAAAAGTAAGATAACTAATTCATAAATGTAGATCCACAAATATTTCCTAGATCCATAAATATATCAAGTGATTGCAACCATGTGTTGACATCTAACAATTAACAACCCTTCATATCCTCTCACAAATATCTCCTATATTTGATAGGATGCACTTATGAAAACTTCCATGATTCTTCTCCATGAATTTTTCTTAACCAATGATCTCAAATCTTCCTAAAATCTTCAAGAATTTGAAGAGAAAAATCGAATTTGAGTCTTGGAGGCCAAATATAAATGTCTTGGAATCTTCAAATATGCTTAGACACGTCAAAAAACTCAAATAAATTTTATACATAAGTGAGCACATGCTATTTTTCTTATATTTAGCTACAAATTCACTCAATATACCAAAATAAATGTATTGGAAAATCATTTGCCTAAACCCATATTTGATCATGAAGATGGTCTTCGTGCATGGTTATGGAGCTGAAAAATATGGAAAATTATGAAGCAAAGTGAAAGAAAAAAGTGGGTGAAATGAATGATATTTTTGAGACTCAACATTCCCCCCAATTGAAGATGTTGCATGTCCTCATGCAACTTTTCATTGGTTCTAAAGTCATTTTCAATAGATTTTTTTTATTTTTTGTAGCCTTGAATATTTTTCAACAAGTAAATTTGTTACTTGAGATTCTTTTACAAGTCTTACATCTTTTCAAATTCTTCTTTACATGAGGGCTATCTAAGTTGAAACTCCTCTATTTGGTTCTTCTGCAGAAACCAAAACTATTTCAATTGTTGGCTCTTGTATGACAACACTTTTCTTGTATTCTTCTTCTTTTTGCAAAACATAATACTTGAGAATATATTTAAAATGAATACTTATTCATATAAATATTAAACAATCCTTTCTCATAATTTAAGTATTTTACAAAACATATCCATCTTTAGAGAAAAAACATCATCAACCATTTTGGAGAAGCATGTTGTTCAACAATATATGAGGTGATGGAATATGGAATTGAAAAGTGGTAATGGATATCCCCCAGCTGAAGGTATTTTTGTCTTTTGAAAAATTATGGAAGTAATGTGGCATGAGGAAATTTTCCAAATACATGTCTTTTAGTATTCAAGGAATTAATGATTAAAGATTATAAAACAACATACCTTCACCTACCTAAGAGGTAAATAAGCTATGAATGCGTGAGATCTAGATTTTTATTGTTGAATCATGGAATGTAAAGTGAAAGAATTTGATTTGCTTCTTCATCACTTGGTTGTATGAATAGTGAATGGAATCTAAATTGGAATCTTTGTGCCTTACTTCTGGAATTAATGATGAACATTAAAAATGAACCTTGATTTATTATAACATTGATTCAAGATGCTAGAATCATGTAATCTTAAGTCATATCCGCATCATAGAATAAATATTTTCTACGTGAATAATTTTTTTTGATGTTGAACATAGAAACAAATTATTGGATTACCGACCATTAATGAATGTTTTTAACCAACATAAGACTACTCACCATTGATTTCAATGAGCTTCAATATGCCCAAGTACATCTTAATAGGTACAAATAAATGAGTTGAAGTCAATTCACCTAGAAGATCCATCAAATATGGGACATTGATGTGTTCCCATTTTTCATTGGAAAGAGAGATTGCCATTAAGGCATGCAAGCTTAAAGGTACTAAAAATAACTCTGGTCTTGAACCTAGATAATTTTTTGAACTCAATGGGTCAAGACTTGCTAGAATGAGGGCCTTAATGAATCCCCCATAATATTGTGTGAGCATAAAGTAATGACGTAAACGACCATAGATGAAATATTTTCATGTAGAAAATATCTAACAAGGCCCTGATACCATGTAGAAATTACACCAATGGATTCAATCAAATCATGCAATGTACTAAAAAAAATATTGAATCCTTCTACAATATTTGTGGAATATAAATCACGATCTTTCAATCACATGAAAGTAAGAGAAAGAATTAAATCAATTGCACAACACAAGATTTTCCTGAGGAAAGCAACTACTCAAAACCCCTCTATCTTTATTGTATAATAAACCAAGTAATTATGAAACAATACAATTCATTTTTTATCACCACAACCTCATACACTTAGTCTGAAAAATTGGACCAATACATACTGAATTTCTTGCCCACCTTCAGTCTGCATTATTCACACAACACCTATGAAAAATAATTCCTATTAAATATGAATTCCAACCTTCCTTGACTATGCAATCCATCATGGGCTTCTCGTGGCTTTATAGTTGCACCTGGGAAGTTCGCTAATAATACAAATCATATTTTACTTACGTTTAAACATTGTCACAACTGGGTCATCATCAGAATTGACATGCATGCAACTATTAATAGTGAATCATGATTTACTTGGTAGATCACTACTTGTGAATTAAATCTAATTTAATTCACTTGACCTTCCACTAGCTCATCACTCAATTAGAACTAGATAAACTGATTTGAACTCAATTAATTTGAGTTAACTAATTCCACTCACACCACACTAGTGCTAAAATAGCAACTGGACCCTGTAAATAATATAATCACTCTACATGCCTACTCTTTGACCCTTAACTAGAAATTCTTGAGCTAACTAAGTCTATCACACTTAGTTAACTATTACAAGTTGTTATGGGATAAGATTACAATATATTTAAAAACTGGTCCCCCACATTAGCATTAATGTATCACTGAATTCCTCACTCATGTGTGACCTGGAATCCCACACTAGTATATGGTGCATTTTCTTGTTGAATTTCAACACTCCCTCTCAATAAGAAAGGGATTATCAGCTACCCTGATCCTACCTCTGTGGTATTCGAATTTTCTCTTTGCATGCGCCTTCGTCAAGATATCTGCATCCTGATCTTCCGTGGGAATGTACTACAAAAACATAACACTCCTCTGAACACAATCTCTGAGATGGTGTTACTGGATGTCAATATTCTTGGACTTTTCATGGAATAATAGATTAACCGATTGTTTTATGCAACTCTAGTTATCACAATGTATCACTGTGGGATCGATATGATGACCAAAAAAATTAACAAGTATCTTCCTCCTATAGATGGACCCACATGTAGCCTGACTAGTTGCCATGTACTATGCCTCAGCTAAACTAAGTGCAATTGATCGTTGCTTACTTTTGTACCAAGAAATTGTTGTTAATTCTATGCTGAAGATGCCCCCTGATGTGCTCTTCCTGTTTGAGGGACTAGATGTCCAATTTGCATCAGTGAAGGCTTGAAGCTTCACTTGCTTTGTCTGTTTGTACCATAATCCATACTCTGTAGCTCCCCTGAGATATCTCAACACATGCTTCCCCGCCTTCCAAAATATCATGGTAGGCTTAACCATAGCTAGACTAATTTGGTTAAATGTGCAACATATCTCTAGTCATGTGTTCACCAAATACATAAGCGAACCCACAAGCTACCTGTAAACAGTAGCATCCACTATAACCTCACCTCAAGTACCATCATCCTTCCTCCAATTTCCTACAAGATGAGTCTCCATGGGTTTGATGCCCTCCATGTGGAACTTCCTCAGAATCTCCTTGGCATACTTGCCTTGAGTTACAAATAGCTCCCCATATATTTTCCACATATCCAAGCCAAGGAAATAGTGGAAGAGCCCCATGTCCTTCATCTCAAAATCTCTTGCAATATCCTCTTTGCAAGAATTTTTTAGCTACTCGTCACCTATCAATATAAGACAATCGACATAAAGAATAATAATCAAAAGCTTACCATCAACCACAATATGATATATGTTCGCATTCACTTCAATATTTGTGAAGCCCAACCCAGTGAAATAGTTGTCAATATTGGTGGTACCAAGAATAAGGTGCTTTCTTAAGACCATACAGTTCTCTAATGAGTCTGCATGCATTTAACTCCCTGTCAAAGGTCTCAAACCTTCTCACTACTCAATGTACACTTATTCCTCAATAACTCCTTTGAGAAACATTGTATTTACATCAATTTGATGAATTTTCCACCCTATCTGTGTTGAGAGTGCAAGGATAGATCTAATCAATGAGTACCTTGCAATTGATGCAAAATTATTCTCATAGGCAATCCCCTCTACCTGTGAGAATCCTCGGGCCATGAATATAGCCTTGTATTTCTCCACACTCCCATCTTCTTCTTGCTTCACCTTGTAATGACTCCCTCATAAGAGCCATGTATCTAGTATACCTATCTGGGGACCTTCTCTGCCTGTGCTGTGATGTAGGTGCACCTACATGCTCTATCACATCTACAATCAATCTATCAGCCTATGTGGTGCGCTTCCTACCATTTATGGTGGATGGCTCTGCATGAGTGGTTTCTACCACTCTGTGATCCTCTGCTTCTAGCTACTCCACATCCTGAGGTTCATCCTTTGGAACTAAGAGTTCCTCATCTGCATGAAATTAAAGCCCCCTCTCAAGGGACAATAACATGGCTTTCTCCTCATAAAATTTAACATCTCTCCTGACAATTGTAAACCTATTAGCCAGCAAATACACCCAATAGTTGTGGGGAGTATCAATGTACCCCAAAAATATCCCAACCTCTATTGTTAGTTCCAACTTCTTCCTGACATCTTTAGTCACATGGAAATAGACAGATGAGCCAAAAATTTTAAAATATGAAACATCCAGTTTCTTACCTGAAAAATCCTCCTCTGGTGTACTCATGTCATGTATCTGATGATTACTACAGTTCTATACAAATACCATTTTTTCGCATGTATCTACCCACATATGCAATGATAAGCTTTGATCATGTAACATAGCTCATGCTACTCCCACAATTTTTCTATTCTTTCTTTCTGCAACCCCATTATGTTGTGGGTTATGAGGTGTAATCAATACTCTTTTGAATTCCTTCTTTGGCACAAAATTTATTGAATTCATTATAGATATACTCACCATGATTTTTCCTCCTTAGAGCCTTCACCTTATTCCCTGTATCTTTCTCTACGAGTGCTTTGAACTCAAAAAAAATAGACAATGTCTGATCTTTATTTTGCAAAAATAATATCCAACACTTTATAGAAAATTCAACAACAAAAATCACATAATACATGTTCTTTGTTGCAGAAGTTGTTGAGAATGGTCCTTTACGTCTGAGTGAAATCTCCCAAGGATTGTTGCTGCTTGGTTCTCCTTGTCATGAAATGTGGCTTTAGTATACTTCCCTATGGTACATCCCTTGCATGTGTCTATCTACGCAAGAGTTCCCTTTGGAAGACCTGTAGAAATCTATTGCATGATCCTCAAAGCACTCTGGTGTAGATGGCCCAATCTCTTGTGCCATAACTCACCTGTATCACGGCTCACCACCTCCCTTTCTTTACTGATCAATGTTGTGCAACCACCTAGATCAAGTTTGTAGAGGTTCTTTACATGAACCCAAATATTCTTCACCTATCCTATGGATTTGTGGTGAAGGAACGTCTTTCCTTCACTAAAAACCACATCATATCCAAGATCCTCCAACATAGCAACTAAAATTAAATTCCTTTTCAAGCCTCATACATGCACGACATATTTTAATATGAAAGGTTTACCTGAATGTCTTTGGAAATTAACTATACCAATCATGGTAATGCTCTACCTCCTGTCATCACCCATCTCGATGTGCATATGAAGATCCTTCTCCTCAAAGCTACTATAGAGTTCTTTGTTTCTCGTCATGTGGAAAGATGATCAACTGTCCAAGTACCACATAGATCCCATCACAGTTGAATCCATGCATGTGATGGGAGAGAAGTCCCACTCAGACTGTGAGGCAAAAGATTCACTCGTTGCATCTCTCAGAGCCTTCTTGTTGTTGTTCTTCTTTTGTGGATAATTTGTGGCATAGTTTCCATGATCACAAAAATGAAAAAATTTCACCTTTGACATGTCATGCTTCTTTCCTTCTTTCCTGGTCTTAGATTTTGAATAATACTTCTTCCCCTTCCCCTTATTTTCCTTACTAGCCAAGGAAAATTTTTTCTCATCATCAATCTTGGATGAGGATCCATCCCTGGTATTCCGTTGAAACTCTTCTTGTAACAAATCCGACCATAGTCACTCCCAATCTAGTAAATTTTCCCTCCCATTCACAAAATCCTAGTAACTATGCCAACTATTAGGAAGGCTTAGAAGTGTTAGTCTCACCAATTCATCATTAGCTACAGTAATCCCAACACTTTCAAGCTCATCTCGACATCAAGTGAACTTGGTTAATTATTTCTTGATTGTGTTGTCCTTATCCATTTTGATTTTCGTAAGCTTATCCTTGAGTTCCAGTTTTCTATGCTCACTACTACTTTAAAAAATATCCGTCAAGGCCTTACACATATCATATGGAGTTGCCTTGCCATGGAGACTTGAGACAATATGATCTCGAACTCCCTCTAATAAGATCCTCCTCCCCTTTGCGACATTCTTCCTCCATGCTTCATGTTGTGCAACATTTGCTAATTGGGTTCAGAAATATCAGTGTCAATGAACTCCTTGAACCCATTATCCTCAAATACTGCCTCCATCCTATCCTTCCATGTAATATAGTTCGAATTTCCCTCGAGTGCATATTTGAGTCTCAAGCATGTGAAAGACATCCCGGTCAGCTTATAGCTCCAAATAATGTATGTGAAAATTTGAATATTGTTCAACACAAAATTAATTTCTTCTCCACTATTATGATTCCTGGTGCTCTAATACCATGTATAAAATCTCTGTAATGTTCCATTTTCAAGAATTTCTGCAATATGGTCCTCAAGGATGTTGTATAAGGAAGGCAGTGTAAAAATAAGCTGAAAGGGGGCTGGGATCCCCTTGTTAACTCATTAAACACTCCTCTTCCAGAAGTTGAGCCCAAAGATATATCTCTAGATGGGTTATTCAGATCTCCCCAAACTAGATCTATTAGAAAATGCTCAATGAGAGAGATTATAGCATCACATGAACATAACCATTAAACTCTATAATTTTGAATGCAACATAAGAGGGAAAATTTATGCAGCCATCATTGTATTAATATATCAGCAATAATACACAATAAAATCATGAGGGACAAGCCACTTAAGCTATAAAAACCAATCTCCAATGATCAAGCAATAAAATATAGGAGTTGCTGCAATTGCACATAATGCCGAAAAGTAGTGACTGCGCTGGAGTAGTAGCTACTGAATGCAAACAAAATGGTAATGTGGCTGAAGGATACAAATAAATTCCCACAAATGGAAAGATGGGATTCAATACAAAATCTCTAGCCAATCCAGGAGGGATTGCTAGAAATGCCAGATAAAATATAATGTGACAATTAGCCACTAGGGTCAATATGTCACTACAACACTAAATACATATGATGAGGCTATGGCAGATCTGAAATTTAGATTTCCCTCCTCCAATGATTCTCTTTAGTAGAAGATTGATCCCTCTACTCAACAACAATCCTCCTAATGAGCTCTATGAACTCTCACAAAACTATGATCCAGATTTATGCAGGAACACAACATAATACCCATATATCCATAGATATAGAGATGTAGCAGAAATAATGCTTCATTTTATTATAAACGAATGACTGAAATAAACTTACAAAAATAATGGAAACAAACTAGGGTTCTGGCAACGTATCTCTGAGAAGAGATGTGGCGTACGTAGGTCTCTGAACTGTGTTACATTGAGTTTCGTAGGCCTATTACAGACATAATGGAAATAGAAAATCTAGGGAACT
This sequence comes from Pinus albicaulis, assembly GCA_034641835.2. Taxonomy (NCBI): domain Eukaryota; kingdom Viridiplantae; phylum Streptophyta; class Pinopsida; order Pinales; family Pinaceae; genus Pinus; species Pinus albicaulis. The sequence goes on along the minus strand of CM076584.1, from coordinate 94,185,994 downwards.
GGTAGCACTTATCTCTAAGAAGAGATGTGTCGGCTCCCAGCCCCGTGAATTGTGTTACAATGCAGACATGATGGAAATGTGGTGAGCTAGGGCATTAGTAGCACTTATCTCTGAGAAGAGATGTGTCAGCTCCCAGCCCCGTGAACTGTGTTACATAACTAAAATGATGGGAAAAAGCGAGCTAGAGCACTGGTAGCACTTATCTCTGAGAAGAGAGGTGTCGGCTCCCAGCCCTTGAACTATATTACAATTAGGCTCGAGGGCCTATTTATTGTTGAGAAATAATGTAGAATCTGAAATGTCCAAAAACCTAACCCTAGGAGATGAAGCGCCAAAAATGTGTGTTTCTTTTGGGTAAATTGGTGTTTCAACTTCCCAGGGACATAACTTTGGCATCCGATCTCCATTTGACATGCTCAATATCTCGTTAGAAATTTCTCCCTATTTTTCCAAAAACGTCGTTCAGGGCCTCAAATGGCTCCGGAAGTTAAGGACCCAAAAAACTGCTATAAATAGTAAGTTGTGCTGAAACTTACAAACTGAAATAACTAATGGTGCGGGTTCAAATGGACTCGGTGGGTGGCCACCAATATCCACCTGGACCATTATGTCCCTGAAACAGCTCCAGGAGTGCAGGACCCGAAAACCTGCGAAAAATAGTAAGTTGTACTGAAGCTGAAAAACTAAAATAATTGATGCTGCAGGTCCAAATGGAATAGGTGGGTGGCCACCGATATCCACCTAGAACATTCCTCCCTCCTTAGGAAGCCATGGTCTCCATTATGTTAAGTTCCTCCATCAGGGGGGGCAAATTATATTGAACTTGGTGTTGGATTTGTCCAGGATGTCGCAGACATGTTGGCAGACGTGCTGGATGTAGATGTGACACTGGTGGGCATTCATTGAAGGATTTGGGAATATTAATCCACCTTTGCATTCCTTTGTTTCTCGAGGACCTCCTCGAGAAATATTTTGATAGGATATCCTGCTCCCTTGTCTTTCTTTCCTTTCGCCATGGGGGGTAGTCAGGGTTACGAGGTTGAAATCCTTATACCTTGGCTGCGTTTGGGATATGAAAAGAAAAAAAAAGAAAGAGCAGACCCGCTTTGATACCACTGATCTAGATTTATGTAGGAACGCAACAGAATACCCATATATCCATAGATACAGAGATGCAGTAGAAATAATACTTCATTTTACTATAAACGAATGACTGAAATAAACTTAAAAACATAACGGAAACAAGCTAGGGCACTAGCAGTGTATCTCTGAGAAGAGATGTGGCATATGCAGGCCTCTGAACTGTGTTACATTGAGGCTCACAGGCCTATTACAGACATAATGGAAATAGACAAGCTAGGACACTGGTAGCGCTTATCTCTGAGAAGAGATGTGTCAGCTCCCAACCCCCTAAACTTTGTTACAATGCAGAAATGATGGAGATGTGGCGAGCTAGGGCACTGGTAGTGCTTATCTCTGAGAAGAGATGTGTTAGCTCCCAACCCCCTAAACTGTGTTACATAACTGAAATGATGGGAACAAGCAAGCTAGAGCACTGGTAGTGCTTATCTATGAGAAGAGATGTGTCGGCTCCCAGCCCCTAAACTGTATTAAAATGAGGCTCGAGGGCCTATTTATTGTTGAGAAAAAATGTATAATCTGAAACATCTAAAAACCTAACTCTAGGAGATGAAGTGCCAAAACTGTGGGTCCTGTTTGGGTAAATTGGTGTTTCAACTTCCCGAGGATGTAACTTTGGCATCCGATCTCTGTTTGGAGTGCTCAATAGATCGTTAGAAATTTCTATTCGAGGACTATAATCCCTATTTTTCCGAAAAGTGTCATTTAGGGCCTCAAAAGGGCTCCGAAAGTTCAGGACCCAAAAAACTGCTATAAATAGTAAGTTGTGCTGAAACTTACAAACTGAAATAACTAATGGTGGGGGTTCAAATGGACTCGGTGGGTGGCCACGAATATCCACCTGGATCATTAAGTCCCCGAAACGGCTCCAGGAGTGCAAGACCCGAAAACCTGCTAAAAATAGTAAGTTTTGATGAAGCTGAAAAACTAAAAGAATTGATGCTGCGGGTCCAAATGGAATAGGTGGGTGGCCATCGATATCCACTTGGATCACACTACCTGCATGAAAATAATGTAGTTCTAGCCCTAGACTATGCTGTGCGAGATGGTGAATGATTGGCATGATGCCAAAGATCTGAAATGATGCCCGGGAGTCTCCTCTGCTGCTCCTCCAAAGAATATGCAAGAACACCATCGGAGAACAAGCCAAGAATGACTCTAAGAGTTCCTCTGTTGCTGCTCCTAGAAACTCAATGTTTTCTGCCCAACAGAATAACGCTGTAGCTGAAGGGGTAAGCTTGGCCAAATGCCGGAATGAGGAAATGGAGCTCAAACCCTCTCCTTCCTTGAGGATTAGGTAGGGATTCCTGACCAGGAACACCCTTGGGTTCAAGAACACTAGAACCCTGCTAAACAGCCCAGGTATGCAAGTCGTTGCAGACCCAATGAAAATAATAAGCTAATGCATAATGAAAATGGGCTACCATCTCCTCCTTATAAAGCAAATGAACCCCTCTCACCATGGGTCCCATTCACACTTGTCCCCTCGCTCATGCAAGTGGAGCCTCCACTAAAACTACGCTATCCAAGAAGGTTCAATGTATCTAGACATTTTTAGTTGACTTGGTCAAAATTACTAGATCAAACATGATCCAATCCTGTTCACACCATGTGGTGCTCAAACTAGCTACTTTATTATTCCTCCTTTCACACAAGGAGTTTTATTTCTCCATCTAAAAGGGTCAAGGTGTCTCCTTACCCATTTTATTCAAAAAAAAGAAAATATGCGAACTATAATCTTCCTTTTAGCTTGAGGCTAAAAATTGGGAACATTACAATCTCTAACAGAGCTCTAATACCATGTAGAATATATCTAACATAAATCTGATACCATGTAGAAATTACACCAATGGATTTAATCTGATCATGCAATGTACTAAAAAAAGATACTAAATCCTTCTACAATATTTGTGGAATATAAACCACGATCGCTCAATCACATGAAAGTAAGAGAAATAAGTAAATTAATTGCACAACACAAGATTTTCCTAGGGAAAGCAACTTCTCAAAACCCCTCTATCTTTATTGTATAATCAACCAAGGAATCATGAAACAATACAATGCATGTGTGCTCACCAAAACCTTATACACTATACCAATTATCTCACACTAATCTAGGAAAAATTGGACCAATACATATCACTACAAGGAAAAGACCCTCTAGCGGAGGTTATAAAGGAGGTTTTTAGTATTATAAACTTGGCCAAAATTTTCAAAAGAAAATTTGCTACAACATCTATTTATGGTTACAGAGGTTTTGGCAGAGCTTTTAGTGGGAATTGAACACCACTAAAAAAATTGGCGGTCGAGGGTTATTACGGATGTTTTTTCATCGGTACGCTACTATGCCTTTAATGCACTGGTGCGTACATGCTGATGGTGCCCCGAGGCTATGTCAGTCCAATGCACTGGGATGTTTAGGTGTAAAACTGCACCAGGCGTAGTGTTGGTCATACAACACACGAGGCCATTCTAATTGGTCTTGGGATTTGTGCGGTGCCCATAGGTCATTCAATGCACTAGTGCGCCGTATCACAGAAAGGCACCAAGATTTATAATTGGTATCGGTATTCATGAAGTGCCCTTAGATCATAAAAATGCACCGGTGCTTATAGATATGTAAACACCCCGGTGCGCAGTATCACAAAAATGCACCGATATTGATAACTGGTATCGGTATTTGTGCGCTACCCATAGATCGTATAACGACACCGGTGCATATAGACACATAAATGCATCGGTGTACAGTTACTGACACACATCAATTTTCATGTTGCATTTTTTAGAAACACCGACCTGTGATAGTCCAATTATTGTGATTTTTTAAAATTCATTATTCATCAAAAGTCAACACATCTTATAACAATATTCATATTAATTACATTTTTATTAGTGCATTTGAATGTGATGTTTGGATTAATTTGTTATATCATATCATAATTATTGTGGTTTTTTAAAATTCATTATTCATCAAAAGTCGACACATATATATCTTATAACAATATTCATATGAATTAAATTTTTATTAGTGCATTTGAGAACGAAAATGGAGAACGCAATAGAATAAATTAAAACATATTTTATGGATATATATATATATATATATATATATATATATATATATATATATATATATAAGACAATCTTTATCATACAAAATGGGACAGTTATTGGTATCCCTTTGTCTTTCATTTGGGACACTCTATCCATTACATTAAACAAAATGTCTAATTTCACAGACATGTATATTTCAAAAATAAAACACCTTGCTTTGATATCCAAACATAGTGATCATCATTCTTCACTTGAACTATTGTCACTGCTAGAGCTACTTCCATGACTTGGGTTATTTTCAAGAATGTTTTGTTCATGGTGTTGATTGTTTTCTTCTTCTTCACCTTCCATATACAAACATAAAAATAAACTGAAATGAGTGTATATAAATTGGTGAGAATAATGAAAATTGCAATATTAAATAATATACATCAATGTAAATCGAAAATAAAAATGACATACCATAGCAACAATTGACTCATAAATTATACACATTGTTTCAAAACTATGTACCATGCCATCTTTCAAAATTTCATCTATTGGCGCAGTTCCATACTTTGTTTCTTGCAAGTTTTATACCCCATAACAAATCATATATTTAATATAAAATATATTTTTGTTCTATTAATTATAGATGGAGCTAAGTAAAACAAGATCGATAGATGCTTACAAATTTCACAATTAAATTCTGATATGCCAACATATACTCACAACCCATATTTAACCCAATTTCAATCAATTCATCTGATGGTTCTTATTTGTATGTTAGCACCTGTTTGAAGACAATCGACAATAGTGATTTTTGTAAAACAACTTAAAAAATACAAAAATGAAATCTAGTTAAGTTGTTTTAAGGAAGTAACAATTACTCACAAACTTAGAGATCAACCATTTCCTTCCTTGTTGTCCTGTTTTATGTGCTAAATGGGTTCCATTTTCTTTTATTTTCTGCAAGAAAATTCTTGAAAATTAATATGTAATGCTAAATTGTTTATTTATTGTACCTAATGATAGAAAAATTCAGTGATTACATATTACATTTGAATCACATTGCTGTTGTTGGAAAGAATGTCTATACATTCTTTCCACTAGATCCCTCAAACTTTTGTAAATTTTTTTCCCCTTTCGTTAACTTCCAGCACCACTCCAGATGAGCTAAGGAGCAATTGATTTTCATTTACATGTTCTAGTTTTTTTTTCTTTTCTTAGAACAACATTATTTTTCTGAGTTGTTGGTCCCTGTACAATATTAAACAAATGTGAATTAGTATACTATTTGACACATGCTATCTAATAATTTTAAGTATATTATTAATGATAATTAAAAAAAGAAACTCATATTGGATCGATAATATTTTTTCGTTCACCTGATTCATCCTTTTGCAATTTTTCCATTAAACGTTTATGCTCTTCTAGTCTTAGATCAGAAATAATCATATCAAGCTTTGTGATTGTGTGGCTCTGCATGATACAAAGTAAAGAATATATGTTAGTTAAACTTACATATAGTTCAAAAATAATATTTTTTATAAAGAATTTACAAAGAACTTGTCTTTTTTGCTTCTCTTGATGTGTTAACAGTATTTTTGTTACTTGATCTCTTGTCAGACATTTCTTTATTAATCTGAAACCTATACCATATCATTTATTAATATATTTATAAATAAATTTTCAACTTTTTAGGTAGAAAATAAATCTCAAGGTACCGGTGCGCCTTTCACGAGGTCCGCATCGCCGCTGCTGCATGGAGATATTAACAACGCACCGCAAAATAGTATAATACACCATACGGTGCATTGGGTATTGTAAACACACCACAAACAATAGCGTATTAGACCTAACAGTGCGTGGGGTATTATAAACACACTACAAAAATGGTGTAATACACCGTACGATGCTTTCCTAGTTAAATGGAGCACCGATGCCCTATTTCAGATTTGGTGCATGGATTTAGAAAAAAAAAATCAATTTTTATTACTACAGTACTTTCACGGTGCACTGTATAATACAGAGTACTGGTGCGGTATACTACGCACGGTGTATCGATAAAGGAAAATCCATTTTTTCAAAAGTTCATGCAATGGCCGAATGGATTGGGATCCGACTATGCAAGTCGTCCTATGGGTTGGACGTCAATATAAAATGGAAAACCCTAATTCTGAAATCACAAAAATAGGGAGAAGAAAGGGAAAAAACAGAAAAATCAAGGGTTTAGGGTAAAAATGGATAAACTGCAGGGAAAAGTAAAAAAATACAGAAAAAAGTAAAAAAATTAATCAAATTTAATCACGGGATGGTTTCAAATTCTATGATACAGGGTTTGAATCACGAAAAGTTTGGTTTCTGATTGTCTGAATACTTTTGTTCGAACGTATTTCGCTGCTCCACAATGTCTTCCTGATCTCTTGCTCCAGGTTGTCTCCTGCAAATATCTGGCTGAAAATTTTAGCAAAAATAGTGAAATAATGAAAAGTGTTTAGTATTTAAAGAATTATTTTATGAAATTAGATTTTCGAAAATATTTTGCTGCCCATTTTTAAATTGATATTTTTTTTTTCACTTAAAGAAAATATAGTTGCATTATTTTTATTTGCATTTATTCGTTACCGGTGCGGAAGAGTTATGACGCACCAGTGTGTCTTATTTATAGGATGCACCGGTGCGTGTTAGGATGATAAGCGCACCAGAATGTATAAAGTTCTTTTTTTTATGTAAGATCGTAGTAAAATAATGATAATTATAATGTACATGAATTTATTTTCATTATTTTCTAAACTTTATTATTTTACACAATTTCGTATTATTCTATATTTGTTATTTTACAATTATTTGCAAATTTACAAATTTAAATATTTTAATAAAATCATTTCACATTAATACAATTAAAATTTTCACATTAATAGAAATAAAATTTTACAAATATTTTACATACAATTACAATTAAAAGTACAATAATTACAATTAGAATTAAAATTATAATTACAATTTTACATTAATTTCACATACATGAATTACGATTAGAATTACAATTTCAATTTTAATTTTACATACAATTACATTTACAATTTTACATAGAATTACATTTACAATTACAATTACAATTTTACAGATATTTTACATACATTTCAATTAAAATTACAATTACATATACAATTACAGTTTTAGAATTTTGCATACAATTACATTTACAATTTTACATAGAATTACATTTACAATTACAATTACAATTTTAGAGATATTTTACTTACAATTCAATTAAAATTACAATTACAAATACAATTACAATTTTAGAATTTTACATACAATTACATTTACAATTTTACATAGAATTACATTTACAATTACAATTACAATTTTATAAATATTTTACATACAATTCAATTAAAATTGCAATTACAAATACAATTACAATTTTAAAATTTGACATACAATTACTTTTACAATTACAATATTACAATTTTTCATATATACAATTACAATCATTTTAGAATAAATTAAATATTACAATTACAATCAAAATTTTACATTAATAAATATTTTACATACAATTAGAGTTTAAATTACAATAAGTACAAATACAAATACAATTTTACAATTTTACATACAATTAAAATTTAAATTACAATTACAATCACGACATAATATTTAATAAATATCATGGTCATTTAATATTAAATTAATTAATAAACATCATCACGATCATGATAACCATCGTACAAACATCATATTCGACTAATAAACACATTAAAACATCAAATTAACATTATATATTAAGATCATCACAACACAAACATCAAATATACATCTCAATATGTCAAATAACTCATGTTATCACATATACACATCTATCTGCAAGCTAAACATTAAATGAACATATCTAAGATGACCTAACAATATGTGCCACATCATGATGATCACTAACATGAAAATTAAGTACAATTGCAACATGAACATAAAATACATGGACCATATATATATATATATATATATATATATATATATATATATATATATATATATATATATATATATATATATATATATATATATATATATATATATATATATATATATATATATATAACTAAATAATGTTAAAAATATACAACTATAATATAAATGTCATGGATCAGATGCTGGTGGTAGTATAACAACATCAATAGCAGTACAAGTGGATGATGCAGGAGCATCAAGACTTTTTCTCCATTTTTAAATATGGGGTGTGATAATATTAATTTATGAATATGGGGTGTGATGATTTTTAATATTTTATTAATTAATTTGAATTAAATAGGAGAAGGTGAGGATTTATGTAAATATCTTTTTATTAATAAAAGGATATGAGGAAATTTAATAAATTGAAGGATTCTAGGGATAAAAACCTATCCTTTAGGGATGTTGAGAGATTTAGGGGTTTGTTGAGGATTTTAAGGGATTGAGCATTTAATGTTATGATTTTTTTAAAATTGTATAAATAGGAGGGCTTTTTGTGAGAAAAAGACATTGAGATGAGAGATTGTGAGAGAGTGTGAGGCTGAAAGCAGGCTTGAACAGTAAGGCTGTAAGCCTTCAGCAATTGTAAGGGCCAAATGTTGAATATCTGGCCACGAAAGAAGTTTGTAAGTATTTGTTTATTGTGATTTTTAGAAATTGTATGTTGATTTATGAAATGGTTTTAGTGAGGCGCACTTGTATGAGTTGTGTTTATAAACCAAAAAGTGTTGAATGATCTACAAGAATGATGGTTCGTGTGTTGTGGTGAACGCTTTTATATAACCATATTGGAATGGCAAACTGTTATATAGTTGGGTGTATCGATGCTTGATTTTATACCTGGCTCTTTGATGATATATCGATGTTCCATAAGCAATATTTAAATAAATGGTTGATAACACATTGGAACTAGACTGCATTGTAATGTTACAATCGGTATATGGTTATTTTATCCGTTAATTGCCACACTAATAACGCAGATGGGTGTAAATTTTTTGATAACATTTGTAACTTGCAAGGAATGTAACGCAGATGTGCTACAATTGTCAGAATTGCACCAGAATGCAATGAAAATATGTGGTAATGTTTTTTTATTTAAAATCGGTGGTTTGAGAGTGCAAAAACAGTTGGAAGGGCTGCGCCCTGTATAACAACTGAAATAATTCAGTTCTCAATTTGAATTGAAACAGGGTTTTTCATTTTGACAGAAACAGAGTTTTTCTATTTGAATCGATTGTAATCTAAGCTGATTGAGCACGGGAGTTCGATTATGCATCAATGCATGCGTTAGATAAATTATACGCTTTGAATTGAATAAATTGAGTTGATAGAAATTGAAGAGTGAATGAAAGGCGTAATGGTTGGGTTCGATAGGAAATTGAAGGCGAATGAAAGCCTAATGACACATAAACCACCAATGGTTCTTTTTGTGGCGTTAAATTGATAGGCTAGATTTGTAAATTGATGCTCTCATCGTTATTTAGTTGTGAACATGTCAAAGGTGCATTGACAAAAGCAATGGAACGTTTTTCTATACGAACGCATGGGAACAGCAACGTGTTCGGCTGCGATCAAATGCGAGTTAATTGCAGCAAGGAGCGGTCAAATGTTATTGTCATTTTTATTTGGGGATAGCGCGACAGGTGCAGATCTGAATCCTGGTGCTTCCATCGAAATCAGCCATGAATTTGCGATTCTGCATGTGCACAGTGTTGACCACGAGGAAGTGGTCCATAGTGGCAGAAATATGTTTTGAAGATCTGGAGTAATTCGAGCTGAGGAGGGGCAGTCGACAGGTCAAACAGGCCTGTAAACAGGTTTTGACTTTATAACAGCATTTGATGAGACATATATCTGACTGCATTGCTATAGCGCAAATTGATAGCACCTCAAGATGCTTGCAATCATATTGTTGATGTGATGCATAAAGTTGTAAGGAAGATAGAAGCTGTTGCCGAAGAGAAAACTCGTGTTTTCAAAAAAGACACAGTCCAGAATCTAAAGGCAGTCCAGAACGGGTAAGATAGGTTGGAGATGCATCAGTTATAATAAGTGGAAGAGATATATGATTGCCAGATTTAATATAAAGTAAGGCACAATCTATAATGAGTGATATGGGAATTGTTTTCTTTCGAATGATTAGTCATAAAGAATTGGTGATAAAGCCTAAAGGCGCGTTTGATGATGAAGTCGATTTTAAAATGAGTGTTTGTAAACATTTGACTTTGTAGTTGAATGGTTGAATTTTTGTATAAAAATTGCTACACAAAGAATCAAGGTTAAATTGGGATAAACGAATGCAGGTTGTATGGACTATGATTGCCATAGGGAAAATAAGTAAATCGATTTTCCATATGAGTGACCATTTGGCATTTGAATTCTGGGTTTGTAGAAATGCAAAGGCGCATTCTTGAATCAAGCCATATGTGAATGAGAAGTATGAAGATTGCTTTGGAAGCATTTAATGTTTGATGTGATTTGAATGATGATAAGTTTTCTTGTGTAATGATTGTTGGGTCCTTATGTTAAAATATAAAATGAAAATAGTTTCCACAAGATAATGGCAAAGTGTGAGTTTGCCAAGTATTGAGGATTTGATTTGGGGAAAAAGCTGTGACATAAGTTGAGCTAAAACAGATGTTTAAGATCCTGGTATTTGCAGCTCTAGGCTGCGTCATTTTGGTATCAGAGCTTGGCTCTGTTGAAATGAAGAATGTTTGTTTTTCTGAATGAAAACAGAAGGTTTGTTCAACTGAAATATATTTCTGAATGTATGATGAAGTAGCAGATGTGCATGCAGGCAAAGGAGGTCAGATTCTAAACTGACAGTCAAAACAAACCAGAGTACAGCTGAAGAATTGAGCAGGTATTGAGTGTGGTTAATTTTGATTTGAATTTTACTGACAAGAAGAAGCATAAAGATTTGCTGGACAGAACTGCAGAATGATGAAATTGAAGTGCAGGAGAATGGAAGGACAAGATCAGACAAGATCTTGAAGGTAAGATGATATGTTTTTGAAGATAGAATATTGTAGTCTTTGCATTGAGATATTCAAAAGGCAATTTCTAATAGACAAAGGAAGCTGGTGAAAGTTTCTAGGTGAAAGCATAGAGGTGGCAGAACCTTGAAGAAATCCAATAGAGATTAGATAAGGAGGACAGTTGTGAACAGGTAGATGAGTTGAAGCCAGGAAGAGCAAAGAGAGGTGCTCAAAGGAGGTTCCAGAGATAGAGAACCAATTGCTTGCCAAAAGACTGAGTGAGGAGAGCTTGGTGAGGTAAGTGGCGGCAGGACAGGACTTGCTGCTAAAGAGGCTTTAGTGCAACTCATAGAAAAGTGAGTGAGGGACTCATAGAGATGGAAATGATGATGACTAGTGACAGTCGTCACAGAGGTTCTGAAATAAACCACAGTAGAAGACAAAAGGGAAAGGATGCCAAGGCAATTGGCATACAGAGACAGTTAAGCAAAGAGGAATATGAAAGGGAGAAGGCTGAAATAGCAGTTCAGCTTGAGGTGTTAATGGAGATGTTGCAAAGAAATAAGGAAGACCAGAAGCATGGTTATGTCATGAGAAAGAAGCTGAGGTGGCAGAGGCTACAAGAGAAGTGGAATCATCAGATGAATATGCAGTTGATAAAGGAACTAAGGGAACTTGAACAGGTTATAGATGCCAGAGAGAAGAAAGAGAAGCTTGAAACAGTTGAGCTATAGCAAAAGGAAGATGCTGAAGAAGATGTTGAGGTTTCGATATGTTACCCAGAGAGTGGACCATTACTTTTTGAAAGTGATGAAGAGCTGGAGGAGTTGAATCATATGAATGATTCAAAGCAGCCGAAAGATTTGATGACTGAAGTATCAAACAAGACCGTAAGGTCTTGTGATTTTAAAACTAATGATTTGTGTGTGATTGCAGGTCTGGAAGAAGAAGAAGAACATCTACTGAAGGATGTTAAGGAAGATTTAGCAGAAGAAATACTATGTGAGGAAATGGAAGATCGTGTAAAGTTTCCGAAGTCCACTCCAAGTAAAATTATTGAGTTATATCGAGAATTAGACTTTCAAAGGAAGAAATTGGAAGAACAGAGGATGAATGTCCAGGATAGATTGCTGATGAAGGATGACAAAGCAGTTGTCATAAATGATAATCAAGAAGAAATTGCAGATGAAATTTCAGGTGACGAGCAAAGGAATGTTGCAGAGGGAAAGGAAGATTGGGAGGCCGCAACATTCACAGTGACAGCTAGAGCAACATGTGACGCAACATTTGTAGTAGCAGCAGCAGAAAAGGTAATCAAAACAAGTGAAGAGCAAGCAAGAATAACAGTTCAACAATCAAGAGAAGAAAACAATCAGCAGACAGAAGACATACTGGACAGAGAAATTGAGTTGATAAGGAGGTTAATGATAAAAACATCTCAGAGAAAGACAGCCGAAAGAAAGAAAAGGAACGACAACAAGAGAATGACAGTGAAAGACTGCAAGAGCAGAGCAGGTGGAGCACTACAACACAGAATATGGAAACCTGGAGGACGACAGCAGATAGCAACAGTGGTAAAGCAATCGACAAGCACGAAAGGATTACAAAATAAAATTTGGGACCCAGGAGGAGATATTCAGACTTATGACCAGGTGGTCATGAATTTTCTTACATGGGGAGTCTGATGCAGGAGCATCAAGACCTTTTTCTCCATTTGTAAATATGGGGTGTGATAATATTAATTTTTAAATATGGGGTGTGATGATTTTTAATATTTTATTAATTAATTTGAATTAAATAGGAGAAGGTGAGGATTTATGTAAATATCTTTTTATTAATAAAAGGATATGAGGAAATTTAATAAATTGAAGGATTCTAGGGATAAAATCCTATCCTTTAGGGATGTTGAGAGATTTAGGGTTTTATTTGAGGATTTTAAGGGATTGAGCATTTTAATGTTATGATTTTTTTAAAATTAACATAAATAGGAGGGCTTTTGTGAGAAAAGACATTGAGATGAAGATTGTGAGAGAGTGTGAGGCTGAAAGCAGGCTTGAACAGTAAGGCTGTAAGCCTTCAGCAATTATAAGGGCCAAATGTTGAATATCTGGCCACGAAAGAAGTTTGTAAGTATTTGTTTATTGTGATTTTTAGAAATTGTATGTTGATTTCTGAAATGGTTTTAGTGAGGCGCACTTGTATGAGTTGTGTTTATAAACCAAAAAGTGTTGAATGATCTACAAGAATGATGGTTCGTGTGTTATGGTGAACGCTTTTATATAACCATATTGGAATGGCAAACTGTTATATAGTTGGGTGTATCGATGCTTGATTTTATACCTGGCTCTTTGATGATATATCGATGTTCCATAAGCAATATTTAAATAAATGGTTGATAACACATTGGAACTAGACTGCATTGGAATGTTACAATCGGTATATGGTTATTTTATCCGTTAATTGCCACACTAATAACGCAGATGGGTGTAAATGTTTTGATAACATTTGTAACTTGCAAGGAATGTAACGCAGATGTGCTACAATTGTCGGAATTGCACCAGAATGCAATGAAAATATGTGGTAATGTTTTTTTATTTAAAATCGGTGGTTTGAGAGTGCAAAAACAGTTGGAAGGGCTGCGCCCTGTATAACAACTGAAAGAATTCAGTTCTCAATTTGAATTGAAACAGGGTTTTTCATTTTGACAGAAACAGAGTTTTTCTATTTGAATCGATTGTAATCTAAGCTGATTGAGCACATGAGTTCGGTGCATCAATGGATGCGTTGAATCGTATCTGCTTTAAAGATTGAATAAATTGGGTTGATAGAAATTGAAGGGCGCTGAATGAAAGGCGTAATGGTTGGGTTCGATAGAAATTGAAGGGCGCTGAATGAAAGGCGTAATGACCTGCATAGGACACCAATGGTTGTTGTGGCGTTAAATTGATAGAGCTGAATTTGTAAATTGATGCTCTCATACGTTGTTTGGTTGCGAACATGTCAAAAGTGCAGTGAAAAAGCAATGGAACGTTTTTCTATCTGAACGCATGGAGCAACAGTGTTCGGCTCTGATCAAATGCAGTTAATTGCAGCAAGGAGCGGTCAAATGTTATTGTCATTTTTATTTGGGGATAGCGCGACAGGTGCAGATCTGAATCCTGGTGCTTCCATCGAATCAGCCATGAATTTGCAATTCTGCATGTGCACAGTGTTTGACCACGAGGATGTGGTCCATAGTGGCAAATATATGTTTTGAACATCTGAAGTAATTCGAGCTGAGGAGGGGCAGTCGACAGGTCAAACAGGCCTGTAAACAGATTTTGACTTTATAACTGCATTTGATGAAACAGATATCTGACTGCATTTCTATAGCGCAAATGAGGACTGTAGCTACACCAGATAAGGTTGATAGCACCTCAAGATGCTTGCAATCGTATTGTTGATGCGATGCATGAAGTTGTAAGGAAGATAGAAGCTGTTGCGAAGAGAAAACTCCTGTTTTCAAAAAGACACAGTCCAGAATCTAAAGGCGGTCCAGAACGGGTAAGATTTGTTAGAGTTGCATCAGTTATAATGAGTGGAAGAGATATATAATTGCAAAATTGAATATAAAGTAAGGCACAATCTATAACGAGAGTTATTGAGTTGTTTTCTTTTGAATGATTAGTCATAAAGAATTGGTGATAAACCTAAAGACGCATTTGATGATGAAGTCCGATTTTAAAATGGTGTTTGTAAACATTTGACTTTGTAGTTGAATGGTTGAATTTTTGTATAAAGCTGCTACAAAGAATCAAGGTTAAATTGGGATAAACGAATGCAGGTTGTATGGACTATGATTGCCATAGGGAAAATAAGTAAATCGATTTGCCATATGAGTGACCATTTGGCATTTGAATTCTGGGTTTGTAGAAATGCAAAGGCGCATTCTTGAATCAAGCCATATGTGAATGAGAAGTATGAAGATTGCTTTGGAAGCATTTAATGTTTGATGTGATTTGAATGATGATAAGTTTTCTTGTGTAATGATTGTTGGGTCCTTATGTTAAAATATAAAATGAAAATAGTTTCCACAAGATAATGGCAAAGTGTGAGTTTGCCAAGTATTGAGGATTTGATTTGGGGAAAAAGCTGTGACATAAGTTGAGCTAAAACAGATGTTTAAGATCCTGGTATTTGCAGCTCTAGGCTGCGTCAGTGGATGCCTGCTCAGTAAAGCTGGGTGCAGCCTCAACAGTTGATGGTCGAGCCTGCTCATGATCATGCTCACTGGTACTGATGGATGCATCCACTGGTGGTAGTAAAACATCAATATGAACAATTGTAGTGGAGGCCTACTCAGTGAATAGTGCAGCCTCTGTAGTTGATGGTCCAGCCTGCTCATGATCATCATGACTAGTATTGATGGATGTAGCTACAAGCTCCTAACTAGACGTGGCCGATGGTCCAGCCTCATCTCCATGATGAATGTCAGATTCTGTCAGTGGCGCTTCATGCTCATTAGGCATGCCGCGAGGTGAACGATCATGAAATGCATGTGAGTTGCTGCTCACGGACTCATGTCCATCATGTGCCGCAGCTCAACTACGCCTATATCTATGGACAGTCATCCTGAGTCGCATAACTATTGTCATAGCTCCTATGACATGCCGCATTAGGCCGTACATGTCATGCAACATGCCTCTCCACATCCGTAGTAGCCTATCGTCGACCTGTATGTCTCTGTAATGAGCGGGCCTAATGCCCACATCAACAATGAATGCACAAAGTTGGTTGGAAAACTCCATCCTATATCTAGTCTCAATTTGACCACACCTCGAAAAAGGCGGCACCGGTGCACCATGATGAGAAGGAGCATGTCTCTCTGCTACACCAGACTCATCCTCATCAGGATCCACTCCTGGATCATGTGGTGCATCTAACATCTCCTCGCCATCAAAAGAGCCAATGTGTGCAAAATATATAAAAGTACACAACAATAATTAGACAATTTCGTTACACAATTTAATAAAAACAAGCTAATTAAGAACATGTTAGAATAAATATAAATAAAATAGTAATATTACCTCTATCATCTAGGGGCTCATCAGCTGTGAAGAGAATGTTGGGACACCCTCGCCAATCTAAGCCAGCATAAGGACATGGGACCAAAATGAAGGGATGCAGCCCATCAACACTGGCTAGTAAGTCGAGTGAATCATCTGATATCTTGGCTGGAAAGAAAGTGTCTCCCCTCTTGGGCATCATCTACCCCCACATCTACATCTGAGCCTCAAACATCAGCCTACAAGGCTGTCGAAGAAAACTAGGTATCATCTCTGGAAACCTCTCAAAAAATAAAAAAAAACATCTTTGAAGCAAAAGGGAAGTTGTCCCTCCCTTGTGCATGAGCACGACATCTATCTAAGGCCGTACAAAACTGCTGCAAAAAAATGGCAAACCACCTGACAAGTCATGGCTATTGTACTAAAGAATCAACATAATATAAAAGTGAGAAACTAATGCGTTTCCCGTCACTGGTGTTGTTCGAAATGGTCGAAATGATAAGGGAGAGGCACTGCACGTCCTATCTACCAAAATAACCTATACGTAACTGACCTCCAGGTACCTGAAACTCTAAAGTAGATATTACATGTGCTCCAATGTATCTCTGGGAGTAAACTAATTGACTCCCTACTGCACAACCAGCTGGCACATTTGGGAATGAGGGAAAATCCACCCCTCTCCTCGATAGTCCTGTAATAAAATAAATATCCTCCTCAGTGGGTGTGTACCACTGGTTAGGACCAACCTGGATAGCCTATCAGTGGGCATTCCACCTGCGGATGAGATATCTCAAAAACACACTATGCGCCTTTACGGAAGTAGCCTCCTCATAGAACTTGAGGAGGCCTACCTACCTAAGGATCTCTTGGGTATCTACAGTAATAGGGCGAGGGTATGTATCTCTATCCCTCTCTTGGGCCTCCCATTGGTGAATCATGTCATAATGTTCAACCTGTTGTTGTTGTTGTTCCTCCTCTTCTCTCTAAATCATTGCCATATTAAATGTTTTTTTTATTAAAATAGACATGTATTTAGGAATATACATATATATTTTTTTTTGAAAAAAAAGCAAACAGACAAGTCGGTGCACCATAAAAATAGCCACGCACCATTCGCGGTGTGTCTTAAGAACATAGAGCATCAGTCCCGGTGCACATAATGAAATACAACGCACCGGCCTCGGTGCAGATGTCTATTTTTCAAGTATCGTTAATTTTGTCAAAGTTCATAATAGCAGTGCCCTAACTGAAATATACACCTCGGCGCATATAGTCGTGTCAGTGCACCAACTTCGTGTCAATTACATAGCTGATGGTGCGGTCTTTTACCTGGCTGCACCGTTGACCCTCTTGGAATCCAAAATGTGGTGCGCTGACATAAATTAGGGTGGAAAATTCCATCAACGCACCACACTATGATTTCTGTGGTCAATGGTGTGCCTGGATAAATGAGCACACCACCTTTTATTTTATTTTATTTATTTTAAAATTATTTGGGGTGCCTTCCGATACCACCACAGAAATTATGTTGATATCATTAGCATCGATGGCGGTGTGGCCTGTAAATTTTACAAGCAGCACAACTATCTGGTGCAAGTCGAACAGATCTGGCACACCGCGCGACAATTTTTTTTTTTTAAATGGTTATTTTTAAGGTTATTTCAATTTCTAATCCGCTAAAAGGCTTAATTATGGAAAAACTAGAAAAATACATGTACATTTCACTATCGAGGAGGCATATTGGCTGTAAACTTTGCAAAATAAAATTTGCCCACCGTTTTTCAAAATGCAAGCTGGAGATTGGTGGCCAATGCAAAGCAGAAGTGCATGCAATGGGTGCAATGAAAGCACTGATGTCAGGGCGGCTTAGATAGAGGGAGATGGCACCGATGTTTTAGAACTCTAGAGCACTAAGGAAAGTGAAAAATGAAGTTTTCTGGACATAATTTTTTTTTTATTTAACCCTGTTCTGGTGCGTGGGGTTTTATAGGCGCACCGGCATGCTTACCTGCAATCATACCATGCTGTGTCAAATTTGGCAAGTTGTTTATAATGCACGGGGATAGTTCCCTAACACTGCACCGGGATGTTTAAGTTTTGGCATGAAATTTTGATGAGGCACCAGGGTGGCAAATCCGTAAAGCACTGGTGCGGAATAGTTGTAAAGCACTGGTTTTTTTTCCTTAATTTTTTTTTATGTGACGTTATTCCGGTGCATGCAGTTTATCGGTGCACCAATGCTCTTAGGTAAGAACACACCACCCCGTTTCTTTTTTGGCATGGTGTTTTATGATGCACCGATGCGGAAGGGTGGTGAAGCACTGGTGCGTTATAGTAATAGGAGGCCCCAGATGTGTGTTTATCTCGCGCAAGCTATTCAGTGTGCCAATGTCTCGTGCACACTAGTGCATTCTATGGTATGTCTCGCACCGGTAATTGAGAGCTTAGAAACACTAGAAAAATGAAAAATCAAGGTTATTTTTCCGTAATTTTCTAATATAAAGCTTTACTAGTGCACGTTTTTTATAGGCGCACCAGTGCTCTTTGAAAAGAATGCACCGACGCGTTTTTTTTTTTTGGCGCAGTGTTTTATGATGCACTAGCGCAGAATAGTGGTGAAGCATCGATGCGTTACAGAAATAGGAGGCCCCAGATGTGTGTGTATGTTGTGCAAGTTGTCCAGTTTGTAATTGTCTTGTGCGCAACAGTAGGTTCTATGGTAGGGTGTGCACCAGTAATTGAGAGCTCAGAAGCACTGGAAAACTGAAAAATCTGGGTTATTTTACCGTAATTTTTTTTTACTATAACCATTTACTGGTGCGCATTATTTACAGGTGCACCGGGTCTATTTCTTACAAACGCATTGGTCAGTTTGTGTTTTGGCATGATTTATTATGATGGACCAGTGCAGTTTCTTTCTACCGCACCGAGCCATCTCAGTTTTGGTGCTGTGTTTTATAATGCACCTGCGCAAAATATCTGTGATGCACCAGTGCTATAGAATAATAAGACACACCAGGCGGGTGTGTATGGAGTGAACGGTGTCTGGTGTGCCAATGTTTTGGTCCGCACTAGTGCTTTCATGGTTAGAATGCACCGGGGCGACTTATAATGATAAGCGCACTGGGAGGAAACCATCCGCAAAACCCTCTGCCTGCCAACCTCCTCTAGTAACCTCTGCTAGAAACGAATGTATGGGGTATTTTTCTATGGGGTTCCTTAAAAACATCCACTAGAGGGTATTTTCCTTGTAGTGTAACCAATTTCCTACCCAACTTTAGCATGCCTTTCTCATGCAATCTATAGGAAAAATAATTCCTATTAAATAGGAATTACAACTGTCATTGACTGCACAATCCATCATGGGCCTCCTGCGGCTTTATAACTACACCTAGGCAATTCGCTAATAATACAACTAATATTTTACTTACCTTTAACCTTTGTCTCAACTGGGTCTTCATCATAATTGACATGCATACAACTATTAATAGTGAATCACTAGTTACTTGCTAGATCACTACTTGTGAATTAAATATAATTTAATTCACTTGACCTTCCACTAGCTCATCACTCAGTTAGAACTAGTTAAATTGATTTTAACTCAATTAATTTGTGTTGACTGATTACACTCACACCACACTAGTGCTACAATTGCAATTGGACCCTATAAATAATATAATCACTCTACATGCCTACTCTTTTACCCTCAACTTGAAATTCTTGAGCTAACTAAGTCTATCACACTTAGTTAACTATTACAATTTTCTATGATATAAGATTACAATTTATTTTCGAATTTAGTTAAAAATTGGTCGCCCACATTAGCACTAATGTGTCACTGAATTCCTCACTCATGTGTGACCTGGAATACCACACTAGTATGTGGTGCATTTTTTTGTTTAATTTCAATATTTCATTTATGCAGCGGGTTTTATTTTGCAAAAGGAAAATGACAATGAGGTAACTAAGCATTGTAAGAGAGTTGAATGACTTTATTCATGGGTTAGGGATGAAATTCTAGTGAGGAAAGAAAGTGTCAAAATTTTCAAAAGAAAAATGGTTTTACAATCATAATCTAGCAGTAAGAAGATTGAAATTCACGGATTGTCTATAAGCTTAGAAAGAAGAAAATGGAGTAGAAATGGTATGATGGATGTGATCTGACGTGGACTTGACTTCTTCATGTTCTTCTTTCAAAAATAGATTGGTCTTTGAGAACTACTTTTGCATAAATTGATATTCTTTGATCATCTTAGAACCTACAAAATATTAGGACTAATCTGCAATAAAATGTGAGATTCTCAAAGAAGAGAGGTGATCAGTCTCTTTTCATACGATATATGCATAATAAATTCATAAATAGTGCTAATAAAACAAATTCAAGGAATATAAATAAATTTGAAATGCACTTTTTATTTGTCAGGAAGCTTGTGCACCTTGTTCACAAACATCGCTTTTGTTACATATTTCATACCAATGGTTAGTGAATGAGGTGGCCCTTACTACACCTCCAAAAATGAAAAATAAAGAAAATTAAATCAAACTTAAAGCTTGAAAATAAAAACTCAAAATCATCACCAAGCTTTGTTTTATTTCCCTATTCTGTCCTATCTATTTTGAAAAAGAAATTTTTTTATTTTTTTTTCAAGTGTAGGATTATTTCCAATGAAGCCATTTATCAATCAAGATATCTAGTATGTTGACATCCAAATTTGAAAAATATACCTCAATTCCCATTAGGATATGAGAGACCATTTGCACATTTGGATTTGGTACGAGGATTTGTTGATGATTGGAAGAATGTTGTGGTGTAGTAACTTTTTGAAACCAATATTCAATGCAATCCTTGTTGTCTAAGAAATATTTGGTCATCATTCTAGATCTCCTGTCCATAAATGGATTAATGTTGAAACTCTTATAGTACAAAAAAAATTGGTTAAAATTTATGCATCTAAATGATTCTTAACATGAATATTAAATATGCATTTAAAAATGAACGCAACTAAAAGAAATGATATTGAAGCTATACATAAATTCTAGATTTAAATTTAACCCCTATTTATGCTTCCTTGACAACGATGCCAAACATGTTGAGTAATTTAATTTGTAGTTAAATTACTTGTCATTAAATTTTCAAACCTAAGGTTCGTGAACTTGTGAAGTATACTTGCAAAATACATGCTAGGAATCAAATTTTTATTTAAGAGTGAATTAACCTATTGAAATGATGGAAAACCTATTCATCAAAAATGTCTAAGATTAGTATGCACAAAAATTCTTTTTCAAAAGTCTCAAATTCAAAACTTGGAAAGAAATCTTTTAATCTATGAAATTGAAATTCTAATATACATGAAAGTAAAATTACTCTATTGAGATGAAAATAAATCTATTCTAGTGAAATGAAAGTAAATTTATTTTACTAACAATAAAGTCAATCTATTCTAAGGATTTGAAAGTAAATTTAATCTAGAAAGCAACAAATACTATGCTAAGAAAGCATTTAATTCTTAAACTATGAAATTTAAAAGAAACCTATTCTGAAAGAAGTGGGAGATCAATTGAAATCACTAATGTGTGTATAAAATAATGGGATAAGCATAAAAAAAATGTAAGCAATACATCTAATCAAAAGACTTCAAATGAACATAAAGAAACTAAAAAGATAAATTATTAGAATACATACCATACTCATTAGGTGGCCATACCAAAGTGCATGAGAGGTGGAAAGTTGAGAAAACTCTTGATCGAACACCAAATGAAGGCAAAACCATATAAAAGTGAACTAAAATGGTATTCATTACATCAATCATAAGCATAGTGCCAATCCTTAACATCCAAAACTCTACATGGAAGCATGAGCATAGTGCCTAGACTTTTCACACCTTTTGAGAGGAGTAACACTCCTATTTATATAAAAAATTAAGATAAATAATTCATAAATGTAGATAATCAAAATCTCCTAGATCCATAAAATCTCATGTGGTTACAACCATGTGTTCACATATAGCAATTAGCATCTCTTCATATACTCTCACAAATCTCTCCTAGCTTTCATAGGAAACACTTATTAAAACTTCCATGATTCTTCTCCATTAATTTTTCTTGACCAATGATCTCAAATCTTCCTAAAATCTTCAATATTTTGAAGAGGAAATTCGAATTTGATTCTTGGAGGCCAAATATAACTATCTTGGAATCTTCAAATATGCCTACACATGTCACAAAAATCATCTAACTTTTATATATCAGTTTTTACATGTTATTTTTCTAATATTTAACCATATATTCACTCAAAATACCAAAATAAATGTACTAGAAAATTATATGCCTAAACCCATATTTGATCATGAAGATGGTATTTGTGGATGGTTAGGTGTTTTGTCAAATATGGAAATTTCTGAAGAAAATTAAAATAAAATAGGGTGAAATGAATGATATTTTGGAGACTCAACAGTGGGGCCACTGACTCGGTCGCTACTATAAGCGTTAAATGCATGATCCCTCCAGTATTCTCTCTGATATGGGTAGGTGTGCTCCTCCAAATTGGTTCAGTTTTTCGCCTCTCCTCGTGCTCGTAGGTGGTCATAGGTATCTTGGGTGTGTGTTATATTATTTCCATGACTATTTATACGCATTGTATGTTACGTCAGGCATAGAAGGGTTGTCATAGGGGGGGATAAAACTCCCCTTTTCATGGGGTTTGCAAGGGGGTGATAAACCCCCTACATGAGGTCAAGGAAAATGCGTGGGGAGATTTCTTTTTTTATGCAGACCAAATAATAGTTGGGTGGACCCAAGGATGGGGGGCATACCCTCAAATGGTGGGCAGACATACCCATGGTGTTGTGCATGTGTTTTTCACATGGCTTTTGTAGATCCGGTCAAGGGAACTATGATTACATTCTAATCCAAGGTAACATTGAAAGGAATATAATGAAAAATCGATATAGTAATCCTGGTTTCGGAATCGGGGGGAAATATTTGTGTATATTTATTTTATGTTCTTGCAATTGTTTATTTTTATGTTTTTGAAGAATTCATTTGCAGGTAATTTCTGTACAGGGTTAAAATATACATGGCACCCATTGGTCGTAGTTCCAACTCAATGCCTTGATAGGGTGAGTGGGATTTCCACCTCCCCACCTCGCTGAAGAGCCTGGGGACATGAAATATTTTCCCCAAGAGATTTAATGGAAAAAATGGTTGCACGAAGATCCACTTATATCGAGCATTATGATTGAAATTATGAAGAAAATCAGAGATAGTGATAAATATATATGGGTTTTTAGTCTAGAATTCATGTGCAGGTGGTCAATAAAAAGAACCCCCAACCATTTTTTTCTCCATGAAAAGAAATTGTGCATGTTGTTTGTCACATTACACATGCTTAGTCTATATGAGGAAGGGAGGACAAATATTGAAATTTTTCCACATCGGTAGAGGTGGAAATTTTTCATTTAGTTGAGTCTAGTTCACAATAGCAGGGAGGAAGGATAGTGCTTTTTCTAGTCTAGAGAGCCGGATTCTACTTTCATTTGTCTTGAAAAGTAATAGTGTTATAGTAGCTTTATATTACTTATTCATTACATTTATAGTGTTCCAGGGTTTATTAATGGGAAATGTTTATCAAAGGTAGCATAAAAGAAAGGAAACTAGTGTGTTTATTGTTCAAAGAGATAAGATGGCCCTGGTCTCTTACTTGCTATTTTGATACTATCATCAAAGTTTCAAATAATTGTGAACATATAAATCCTTGTATCTAGAATTTTTATCTGCTTGAATTTCAATATATTGAGTATGGTTTAGAAGGTAAAGTGGTCTTCCTTGGTGAATATTTATGTTAAGGTTTCCCTTTGTGTGTGCTAGACGATTTGGCGGGAATATGAATTTTATTTTTACACATTTTACTTGATGTGCCAGCTAAAGTAGGCCATATTTTTTGACATCCTAAAGGACATGTTTCTACTTTCAACTATGCAAAAAAACATCTTCTTGTAGGAAAAATTCCTTTGTTTCATGTTTATGACTTTGGAATATTTTGGTCCTATATTGTAAAGTTTTTTAGTGCCCTCATTGTGCGAGAAAAAAATATTATGCATCTACTATCTCGAGAAGTGAAAATATTCAAGTCTCTGGTATATTAGTTTGACATTATCGTTGAAGCTTTATTTCCTTTTGGGTGTTTTATTTTTATTTTTTACTACTTCAAATTTCCACTAATCAACTAGAATTTGGGTTTATTATTTTTGTCCTAGAAGGTGAATTGGTATCACCAAGAGAGAAATTCTTGTATCTCCCTCTTCCTACTTGACTACATGAACTAGAAAGAATGAGAATTAATTTTTTATAACCATCCCCCTTCTACACTTGAGTCTATAATCTTCTTTTGGAATCATCCCTTTCCTGGAATTTGTTTTTTGTATGGATTTAATGGGAAAAGGAGGGGAACTATGATGAGAGTTATTGGAGCTTGAGTTATGGGGGAATTCAAGAAATCCTCCTCTTGCTCCATTTTTCATGAAAGTGGCTTAGCTCTAAGTTACTATTTGTGTAGAAACATCTCATTCCTCATAGTGTTCTATTGGTTGTCTACAATTTCGGCTCAATGATTTAGTTTTTCCTTCTCATATCTTAGGGGGAACTCATGATAAGGGTGATCCGAATTTATGCAGTAACAAAAATAATAAACATATAACCATAAATAAAAATATTCAATGGAAATAATGCTTCATTTAATTAATATCAAAGAACTAAAAAAAAATTATAGACAAAATGGAACTAAACTAGCTAGGGTGTTGGTATATTATCTCTAAGAAGAGATGAAGTGGATACAGGCCTCTGAACTCTGTTACAATGAGGCTCTAGGGACTATTTATTATTCAGAAAAAATGGAAAACCCTAAAAATACAAAAACCTAACCCTAGGAGATGAAGTGCCAAAACTATGGGCCCCATTTTGGTAAATTAGTACATCAACTTCGTGGGGATGGAACTTTGGCATATAATCTCTTTTTTTGTGTGTAGAATACCTCATTAGAAAAATATGTCCAAGGACTACAAATTTTTGTGTGAGAGACATCAAAGGGCCCAAAAAAATGCTGTTTAGGGCATCAAGATGGCTCCAAAAGTTTAGGACTTGAAAAACTGCTAAAAATAGTAAATTGTGCTACAATTAAGGAAACTAAAAAACTGAAAGAAACAATGGTGGGGCCCCAAGTGGAATAGGCAGGTGGAAACCAATATCCACTTGGATCATTCCTCCATCCTTAGGAATAAATTGTCCCCATTGCGTTTAGTTCCTCCATGAGAAGAGGAAACTTGTGTTGAACTTGGTCCCTGGTGAACCACTTGCCTTGGTGCAGGAGTTGGCCATATTTGACAACCTGATATAGTTGGACCTTCTGCTGGTGAGTGTTCTTAATTTTCATGTCCATGATACAATATATGGTGGCATTTTCCATGTAGTTTGGGTTAACTCTATTGGTGTGAGTTGTTCTGCAATGTCAAAGGTGTCCAGTAGAGGTGGGAAGTAAGGCCGAAGGCAGTCCACATTGAACACTGGGTGCAGAACAAGGAATGGTGGAATACTAATCATGAAGGAATTATCCGCTACAACATTTTTGATGCTGTAGGACCCATATTGGAGTTGGAAAAGCTTGCGGTGGGGTCCAGCGAGAAGCTCCAACTGCAAATGTAGCCACACTTGCTCGCCCACCTGGAAGTTCTGTAGAAACCTATTTTGATCATGTAATTTCTTGTACTTAGCATTCACTATGTCAAATATGTTATGAACCTATTGGCGGATGTGCGAAATGTGCTCAAATAATTTTTTCACTTTATCAGCTTTAGACTAGACATGTCCCGAATCAGCCTGAGTAGCCACAAATGGCATGGCTATGTCAAGGGGACATATCGGCTAGAATATGAAGCCCACCTGAAAGGGGTTGTGGTCAGTTTAGCTATGGAGATCCAAGTTATAACTGTGTTTTACATAGGGAAGGCTCTCATCCCATGTGTGTGGATTCTTTGAATTGTACATGTGCAGAATCTGTACAATCATCCTGTTGACGACCTTCGTATGGCCATCAGTTTGGGGATGGAAAATTGTGGACTTAGTGAGCTTGGTGTCCAGCATTGACCATAGGTTGGACCAAAATGTGTTGAGGAACCTGTTGTCCCAATATGAGATGATAGATTATAGGATCCCAAAGTGTACTCAAACTCGTTCAAAGAAGAGTTTAGCAGTGGCTTCTGTTGTGATATTCTTCTTGTAGGCCGCCATAATGGCCATCTTTGAGAATCTGTTGACGACCACAAAATCACAATCGTTTCCATGCTTAGTAGAAGGAAGGCCCATCACGTAATCCATGGAGATAGATTCCTAAGGTCGACTAGGGGTAGGTATTAGATTATAAAAGCCTTACTTCTCCATGGTAAGTTTGGCAATGGCGCAAGCAGTACAAGATCTTATGTAGTTCCCAACATCCTATCGAACGTTCAACCAATAGAAAAAATTCTGTAGTACTGCCACTATTTTATCGACCCAGAAATTCCCAATGACTCGACTGTAGTTCGCTTCCAAAATAATCTTGGCATGCTCGCTTGAAGGAACAAAAAGGTTTCCCAGGTGACAAGAAGTGCATCTTGGAGGTGAAAATTTTGAACTTGCGTACCCTCCAAGAGTGTCTTGTGTGTGGTTGAATTCCGAATTTCTCTTGTAGAGAGGCGTCCAATCTGAAGTCTTGTTCCCACAAGAGTTTATAACGGTGGTTAGTTCCACGATCCGTGGTCAGTTGAGGCAGTATGCAACATTATTGGTACACCCTTCTTGTACTTGATGTTCAAATGAAACTATTGCAGATATGTGGACCACTTTTGATGGTGATCATTCTGCAACTGCCCTTGTGTCTGTATGAATTTCAGGGGTCGGTGGTTTGTGTGGATGACCATTTCCTTCCCCAAAATGTAATGCTTCCATTGTAAGAAAGCCTACCAAATGGAATACATTTTCTTGTCATAAGTGGGATACTTGTGGACTGTTTCAGATAGTGTCTCACTGTGATATGTCACTAGATGCCCCTGTTGAGTAATAACTTCCCCAATATCATATTCATAGGCATCTATCTCGATCTCAAATGTTTATTGCAAGTCTGTTAATGTGAGCACTGGGGTAGATAAGAGGCAATGTTTCAATTCTACGAATGACTTCTGTTGATATTCTGACCAAAATAATTTTTCTGTCCCTCCTCCCTTGTGACTTGATTCAAGGGCCAAGTGATATGAGAGAATCCCAACATGAACCTGTCGTAGAAATTAGTAAGACCCAGAAAGCTACAAAGCTCTATTAGAGTGGTTGGGGTTGGCTAATCCCAAATTACTTGGATCTTGGTTGGATCCACATGCACCCCCCTCTCATCAATAATGTGTCCCAGATACTGAACTTAGGTCATGCCAAAAGTGCACTTCTCCAAATTAGCACACAACTTGTGTTGTCGCAGTTTTTGGAGGACTTTTCGAATGTGGTGGAGGTTCTCTTACCAATTCTAACTGAATATCAGGATGTCATCCAAGTACACTACTAAAAATTAGTTGGTGAATGGCTGCAAGATGTCATCCATCAACCTCATTAAGGTTGCAAGAGCATTCATCAACCTGAAAGGTATGACCATCCATTTGAAAAGGGCCTCCTAGGCTTTGAAGGTAGCCCTCAAGACATCGGAGGGTTTGATTGGTACCTGGGGATACCCAAACTTCAAGTCAATCTTACTGAAATATTTCACCACTTTGAGTTTGTCTATTAGGTCATGAATCCATGGGATCGAGTACCTATTCCAGACAGTGATCTTATTCAACGCCCGATAGTCAGTACAGAGTCTCCAAGTCCCATCCTTCTTTTGCACCAATGAGATTGGGCTCCAACAGGGTGAGGAACTCAGAAATATTTGACCTTTGCGAAAAAAATCCTGAACATGCCTCTTGATTTCATCATTCTCCAAAACATAGCATAGATAGATCGGTCCATTGGGAAGCGGTGCACTTGGGATTAGATCGATGGGGTGCTTGACCTGACATTGTAGAGGCACCCCTGCGGGTGAGGTGAAGATGTCCACATACTCCTCCTACCTTGTCCATTTGTTTTTTTCATGCAGAGGAGACCTTTCTAGAGGTCGTTGCCACAATATTCTTCTTGCCCTGAGGGCGGATCATTAGGAAAAAAAAAATTCTCTGTTTTGGAAATGATCTTACTGCATTGTTTTGTAGTAACCACAAAGAGAATGGTAAGTTGTGGTACCCCTTGTATCCTGTATAAATTATTGCCCAGAGTAACAATAACAACATGAGGCTGGGATTCATACACAATATGTTTCTTACACAAGTATGGTTTTCCTAATAATACATCACCAAAATCAAGAGGAGGAATGTCACATAATACCTCATCCATGAAGGGCTTGATGTTGTAGGGAAGGTGACAGTGCTGGCTAATGCAAAGATATCTTCCTTAGTGAAGCCACCCGATTGTGTATGGATGTCGGCACTATATGGTTGGCAAGCCCAAACACTTCATGGCCTCTCCTAAATTGAGGTTATTTTGGCTCCCATTATTGACAATGAAATGTAGAGGGGAACACTTTACCCACATCTAGGAGTGGAAGAGATGCTCCGCATCCTTTGTATCTTCCGGTTCCTCCTTCTAGATATTCATGGTGGCAATGGTAGAGTTTGGTTCTGCATCAATAATCTTCTTCCCTTTTTCATTCCCCTTGCCAGGATCTGATTCAAAGTTAGAGAATGCATCTGAATCAGAAGCCTGCATCTCAGCCACCAGTTATTTCTTGGCCCGACACTCACTTGCGTTATGAGTGGAGTTCTTATGGAACATTTGTACTGTACAACAACCCTCCCCATTTCGAAATTTTTATATTAATTTTTATAATAAATGGGTCCCCTTTTATTTTTCTTTTAGATTCAATAATTTTTCCTAGCTTCGCTTATTGCAAATATTAAAGAAATACCTTTGTATATATGTAAATATTAAAAGAAAATAAAATGAATCATAAAACAAAGCAAGGCCTAAACATAAGCCTTTATCGCATTTTCACAAAGTATGAAAGGAATAGCTCGATATGTCATTTGCCCAAAAGTTTCGATGCAATAAAGTGAATCGCTTAATCACATATCACATAGGGAAAAATTCAAAAGCCTCCTCCATCATTCTGATGCAATAAATCAGATCGCAAAAGCGCATATCACACTAAACATACGACTAATTCTTCCCTTCAAAAATTCTCGATGCGATGAAGTCTTATTGCAATCGCAAATCAGCAAAGTCATATCAGAAATGATCCCTTTTGAAAAGTTCGATGCGATGAAGTCTTATCGCAATTGCAAATCAGTGAAAAACTTAAATACATCCTTATGCATTCATTTCAAAAGTTCCGACACAATAGAATAAAAAGAAATGCTCATCGCTCATCGCTCCAAATCATATCACTCATCGGCAATCGCAATCGGAAGCTTCAAACGGTAATCTTTAAACTGGGACTTTGAGTTTGCCAATCCCCGATGTACAATCATCACTGATCGGAAATCAAATAAATCATGAAATTAACTCAAATGTGAATGTGCGATGTGACTTTCCATAATGGAATTTAATTTTTAAGATGAAAATCATTAAGTCAAGTTCATAAACGAAATCCTTCGCAGATTTTTTTCTTTAAATGATTTCCTTTTTATATGATGTTGTTCATTCTTCGTTGTTTTCCTTACAATTGTAAGAGAATTTTCCATCATTTCCCACTTATTTACAGATCTGTAGAACAGTTATTCTGCCTATTTTAAGACCTGTTAAAACACTTCCAGTCAAAGAAAATGTCGAAGAAGCTTAAGAAAGCAAAGGTTACCACCATCCCAAAGGAAAAGCCAGCCAAAGTCAAGTTAATAACCGATAATATATGCCTTGGTCTCAGAAATATTTCTTGGGAAGAAGTTTATAATCTGCTCGAAGCTTAAATTCCCACTGTGACAGAAAAAAAAGCAACAGTGCCAGATGAGGACTCAGAATCAGAAGATAATCCCCTCAAATAACTGGTAGAATCTTATCTTCATAGAGTAGCAACTCGAGAAAATGTATTTCCGTAATATGATTTAGTACAATGTGTAATAGAGGGCATAAACATCACAAACAGAGAATTTTTCACAACTGGTGGAAATATGTTCAAATAATTGAAATCAAAGGATATCAGGGCAATGTATCATCTACCATAGCTTTATAAGATCAGCAACAAATAATTTCTAGAGGATTTTGCTTCAAGAAACGAAATAGATTCAGACCCTGTTAGAGAATGGAGGAAAGCTCTAGAGAAACACAAACATGAATCTTCAGGTATGTACTCTGTAGAATCTGTAGCACCTCCCTATTACTACATTGTTGCCATGATATGTAGACTATTCGGGTTTGCCAATTCTGCAAGTTTTTCTATTGAAATGGTACCTATAATTGATATCGCCGTGAATTCTTATATTATGGATTGGTCAGTCATCCTATCCGATAAGATAGAAAATAAAATTCTTGATTATAGAAGGAATGGCATATGTCTTCCAGAACGACACCCCCATTTCATATGTGTGCTTACATTATAGATGACACATTCTTCAATTCTGAATTTCCCATTTTAGGATGGAAATGGACTCCTCAAGACCCCACTCCTATCCATATATATCATAAATATTTGTGGAAAGCCCATTATAGAAACTATGTATATAAGATTTTCCATGGATTTATGTGGCCCATTCATCAAGCCATTTTTAACAAACCCTCTCCGTGGCTATCTTTTTTTTTCCACAGAAAAAATCGGTAACCTTTTATTTATAAAAATGAAAAGTTACACATAGCATATGCATTGAAGCATTTTCAGAAATTTCCCATTGGGCTCATGTGCTTTTGCACACAATGCAGCGTAGCAGGGCTACTGTGCATTCAGAAAGAATGAAAGAAAAATGAAAAAGAGAAGGGAAGGGAGGAAAGGACAGAAGAAACTGGTTCCAGAGAGTGAGTAAAAGACTCATACCTCATGTTTTCCTCCCCTTCTTCTTCTCGACCTTGCGCCACTCTCCCTGGGAGGGCTCAATTGTTGCTAGGACTAACTGTTGTTCTGCTTTCTGGGAACCTGTATCCTTATCTGAATCTGAAGTATCTGAGGGGTGATGCCGTTTGATCCCTCCAATACTCAAGTCCTCGCTAGTCTTCTCTGCCTGATTTGAATGAAAATGTGAAGCCTTGTTGGCTGATATGTTTTCCTTTTGAGTCTCTTTTCCTTGGGAAGGATCAGTCTTCTCTATGGGAGTAACTTCCTCCTCTGCTTCTGATTCATCTTCCTCTGAGTCAGGAGGAGGGTATTGCCACCCTTTTCTCTGCTTCCCTTTCTGTTTCTTTTTATTGTTTGCTTTCTTGGCTTCTGGACATGTTCTTTGCAAGTGTCCTGTCAGCCTACAGATTCTGCATCTGAAGGCAGTGTTTTCGTAGTCTAGTCCTTGCAACCAGTTCTGTTGCTTGTATACCAACTTTATATTTTTCGACAGTCCTTTACATAGGTCAACTTCCACGCAAATGCGTGAAAAGGTGTAGATCCTCTCATCGATCCTCTCCAGATCTGTTTTGATGTATTTCCCTATGCTGTTCCCAATTCCTTCCAAGACTCGTTCACTCCAAAAGTGAAGAGGAAGGTTATATAGGTGGACCCATACTGGCATTCTGGAGACAGTCATTGTGTTTGGGTCAAAATCTGGAAACCATGGGGTCATAAAAAGACCCGTTGTTCCCCAAAACCAAGGCCCTGCACTGATGACTGTATCTCTGGCTTCCGTAGATGTAAACTTTACAATGAAAAACCCCTTGGAGCACAGATGTATATCACATTCCATGGTCCAATGGGTGTAGATCCAGTGAAATAGATCCATAGGCTTTGGCCAAAAACAGTTAAAACGACAGATTAGAGCCTGTATTTCAAATGACTTAACGTAATCATCTAATCCTGTAGAGTCAATATTGAGGGCTGGGGTTTGCCCAAGCTGATCTACTATATATGGCCTAGGTGTATGCCCGCCTTGGTCTGGAGAGGAACCTGCATCTCTGTTACTCTGTAGGATGTTTTTATAAGAGAGGCCTCCTTTGGGTTGTTGTTGAGATGTTGTCCTTTTCCCTTTATCTCCTCCTGTGGAGCTTGGATGTCCCTGGGGCACAGCACCCCCTCTCAGCCTAAGATTTAGAGCAATGGTTGTTTCTGGGCTGATATCATAGTTCTTCAGGGTTCTGTTGTCCTGAAGGGAGCATCTCCCAATGACCAAGTGTTGGATCTGAACAGGGTATCCCATCAATGCCCAGATTTGTTGTTTCAACTGCAGAATGGTGCTTTCTGCATGTACCCATACTAGACTAGATTTCCCCACAGGGGGTTTAATAAAAATCTGAAAGCTAGTTTATGTTACTTGTTGCCTGTGTGATTTGATTGCTGGTTGCTGGGAATGGATAGGGCGACATCCCAAAAGCCCAGATCTAATGCTGCAAACAGATCCGTCGCCAGCGACTCCCATGTTCATAGGCCCTTGTATTTTCTTGTAATTTCCGATGAGCTTGCTGCCCCAAACTGTGCTGATCTCTTTGCCTTCATTGTAAAGACCCTGGATCCGATCCTTCTCAGCTTCTTTGCCGCCATGGAGAGATAGATCGGATTGATTCATCGCCATGCAAGTCTGCTTCTTGCGCACCTCCATCTTGCCAGTGCCCGCCATAGTGACTACTCTACGATATCCATTGCCAGCGGCTTGAACATTCCTCTGATCTTGGGCAAAAAAGTAGAGCCTGGTACCCTTATCAAACAAGGAATCCAGGCGCCGCAATCCATCAAACTCAGATCGAACCGACGGTGATGCGTTGGAGATAGAAACAGATTCCTGCAATGAATGTGGACAGTCACAGAGCTGGAGCTGATTTTCATGGCTGCCGCTATTCAGATCCTCCGCTCTCTCGACTCCTTTCATGTTTTCCCGATCTAGGGTTTTTCTCCGGATGATCTGTGGCTATCAGATAAGGCCAACCGTGAATTAACCCTAATTGGAAACTGGTTTGGGGAAGAGAATTTCACTTACATCCAAATATTCGAAAGTGTAACCAACCCTCATGTTTTGCCTCTATACATTCCTGATAAATTATTGGCTCAGGAAATTTCCTATCAGATTACAAAGAATGGTTTGTCCAGGAATCCTAAGACCTCCAAGAAACAAATGTGGCCTACATTTCCTCTCAAAATTGGATCTTACACTCTCAATGATTTCAAGCATGCAAAGAAAGAGGCCTTTAAAATTAAACAACTCAAACTAGCATTCATCGCCCCAAGTCAATACGACTCGAAGAAAATCGCCCTTAATGTTACATATACGGTACAAATTGCCAAGTTTTAACATGAAGATGATAGTTTCGATGTCATATTTGTCTCAGCTGAAGGTTTTACATAGGTTCAGCAACAAGCAACTTCAAAACTGGAAACAAGCGATATGGGGAAATTCATGCTTTATAGGAACAAGAGGTTACTAACAATCCCTCTTGAACAGCTACAAACGACTCCTCTGCTATCCCATGAATAACAAAAGGAAGATAAGGGAAAAAAGAGTGATACTCAAACTGAAGAAGTAAACACAGGAAAGAAGGCTGACAACTCCTCGGATATTGATATACATGTTAATTCAAAATAATGTGAACAGTTCAATCAAAAGATGCAAGGACATAATGATTTTCAAAAGCTGAATAACACAAAAACATCTATCATCACATTTAAAGAGACAATCGGTAATATCAACACTCCAAATGTTGAAATTATTCCTGAGAATCCATCTGAGGATATTGTGTTAAAATTTGAAGATATACCACGGTTGGACATTTTCTACAGTCCAAAGCATAGATTTGTGGTTAAGAGGCAAAGAAAGAAAAGAAAACTAGATCACAATCTATTATCATCTTCCTAGGCCAAATTGATGGATGTTGTTTGGAAAAACTCCAAAATTGATCCTTCAGAGGACTTTAAAAAACTATCTCAGTATGCAGGAGCCTATACAGCAACAACCATAGATAAAGCTTCCAAGGTAAATTTGTTAATAACGGAAAAAGACCAAAGAATAGTGCAGCTGGAGCAACAATTAGTTGAATAAAGACAACAGAATGAAGAACTTGGAGAGAATTTAAATTCTGAAAGACAAAAGCCTTGCCAACAAGCTATAAAAAAACAACAACAACTGACCCAAGAGGTAAATAAGTTACAGACATTGCTTCAAATAGAAAAAGTGGCCAAGGAGGAACATAATGCAATATTGCAAGCAAAATTGCAAAGATTTAAAGATTATCCTGACGTAGATCATTTCAAGAAAGAAGCCCTTGAATCAAATAAAATGTTATCATTACATATTGATATTTTATCTCAGAATATAACAATGGTTGATCCTTTATGTGAAATAACCATGTCACTTGTAGAGAAAACAACAAAGTCAAGACTTGAATTTGAATATGCCAATGAGAAAATCTCAGGATTTCTCACATGGCAAGAAATGGATCATTAGGGGAATTTTGAGGTCTAAAATGGGCCTCCAAAGGAAAATGTACAATCAAAATTCACTTTATGAGAACCAATCACATTTTAGGGGATGACATCATCCCTAATGGTTGAGGTGGCATTTCTTGAGTTAAAGGTACTTACTTGTCACATTCTCAATGGTGGATAAAAACTCATGGTTAACCATGGTAGTACGCTAAGTACTTTTAAATTCATAAAGTAAACTACTCATAACAAATGTCATTTCACACTTTTGAATAAAATAATATTATTTTCATTTCATATTTCTTGAAAGAAAAAAAACATATCCCTATGAATTTATTATATTATATTATATTATTTTTATATGGTATATTAATTACATGTTATTATACAATTTAAATAATATAAATTTTAATTAATAGCATATAATATAATTCAGAATTTATAAATTTATATTATTTTTTATTTTAAGTTATGTACAAAATACAAATGCATTAGTTGTTCAATGATAATGACTTTTTCTTGAAAATCCTATTCTTATTTATAGTCGCATCAATACAATTTTTTTATTAATTTTATTTTGGTACAACTTTTGAATTGAATTTAACTATGGTTACATGGATTGTGGTGCAAAAGGTGAGTTGCAAATTCATAAATATTATTTTATTGGTTTAGCTATTATTTTATTATTTCCTTACGAAGCCCATTTTAGACCTCAAAATTCTCCTAATGCAAGGAATTGTAGCTAATTTACCTAAAATTCAAGAAGTACAAAAAGAAATTATGTTTGCAGAATGGGAGGCACAATTAATTAAAACAGAGAGAGCCATTTCTAGGACAAGAATTTCAATGACCAATGTGGTAAAGTTAATCAATGATAACCTACATACTGCTAACTTAATCTTTGATCACATTCCAGGACAACTTCGGAAGGTCAAAGAGTTAGAAAAACAATGGTAGCGAGAATTGAAAAGCAGGTACCAACAAATTGATGCAATAAAAGAGCTAACATGGCATACATTCTGGTCATATATAGTCAAACCACAACCAGAAATTGACTATAAAATGCCTCTCCCATACTATTGCTAATATGCTTCCATAATTTTCTGATGCCATCTACACTGTTCAACTACATTCTCGTTTGATTCATCCACCAGAAGTCAAAGATATGTTATCGATATGCAAGTTGCACACTTCAGATACGTAGGAAGTATCTAAGATCTATTCTGATGGGAACTGCCAATCTATTTCTGTAAAATCTCATCCCCAGCTTTCATGATTTGGTATTCACAACAACATCTAAACGATGTTTAGGATAGTTTGTTAGGATTTTTACTGTTATTTAAACCCCTTTCATGTATTTAGAAAGGGGTCTCGAATTTGTAATAATTTTTGACTTGGAGGATACACTACTGTACTTCTAAATATATTATTTTTATGATGGATCACATTTTGTGATTTTATGAAGAATCATTTTTTAAGAGTCTGCACTTTTGCGTCTTAGAGATAGTTCTAAGTAAAGGAATAGGATCGGAGTAACAATTGCATCAGAGAATTTTAAATATATCTGGTATTTCTATAATTTTTGTTTCACTTTTTCTTATGCCATGAAATATTCTTATTAAAATTGCTATTGTTTATATATGTGTGTGTGTGTGTGTGTGTGTGTGTGTGTGTGTGTGTGTGTGTGTGTTTCTAAAACATTTCTCTGTTATATTATTTATGAAAATATAGAAATTTGATCTTTCATGGTATGTATAGACAATATAGAAATATAAATTCGTGAATACGATACGTTATTATAACTCTATTTAACGTCTTAAATAGAGTTATCATTATATGAAATCTCATCTTTCTTTTAAATAAATAAGCCATCTTTATGGTTGTTTGTTTAAATGAAATTATTCTTGAACCGTGTTCATCTTTAAATACTCGGGTTAGTTTAGAGTTATTTGTATTTATAAAGTAGTAGATTAAATATCAACATTTCATCATTCATTATACAAACACCTCACCACAAACTCATTCCATTTATTGTTGGGAAATTGGTCCCATATTATCCAGTCGGAGCCATTATTATAAAAATAAAAGAAGATGTACTAAGGTCCGGACCGGGTGGTTTCCCCAATGTTTGAAGCTAGGATTTCAGGGGCTTCAACATTTTTGGCACTAGAAGGAGGGCCTTAAGCTGTGGATGGCAAGTAAATCCAAATCCATAAGCCATTCCGAGAGCAATTCACCCTCATCACCTTCTTCAACTTCTCCTTCATCTCAAATCTCAAGGGAAGAAGTTGAAAATAAAATTACTACACCCACTGCCAAAACCCTAAATATATCAGAGGAATCATCTTTTGAATCTCCTGAGGTACAACCGTTAATTCATAAACTTGAAGGGTTTTCATTATTGCAAGAAGAATCTGAGCTATCCCAAGGCAGTGTAACTTCAAAATACGTTCCTTCCCAGCCTCTTACTAGACTGCAGAGTGAAAATCTTGGAATTTAACCAACTGAAATTCCTCTTCCAAGTAGAAAAAGATATACAAATACATGCTCTAAGTCAGATAGTGATACTTTATCATCAATATCTTCTACATCTTTCGTTTCATTTCCATCTACTTCCCAACTTCAAATCACAATCCAAAAAGGTACAATTGTTTCAACAACACCTACTCAAACAATTTCAACTGTTCCTCCAACTTCCTCTACCATTAGTACAATGATTGCATAGAGAACATGGACTAATCCAGGAGCTGTTATAATTCCTGCACCTTTGAGTCAATTACCATATAATCCTGAAAAATGGTTACCAAAGTTTAGTCTTGACCTTGGCATACTAGCTGAAGAACACATTAACAACTTCATGTTGTCTATAAATTTAAATGGAGTAACACAAGAAGATGTTGTGGTCAGAATATTCCCATACACTTTGCAAGGAGAAGCGGGATCTTGGTATTTTTCATTACCATCAGGATCCATTACCAGTTGGGATATTTTTCAAGAACAATTCCTAACCAAGTTTGGAGATGATAGGTCAATAGCAACTTTGATTAATGATCTCTCCATTTTGAGGGAAGAATCCAAAGAACTCATCAAAGACTTCAACTCTCGATTTAACAAGTTGTTGAATAAAATTCTTATAGCATCAAAACCTAGTGAACAAGTTCGAAGAGAATGGTATATATCAGCTTTGCCTTCAAATATAGCTATCTTTGTAGATAGAGCTGCTAAACCTACACTAGCCGAAAACATGAAAGAAGAAACTGCAGTAGAAATATGTATCATTGCTTTAGATAAAAAGAATGCTAATGAAGAGAGAAAATCCAAAAAATTTAGTTTCAAAGATGATTCAAAGAAGAAAGCACCTAAAGATCCATATGATATGGAAGGATTACAAAAAGTCCTGAAGACTATGTACTGTGAAATGGTTGAAATTAAAAAACAGGTAGCTGAAACTTCCACTAAAAGGCCCTTTAGGAACTTTAAGAGGAATCATACAACTAAATCTAAACCATCTAATGCAGAGTCAGATTTAAAGGAAGAGGAAGAAGAAGATACACTTCTATCTTCAGAAGAAAATGAAGAAGAATAATTAGTTGAATGCCATGGGATGTGGGATTTTATTTTGCCTAACTCAGATAAGGAAAATGAACAAGAAGCTCTCCCAGTGAGCACAAGAAGTAAGAGTGCAGCAAAACCTATTCAAACATCTCCCAAGAAAAAAAATTCAACTCCGATTACTAAAGATAAAACTCCTGTAAAGAAGGCTTCTCCTTCACCTACCCAAAATCAACCATCATCTTCTAATTCTCCATCAACATCTAAAACTTTGGTAGTATCTCATTTTATCGATTATAACATTATAGAAGATATGAAGAAGACCAGAGAAAATATTTCTTTGCATGAACTCAGCAAGCTCAAGCATCAACAGAAGTTGTTGTTAAAATAACTAAATGCAGTGCATGCTTCTCCTCTCCCAAATGGTGTAATATCCAAAGCAGCCAAAGGATTAGGTAAGCCACCACCTAATAAAGTATATGCTACTGATACTGTTTTAATTGGAGATAGATCCAATTCACATACACCTCCTTTCCTCTTAACTTATGAGATCTGTAATAGGAATTTACATAACAGTTTGATAGATTCAGGGGCATCATCAAACATAATGCTAGCCTCAGTGTGCTCTAAATTAAACATTGAACCCCAGAAATATGCACTTCATATTTTCCAATTAGATTGAAGTAAATTACAAGTTGTAGGAGAGATTAATTCAGTAACTATTAGATTAGCAGCTGACCCAAGAATAGTTCAAAGGATTGATATATTGATTTTTGATATCCCTGAGTTTTATGGTTTAATCTTAAGTAGGGATTGGTATGAAAAACTCCATGGTTATATTTCTACCGATTGGTCTCACATGTGGCTTCCCTATAAAGGGAAACCTAATCAAATTAAGATTGAGTGAGAGAAACATGACTCATATAGTAACAGATTTTGAACAAGAAAATCAACCTATGACTTTCAATAATAACATTCTTGGAAACTACTCAGTTGAATCATTCTTTGGAAATTTTAATGCCCAACAATCTCCTTTCTCTGTAAATAGTTTCACTTCACAAGTTAAAAATTTCTCACATACTGATACTTCAAGATGTATTAATATTGTTGATCAATCTGTAAATAAATCTGTAGATAAGTCTTTATTTTGGTCTTTGTATTTTGATGGATCAAAGTCCAATGATGGTGCAGGAGCAGGATGCATTTTAGTTAATCCAGAAGGGGAAAAAACTATGTTGTCATGTAGACTAGAATTTGAGTGTAAAAATAACATTGCAGAATATGAAGCCTTGATTCAAGGACTTTATAAAGAAATAGGGTTGAATGTCAAATATCTAAAGGTATATGGTGATTCTGAAATTTTCATCAGGAATGTAAGAAATACTATTCATTTCCTTTCAAGTCATCTTAAATATTACCAAACCGTTGTTCAATATCTTACAACTCATTTTCTAACATTCAATATTTACACTATTCCTAGATCTCATAATTCAGTAGCTGATTTATTAGCTAATGTTGCTTCTAAGCTCCTTCCAGCTGAGGATTATAGTCTAGATAGTTTTTTAGTTGAATTAATATTTCGACCATCTGTCCCTGATAATGTTACCAACTGGTGAGCATTCAATCATGATGAAGATATCCTAAACTTCTTAACCTCATATAAATCTTATGATGATCAAATAGTTGATGAAAGTGATCATGATCTTCAAATAAAATAAAAAAACAATGAAAATTCCATTCTGAAATCTATGGTAAAACTTGAAGATCTCTATGATATCAAATATAGATTTAAAAAGGTTAATATTGCCAAACATCAAAGTTCAACTTTAAAGTTTGAGTTAATAAATCTTGGTACTGAATCTAAACCACAAAATGTCAATCTAGGACTCAGGCTAACACAAGAATAAAGGCTTGCTTTCATCAAGCTTCTAAACAAATACAAAAGTGTTTTTTCTTGGAATTATGAAGATTTAAGAACTTATGATACTTCTATCATTCAACATACAATTCCAATGATCTCCGATGTAAAACCAGTTCAACAAAAGTTATGAAAGATTCATCCTAACTTGGAAAGTCAAATTAAAACAGTGTTGATAAACTCTTAAAAGCCAAAATTATCTTCCCTGTTAGACATTCGAATTGGGTTTCAAATTTGGTACCTGTTAGGAAGAAGAATGGAGATATTAGGATTTGTACAGATTTTAGAAATCTCAATAAGGCATGTCAAAAGGATAATTTCCCATTACCCACAATGGAACAGATACTTCAAGTAGTAGCTAGTTTTGAATTAGTGTCTTTTCTTGATGGGTTTTCAGGATATAACTAGGCACTGGTGCATCCCGATGATAGACTGAAAACCACATTCAGAACCAAATGGGGAACATATTCCTACCAAAAAAGGCCTTTTGGTTTAATAAATACTGGAGCTACCTTCCAAAGAGCCATGGATATAGCTTTCAATGGTTTGATTAATAGGTCAATTTTTATCTACCTAGATGACATAACTATCTATTCAAAGAAAAAAAATAACCATCTACATGATTTAAAACAGATCTTTGAACTATGTAAAAGGTATGACATTTCTTTGAACCCAAAAAAATCATTCTTTTCTCTTAATGAAGGGAAACTCTTAGGATTTATTGTATCTAAAGATGGCATATATATTGACCCTGACAGAATAAAGGAGATTTCTGATATCCCTTTGCCACATAATAAGAAATCCATGCAGTCAATTTTAGGAAGAAATTTTTTTGTAAAAATATTTGTTCCTGATTTTTCTCATATAGTTTTACCTTTACAGATAATGATGAGGAAGAATTCAGTTTTCAAATGGGGACATAAAGAAAAGGAAGCCTTTAATTCAATCAAATAGGCAATTATTAATGCTCCAGCATTGATTAGTCCTAATTTTTCTAATCTTTTTATTTTGTATTCTTTAGCCACTGAAACATCTTATGTTGTCGTTTTGACACAACTCAATGATCAGCAGATTGAAGCACCTATCTCCTTCTTTAGTTCAAATCTGCAAGGAGATGAACTTAACTATTTAGAAGTAGAAAAAAAAGCTTTTGTTGTGTTTAAATCTATCAAACATTTTAGGCCATTTCTCCTAAAAATGCATAAAAAAGTCATTGTTCCATTTTCTGCAGTGAGACGACTGTTAGTACAAAGAGAAGTAGGAGAAAAAATGGCCAATTGGGTAACAAAATTACAGGAATATGATATTGAAATTAAACCAGCTAAAATTGTTAAGGGACAAGGTTTTTGTAGGTTATTAGCAAGAGCTTCCAATATTCCAGAACATCAAGATCAAGATAATATTGTTCAAATAAACGAGATAAGTATCATAAATTTTGAATCTCAATATGCTAATATGATCTTTTACTTAAAAAATTGGTATGCTCCTCCTAATCTCAACTATAAAAGTAAGTGTGCTTTAAGATTAAAAGCTAAAAACTTTGAAATAATTGATGATGTGTTATTCAGGAGAAATTATGATTCCATTTTTCTAAGATGTCTAGAGAAAACTGAAGCACATAAGGTTTTGTAGGAATTATATGATGGACCAGTAGGTGGACATTTTGGAGGAGATACTACAGCTCACAAGATAATTCATGTTGGATATTACTGGCCTAATTTGTTTAAATATTCCCATGACTATGTAAGGAAATTTAAGACTTTCAAAACTACTAGTGGAAGACAACGGAAGCCAGCCTTTCATTTACAACTATTAAGCATTGAGCAACCATTCGAACAACGGGGACTTGGTATTATTGGAGAAATTGTTCCAAATTATTCCAAGAAACACAGATACATCTTTACAGCAATGGATTACTTCACAAAATGGGTAGAATCAATTCTTTTAAAGGTAGTCAATTCTAATGCAATCATTGAATTTATTGATTGATTCATCATTACCAGGTTTGGTGTACCTAATTCCATTCTTTTTGATAATGCATCTTATTTTTCTGGAAATAGTATAATGGAATTTTCTCTCAAAAGAGGTTTCAAATTAAAATATTATGAAAATTATTACCCCCAAGGTAATGGTTTGGCATAATCAACTAATAATAATCTCATTAAATCATCAAAAGAACGGTGGATCAAAATCAAAATAATTGGCATAAGTCTTTGATTTTTTCACTAGGGGCTGATCGTATATCTTAGAAATCTTCAATCGGTACTTCACCTTTTAATCCTGTATACGGGAAAGAAGCTGTAATACCTTCAAACCTGGCACTCCCATCTCTAGCCCTAGTACAATTTATTGAAGAAAATCCTTCATATCTTGTCCAACTAAGATTTGATCAAATCCTTAAATTAAATGAAGAAAGACAAAAAGAGAAAATCACTCATGCTAAACATAAACAACTTATAAAATCTTCTTTTGATTCAAATTCTACTGGATCTAAAACATTACAAATTAGTGATCTTGTTTTGAAATGGGACAAGGCACACGAAGATAAATGAAAACACACTAAATTTCAAAAGATGTTGCTTGGACCATTCCAAATCATTGAAAAGATAGGCTCATCAACATTCATATTATAAGATCTAACAGGAAGGAGATATTCCCTTCCTGTAAATGGCCTTTTTTTGAAAAAATTCTTTTCCTAAGAAGGAAACCCCTTCTTACTTGTACATATTCATTATGCAAGTTTGTTTTTTTTACAAATAATGTTGTTAATAGTCTTCCATTGACCTTTTACTATTGAAAATATCTCTAAGAAAATACTGTGAATACTTGTCTATGTAGATAGAAATTTTTAAGGAAGTGATTACAGTTTTGGAAAGTTAAAAATAAAATTTGAAACTCTGAAAACGTATTTTAATATTTGCAAGATCTTTCGAAACCTTGAAAATATTGTAAATAATTCAAAAGTTTTTAAAGTAGAGAGAGGTTATTTATAAAAATTAAAAACGTTTTTCCAAAATTTGGCACTTAAAACTCTAAAAGGTCATCTATTTACTCTTAAGGAGATAATCATTCACCCTATCCACTAAGGTTATGATTTTTTTATAATGTAATTCTAAAAATTTTGTGTCTAAGATAAAAGCTAAGAGGTCTCATCGCGAGCCTTATTACCATGATGATAGGGAAGTAATCAAACTAACATTACCACTACTGCATACCAAAACAGGGTAATGGCTTATAATCATAAGACAAGGGGTCTCATCACGAGCCAACTTGTTCAGTTTAGTTACAACCAGTGAATGGCATTATTATTAGCTGGCTCCCAAACTAGGACAATGGATTTTAAGTTAAAAGAGAAAAAGAAACAAAATATAGAATTTATTGATGAATTTATCTTTTAAAAAGTTATACTCTTGGATGGATGGGATAATGGATGATTAGTGGCTAAAAGGTAACCCTGTCAAGACTATAGACATTTGCAGGCAGCAGAGGCACTACCTATGACAAAAGAGTAAATTGCAAAGCTAAGTTGGAAAAGCCCCCTACTTTATCTTTATCAACCAATCAAAGTTTGATTAAAGTAAAAATGTTTTTATTTTTTAAAGGGATTAAAAAGAAATTGTAAATAATTCTTATTTTCATTCAGAGTTAGATTTTATTTAAATTTTTCTAAGATAGTTTTCTTTGTCTTTAAAACTTTTACCTACAAGAGATGTAGTGTTCACTTTATTTTTCAGAGATAACTGTTTCTCCCAGTGAATCGCCAATTGTTGTACTGTACAACAAACCTCCCCATTTCGGAATTTTTATATTAATTTTTTTAAGAAATGGGTCC
Source organism: Pinus albicaulis (assembly GCA_034641835.2). Lineage (NCBI taxonomy): Eukaryota > Viridiplantae > Streptophyta > Pinopsida > Pinales > Pinaceae > Pinus > Pinus albicaulis. The sequence continues at coordinate 94,141,896 of CM076584.1, read as the reverse complement.
CCTTTTATTTTTCTTTTAGATTCAATAATTTTTCCTAGCTTCGCTTATTGCAAATATTAAAGAAATACCTTTGTATATATGTAAATATTAAAAGAAAATAAAATGAATCATAAAACAAAGCAAGGCCTAAACATAAGTCTTTATCGCATTTTCACAAAGTATGAAAGGAATAGCTCGATATGTCATTTGCCCAAAAGTTCCAATGTGATAAAGTGAATCGCTTAATCGCATATCACATAGGAAAAAATTCAAAATCCTTCTCCATAATTCCGATGCAATAAATAAGATCACAAAAGCGCATATCGCACTAAACATACGACTAATTCTTCCCTTCGAAAAGTCCTGATGCGATGAAGTCTTATCGCAATCGCAAATCAGCAAAGTCATATCACAAATGGTCCCTTTCGAAAAGTTCCGATGCAATGAGGTCTTATCGCAATCATAAATCAGCAGAAAATTGAAATACATCCTTATGCGTTCATTTCAAAATTTCCGACGCGATAGAATAAAAAAAAACACTCATCGCTCAAAATCATATCACTCATCGGCAATCACAATCGAAAGCTTCAAACGGTAATATTTAAACTGATAATTTGAGTTTTCCAATCCCTGATGTATGATCATCATTGATCAAAAATCAAATAAATCATGACATTAACTCAAATGTGAATGCGCGATGTGACTTTCCATAATGGCATTTAATTTTTAAGACGAAAATCATTAAGTCAAGTTCATAAACGAAATCCTTCGTAAATTGTTTTTCCTTAAATGATTTCATTTTTATATGACGTTGTTCATTCTTCGTTGTTTTCCTTATGATTATAAGATAATTTTCCATCATTTCCCACTTATTTACATATATGTAGAACAACTATTCTACCTATTTGCAGACCTGTTAAAAGACTTCTAGTCAAATAAAATGTCGAAGAAGCTGAAGAAAGCAAACGTTACCACCATCCCAAAGGAAAATCCGACCAAAGTCAAGTTAATAACCGATACTACATGCCTTGGTCTTGGAAAGATGTCTTCGAAAGAAGTTTATAATCTGCTCGAAGCTGAAAAATCCCACTATGATAGAAGAAAAAATGATAGTGCTAGATGAGGACTCGGAATCAGAAGATAATCCCCTCAAAGAACTGGCAGTCTCTTATCTTCATAGATTAGTGACTTGAGAAAATGTATTTCCGTACTATGATTTAGTACAATGGGTAATAGAGGGCATAAACATCATAGACAGAGCATTTTTCACATCTGGTGGAAAGATGTTCGAATCATTTAAATCAGAGGATATCAGGGAAATGTATCATCTACCAGAGCCTCAAAAGATCTATAAGAAATAATTTCTAGAGGATTTCACTTCAAAAAAAGAAATAGAGTCAGAACCTATTAGAGAATGCACGCAAGCTCTAGAGAAACACAAGCATGAATCCTTAGGTATGTACTCTGTAGAATATCTAGCACCTCCCTATTGCTACGTTGCTGCCATGATATGCAAACTGTTCGGGTTTGCCAATTCTACAAGGTTTTCTATTGAAATGGTACCTCTAATTGATACCACCGTGAATTCTTATATTATGGATTAGTCAGTCATCCTATTCGATAAGATAGAAAATAAAAGTCTTGATTATAGAAGGAATAGGCATATGTCTACCAGAGTGACACCCCCATTTCATCTGTGTGCTTACATTATAGATTCCATATGCTTCAATTCTGAATTTACCATTTTAGGATGGAAATGGACTCCTCAGGGCCCCACTCCTATCCATATCTATCATAAATATTTGTGGAAAGCCCATTATAGAAACCATGTATATAATATTTGCCATGGATTTATGTTGCCCATTAATCAAGCCATTTTTAAAAAATCCTCTCCGCGGCTATTAGATAAGGCCAACCTTGACTTAACCCTAATTGGAAACTAGTTTGGAGAAGATAATTTCACTTACATCCGAATATTCGAAACTATAACCAACCCTCATGTTTTACCTCTGTACATTCCTGATATATTATTAGCTCAGGAAATTTCCTATAAAATTACAAGGAATGGTTTGTCTAGGAATCTTAAGACGTCCAAGAAACAAATGTGACCTACATTTCCTCTCAAAAGTGGATCTTACACTCTCAATGATTTCAAGCATGCAGAGAAAGAGGCCTTGAAAATTAAACAACTGAAACTAGCATTCATCACCCCAAGGCAATATGACCCGAAGATAATCACCCTTAATGTTACATCTACCATATAAATTTCCAAGTTTGAACATGAAGATGATGGTTTCAATGACCTATTTGTCTTAGCTGAAGGTTTTGCACAGGTTCAGCAACAAGCAAGTTCAAAACTGGAAACAAGCGATATGGATAAATTCATGCTTTATAGGAACAAGAGGTTGCAATCCCTCTTTACCAACTACAGACGACTCCTCTGCTATCCCATGAAGAACAAAAAGAAGATAAGGGCGAAAAGGGTGATAATCAAACTGAACAAGTAAACACAGGAAATAAGGCTGACAGCTCCTCCAATATTGATATACATGTTATTTCAAAATAATGTGAATAGTTCGATCAACAGATCCAAGGACAGAATGATTTTCAGAAGCTGAATACCACATAAACATCTATCATCATGGTTAAAGAGACAATCGGTAATATCAACACTCGAGATGTCGAAATTATTCCTGAGAATCCATCTGAGGAGATTTTGTTAAAAGTTGAAGATATACCACCTTTAGAGATTTTCTAATGTCCAAAGCATAGATCTATGGTTAAGAGGAAAAGAAAGAAAAGAAAATTGGATCACAATCTATTATCATCTTCCCAGACCGAATTGATGGATGTTGTTTGGAAAAAATCCAAAATTGATCCTTCAGAGGAATTAACAAAACTATCTCAGTATGCAGGAGCCTATACAACAGCAACCATAGATAAAGATTCTGAGGTAAATTTATTAATAAAGGAAAAAGACCAAAGAATAGTGAAATTGGAGCAACAATTAGTTGAGGAAAGATAGCAAAATGAAGAACTTAGAGAACATTTAAATTCTGAAAGACAAAAGCTTGACCAGCAAGCTATAAAAAACAACAACAACTGACTCAAGAGGTAAATAAATTACAGACATTGCTTCAAAGAGAAAAAGTGGCCAAGGAGGAAAAAAATGCAATATTGAAAGAAAAATTTCAAAGATTTAAAGATTATCCTGAGGTAGATAAATTCAAGAAAGAAGCCCTTGAATCAAATAAAATGTTATCATTACAACTTGATATTTATCTCAGAAGATAACAATGGTTGATCCTTTACGTGAAATAACCATGTCGCTTACAGAGAAAACAATAAACTCAAGACTTGAATTTGAAGATGCTGATGAGAAAATCTCAGGATTTCTCACATGGCAAGAAACGGATCAAGGAATTGCAGCTAATTTGCCTAAAATTCAAGAAGCACATAAAGAAATTTTGTTTGCAGAATGGGAGGCACAGTTAATTAAAACAGAGAGAGCCATTTCCAGGGCAAGAATTTTAATGAAAAATGTGGTAAAGTTAATCAATGATAACCTTCATACTGCTAACTTAATCTCCTATCACATTCCAGGACAACTTTCGAAGGTCAAATATTTAGAAAAACAATTAGAGCAAGAATTGAAAAGCAGGTACCAAAAAATTGATGTAATAAAAGAGCTAACATGGGATACATTCTAGTCATATCTAATTAAACCAGACATCCAACAATTGACTATAAAATTCCTCTCCCATGCTATTGCTAATATGCTTCCAGAATTTTCTAATGCCATCTACATTGTTCAACTACATTCCTGTTTGAGTCATCCGCCAGAAGTCAAAGATATGTTATCGATATGCCTGTTGCACACATCAGATACATAGGAAGTATCTAAGATCTATTCTGATGGGAACCGCCAATCTATTTATGTAAAATCTCATCCCCAGCTTTCATGATTTGGTATTCACAACAACATCTAAGAAATGTTTAGGATAGTTTGTTATGATTTTTAGTCTTATTTAAACCCCTTTCATGTATTTAGAAAGGGGTCCTAAATTTGTAATAATTTTTTACTTGGAAGATACACTATTGTACTTCTAAATATATTATTTTTATGATGGATCAAATTCTATGATTTTATGAAGAATAATTTTTTAAGAGTCTACACTTTTGCGTGTTAGAGATAGTTCTAAGTAAAGGAACAGGATCAGAGTAACAATTGCATCATTGAATTTTAAATATATCTGGTATTTCTATCATTTATGTTTCCGTTTTTCTTATGCAATGAAATATTCCTATTAAAATTGCGATTATTTATTTATATATATGTTTCTAAAACATTTCTCTATTATATTATTTATGAAAATATGGAAATGTTATCTTTCATGGTATGTATAGACAATATAGAAATATAAATTCGTGAATACGATACATTATTATAACTCTCTTTAACTTCCTAAACAGAGTTATCATTATATGAAATTTCATATTTCTTTTAAATAAATAAGTCATATTTATGGTTGTTTGTTTAAATGAAATTATTCTTAAATCGTTTTCGCCTTTAAATACTCGGGTTAGTTTAGAGTTATTTTTATTTATCAAGTAGTAGATTAAATATCAAAATTTCATCATTCATTATACAAATACCTCATCACAAATTCATTCCATTTATTATTGGGAAACTGGTCCCATATTATCCAGTCGGAGCCACTATTACAAATGGAAAAGGAGTTGTACTAAATTTTGGACCGGGTGGTTTCCCCAATGCTTGAATCTAGGATTTCATGGGCTTCAACAAGAACACACACCACTTTCCCGTGTTCTTCTTCGGATTCATGGTTTTGTTATTTTATTATGGCTTTGGCAGGTTTTATTGGGCCATGATGCCTTGGCTTTGTCCTTTGTTCTACAGTTTGGGGGCACCTTTCCCTTGCTTTTGATTTATAGATCCAAAGTCTCGCTTCTTCTATTTGAATTTCTGCTCAATCTTGAAAACATACCAGTATGCCATACCAAGCGAGGAGATGTTGAGGAACTCCATTTTCTCCTAAATGTATCTGTGTAGATAACTATGGTACTTCAGAACCAAATTTTTCTCTAAATATTTGATACCCAACTTTTTGCACAGGGTATGGAACAAATTTTTGAGTTCATGCACATCTTGATCCCTTTGTTCCTGCAACGTAATCCATTGTATGTACTTGTCCTCATAGCTCCCCACAGGATAATATTGTTCCTTTATGGTGTCTCGGAAAGAATTCCAAGTGGGTATGGCCGATAAAAGATAGGGTTCCCCTTCATCCTTTTTCTCACAGTAGGTTTCCCACCAGTCCTTGACATGGGGGGCGGCATTGAGTAGTAGAAAAATAATCTTCTCCTGATCGAAAAAGTCATGAACCAAGAAATAACCTTCTAATAGATTCAACCATATATCTACATCATCTTCCTCTATTTGTCCCTCAAATATTGGAATTTCATAGTTTACTTGTACCTTAAAAGGAGCTACACCTCCAGAGTGGCCTCTGGATGTAGATGTGCCATCGGTGGGAAGTCGTTGAAGTATCTGGGAAAACTTATCCATCATCATGTTCCTTTGTTTTCTGAGGACCTCCTTGTGAAATATTTTGATAGGATCTCCTTCTCCCTCGTCTTTATTTTTGTCTCCAATGGGCATCCATCGAGGTTTGCGAGGCCGATCTTGCAAAGCTTCAACCAGTTCGAGCCCTAACTCCTTATACCTTGACCTCATTAGGGACACACAAAGGAGGATCAAGAAAGAGCAGACGACCCTGATACCACTAATTCGCATTTATACAGGAACACAAAAAAATATACATATAAACATAAATACAAAGATGCAGTAGAAATAACACTCCGTTTCATTAATATCAAAGAAGTGAAATTTGTTTACAGACAAAATGGAAATGAACTAGCTAGGACACTGGTAGCTTATCTATGAGAAGAGATGTGGTGGCTATAGGCCTCTGAATTATGTTACAATGAGGCTCGAGGGAATATGTATTATTCAGAAACAATGGAAAGCCATAAACATCCAAAAACCTAACCTTAGGAGATGAAGTGCCAAAACTATGGGCCTTGTTTGGGTAATTGTTACATCAAATTCTCGGGGATGGAACTTTGGCATGTGATCTCTGTTTGACGCGCACAATATATCATTAGAAATATCTATGTAAGGACTACAAATTTTCATGTGAGAAACATCAAAGGACCTTTGATGTTTCTCTCAAGTTTCCCAAAAAGCATTGTTTAGGGCCTCAAAATGGCTCCAGAAGTTCAGGACCTGAAAAACTACTAAAAATAGTAAATTGTGCTACAATTAAGGAAACTGAAAAATTGAAAGAAATAATGGTGGGGCCCCAAGTGGACTAGGGAGGTGGCCACCAGTACCCACCTAGATCAAAGGGTGTCTCTTGGGGTAGACTATTTTTTGGAGAAAGTGGGTTGAAGAACCAATGGCCTTGTTTCATCTATAGGGGCTAGGCTAGAAGGCTTTCTCTGAAATCCCCTATTTAGAACATAGCAACATTAAGAGAAATATGTGATGTGACTAAATTTATAAGAGTTGATATAAATTTTTGTATTCTTACTTTCTTTCATATTGTGGAATGAATATCCTCTACAAAGATAACTTGTCAATCAAAATAGGTATGAAGGGAGGTAGCATACTATGAAGAGAGGTCCAAAAGGGGGCACATTAATATGCACCATTACTTCTAGGAATTCACATGATGGTATTAGTAACTTACACCAATCTCTATTCAGGAATAAATTGTTCAATCTAAGGGTGAAGTAGCCACACATAGTTCCCCCCTTTCAGATGTTGAAGTGATGGTATAATGGGTTGAATGGATACTTGAAAAAGGGCACACAATGGGGCCATTTTAATGAGTAGATGCAAACAATATGTTTGTATCTTGCAAATAATTTTTTCGGGGCCCACTTTGGTGGAAAAATAGGAGCATAGGGATGTTTTCCTCCATTCTTTGGAGTTCCTTTTCCACCACCTGAGAATAATGGACTAGAGATTAGGCTGAACAAAATAGAACCTTAGTATTCCCCCCGTAGGGGGTACTTCTCAGGAGGATTCAAAGGTGCCTACTCAGATTATAGTTTCATATTCATAGTCCTCAAAGTAGCCTCCTCACATATTTTATTTATGTGACTTGTGTTAATTCTCTATTTGTGTGATAATTTTGTAATTTCTTTTTTCTTATGGGTTTTATTGACCTCTCTATGGAGAGTTGTTTTATGGTTATGTTATGTTCTCCCTAGCAAGCGACTGGCACAAAAAATCATTTCCTGATTTAATCTCAAGTTTTTGAAAATAATACAGTTTCACTTTACAAAAAAATCAATTAATACAAATTTCACTTTTAAAAAACAAACAATTACCTTAAAAAATAATTAATTATTAAGATAATTATTTTCTTGTTAATTACAACCTTATTTTTAAGAGATATAGATCATGGATAGTTACATTTGATCCAGTCCCTAAATAAAACTTAGCCTTACTTCAATCATAATATAACTGGCTAAGAAAATAAAGCAACACCTAATCATTTATGTTATTAAATATTTTTTAAATATATTTTTTTATTTATCAAATTTTTAGAATAGATTTATATTAGATCTAGATCCATAAAACATAGAAAGTGATCATATTTCTCAAGGTTCACATCTTTTAGAGTACAAAACCTCTAAAATTATGTAAAAAAATTCTAAGTCTTTTTTATTGTGAGAAATACAATAAGAAAATGTATTAATATTTACATAATTTACATTGAAAGATTATATGGAATATGTTCATTGAGATATTTTATTTATGACTTACTTTCTCCATTTTTTTTAAATGTATCGACATATTAGGAAATAGAAAGCATATATACAAGAATGGTAACTCCCCCTATCTTCCCCCATCTCCCTATATATATGTGTGATCCGGATTTATGCAGGAACACAACAGAATACAGAAAAAACCATGAACATAGAGATGCAATGGAAATAATGTGTCATTTCATTAATATCAAATAAAAGAAATATGCTTACAGACATAATGGAAATAAAATAGCTATGGTGCTAGTAGCGAATCTCTGAGAAGATATGTGGTGGCTACAGACCTCTGAACTATGTTACAATGAGGCTCCAGGGCCTATTTATTATTGAGAAACAATGGAAAAACTGAAACGTCCAAAAACCTAACTCTAGGAGATGAAGCGCCAAAACTGTGGGCCCCCGTTTGGGTAAGTTGGTGTTTCAACTTCCTGGGGGCATAACTTTGGCATCTGATCTCTGTTTGACATGCTCAATAGCTCATTAGAAATATCTATCCAAGGAGTATGACTTTCCATCTTGGGTTTCCCAAAAAACATCGTTTAGGGCCTCAAAACGGCTTCGGAAGTTTAGGACCCGAAAAACTGCTAAAAATAGTAAGTTGTGCTACGCCTTAAAAACTGAACGAACTGATGGTGGGGGTTCAAATGGAATAGGTGGGTGGACATCAATATCCACCTGGATCATTAAGACCCCAAAACGGCTCTGGGAGTGCAGGACCCGAAAACCTGCTAAAAATAGTAAGTGGTGTTGAATGTGAAAAGATGCAAGAATTAATGGTGTGGGTCCAAATGGAATAGGTGGGTGGCCACCAATATCCACCTGGATCATTCCTCCCTCCTTAGGAAGCAATGGTCCCCATTGCGTTGAGATCCTCCCTGAGATGAAGCAAATTCTGTTGAATTGCGTATTAGATTTGTTGAAGATGTCATGGACCTGTGGGAAGACATGCTGGATCCATTTAGTAAATTTGGTTTCTTTATCATCCTTATATAGTACATGTGTGGATTCTGTATGTGTATTTTCAGGAGGTATGGTAACATCAGGCGACGGTGCGTTGGGGGTCAGATCAATGGAGTACCTGTCCTGACAGTGTAGAGGAACCTCTGTGAGTGAGGAGAAAATGTCCTCGTATTCCTCCATGAATTTTCCCATTTGCTGTAGCCGTGCAAGGGAGCCCTGTTTCAAGGTCTTTACCTGAGAGCGAGTTGTAAGGAAAATGAATTTCCTGGTTTGGGAAACATTCTTACTGCGTTGTTTTGCAGTAGCCAAAGAGATGACAGGAGGCAGTACTACCTCCGGTATCCTATACAAGTTATTTCCCAAAGTAATAATAAGAGCACGAGGCCCAAACTCATACACAACATGTCACCTCCACAAGTATGGTTGGCCCAATAATACATCAGTTACATCAAGAGGAGCAACATCACATAATACCTCATTCATGAATGGCTTGATGCTGTACAGAAGGTGGAACTGTTTGTAGATGCGGATATCTCTCCCTGGGTGAAGCCACCTAATGGTATATGGCTGGGGTGTGCTATGGTCGGTAGGCCAAGCTGCTTCACGACCTCTACTAAAACAAGGTTCTTTTGGCTTCCACTATCGACAAGTAATTGCAGCAGAGAACCCTTCACCCACATTTGCGAATGGAGGAGGTGCTCCCCCTCCTCTGGATCTTATGGGTCCTCCCTTTGGATCTTGGTGGTGGCAACAATGTTACTAGGATCCGCATCAATGATCTACTTCCCTTTGTCATTGCCTTTGTCTGGTTCTGACTCAGGATCAGAAAATGCATCTGATTCGGGTGCCTTTAGTTCGGCCACCAATGACTGTTTGGCCCAAAACACGTTTGTGCTGTGAGTGGGGCTATTATGAAATTCACACCACTTCCCTATGTCCTTCTTTTGATTTCTGGTGTTGTTCTGAGTAGCACTGCTTTGGCCTTGCCCCTTGTTCTTCGGTTCGGGGCACCTTTCGAATTGGCAGATCCAAAGTCTCGCTTCTTCTGCTTAAATTTCTGCTCGATCTTGGCGGCATAGCGATATGCCATGCCAAGCGATGTAAAGTCGAAGAACTTCATTTCCTCCTGAATGTGTTTATGTAGACAGTTGTGATACTTAAGTACCAAATGTCTCTCTGAATATTTAATACCCAACTTTGTGCGTAGGGTATGGAACAGATTCGTCAGTTCGTGCACATCTTGATCCCTTTGTTGCCACACCATGGTCCATTGGATGTATTTGTCCTCATAGCTCCCCACGGGGTAACATTTTTCCTTGATGCCATCTTGGAACGAATTCCAAGTGGGTGTGGCCGAGAACAGAGAGGGTTCCCCTTCGTCCTCTTGCTCACAGTAGGTTTCCCATCAGTCTTTGACATGGGGGGCGGCTTTTAGGAGTGCAATAATAATATTTCTCGGTCAAATAAATCATGGACCAAGAAATACCCTTCTAGCAAATTAAACCATCTATATACGACGTCTGCATCTATTTGGCCTTCAAATATAGGAATATCAAAGTTTACCTGTACCTTGAAGGGAGTGGCGCCTCTAGACTGGTTGTTGGATGCAGATGCGCCATAGGTGGGTAGTCGTTGAAGGATCCGAGCAAAGTTATCCATCATCGCATTCCTTTGTTTCTCGAGGGCCTCCTCGAGAAATATTTTTATAGGATCTCCTGCTTCCTTGTCTTTATTTTCTTCCACCATGGGAGGTCGTCAGGGTTCGCGAGGCTGATCTTGAAAGGGTTCAACCAGATCGAGCCCTAACTCCTTATACCCTGACCGCGTTGGGGACATGAAAAGAAAAACAAAGAAAGAGTAGACCGCTTTGATACCACTGAGCTAGATTTATGCAGGAATGCAACAGAATATAGCAACAACCATGTACAAATATATGCAGCGGAAATAATGCGTCATTTCATTAATATCAAATAACAAAAAATATGCTTACAGACATAATGGAAATAAAATAGCTAGGGTGCTAGTAGCGAATCTCTGAGAAGAGATGTGGTGGCTACAGACCTCTGAACTGTGTTATAATGAGGCTCAAGGGCCTATTTATTATTAAGAAACAATGGAAAAACTGAAACGTCCAAAAACCTAACTCTACGAGATGAAGCGCCAAAAATTTGGGCCCCCGTTTGGGTAAGTTGGTGTTTCAACTTCCCGGGGACATAACTTTGGCATTCGATCTCCGTTTGACGTGCTTAATAGATCATGAGAAAGATCTGTCCGAGGATTACAACTTTTGATGTGAACAACATCAGTCCATGGACCCATGTTGCTCCTGGTTTTCCCAAAAAACGTCGTTTAGGGCCTCAAAACGCCTCCGAAAGTTCAGGACCCGACAAAATGCTAAAAATAGTAAGTTGTGCTGCAAATTAAAAATGGAACGAACTGATGGTGGGGGTTGAAATGGAATAGGTGGGTGTCCACCAATATCCACTTGGATCATTAAGGCCCTAAAATGGCTCCGGGAGTGCAGTACCCGAAAACCTACTAAAAATAGTAAGTGGTGCTGAATGTGAAAAGCTGCAACAATTAATGGGGTGGGTCCAAATGGAATAGGTGGGTGGCCACCGATATCCACCTGGATCAATGTGTGTGTGGAGTGTTGCATTTTTTGTGTATATGTTTGCATTTCTATTATTTCTGCACATTTCTTTTCATTGTATAAGAGCTTTTATATATATATATATATATATATATATATATATATATATATATATATATATATATATATATATATATATATATATATATATATATATATATATATATATATATATTAAATTTTAAATGTTAGCATTGTAATTAGAAATAATCTATAAATAGAATATAAATAGAATAAGATGGAGGGAGATGGAGAGATATGGAGTGTTGATATTGAAATATTGTACTTAATATCATTATTGAAATACACACATCAAACACGCTAATGAGTAAGAAATAACTAAAATTTTCAATTAAGAAATTACAAATTTCTTAACAAATTTATGTAAAATTATGTTATACATAGTGAATGTTGAACTATTTTATCTATGGTGAATATTGAAAATTATTTTGTCATTAATATATTTTAACTTTTCTTAATGTAGATATTATTTTATTTCTTTTAATGTAACATTACAGGACACCATCTCTCCATCCATGGTTGTATAACACCTGTGAATGCAATTATTTATTTTTTAGTATAATAATAAAAGTAAGAAAAATAGTACAATTAGGTGTGAACATATTTATAAATCATTAATATTTATTTATTTTCTTTATTTTGAATAACTGATACAAATGAGGTTATCTTCTTCATTTATATTTAAGTTTCAAAAAATATACGATAACAAATAAATTATTTTTTATTATTTTTCATATTTTCAATGCAATGTTATATTGAAAAACAATATTTTAAGAGTAGACATATATCCACCTTAATATCTAGTAAGTGTTTATATTTATTTATATATATAATTTTTCATTATTCAAAATTAAATAGACTTGAAAATTTTCTTGAACACTTGGATATAAAATTGCTACTAATTAAAACAAGGGTTCTTTAAGATATATATTTTTTCCATATATAATATATATAGTTTATATTAAAATATTATATTTAACATGTGTATCCAAATATTTCATTTATAAACCACATTGAACTTTCTCATTTTAATTAAGATGTTTTTAAATTTAACATATCAATTTTATATTAATAATTAAAGGAATTTACCTCTTTCTTTTATTATGAAGTAATTGAATCATTTTACTTTCAATTAATTTTTTCTATGAACACTGAAATATTTTGTTGTGGTCAGCATTCAAATAATTTATTTTATGTTTTTACATTTATACATCTATTCTACTTCAATCTAATGTTGATAAAATATTATGTTACTTAACATGGACATCAAATCTTTTATTGATGGTTAAGAGTGAGAGTGATATATTTTTACTACATATCCTTTATATTTGGTTGTGATATCGACCAACATAGATCCATCTTAGCTAGGATCTACCAAGCACCTAGAGCAATCAAATGTCTTCATGTGCAAACTTCTTTAGAGTGCAAAACATGAGAAAATGTTTGCACCTTGAGATATTTAATCCTTCTCAACTCTTAACAGATCTGAATTAACATGGATTTATTATGTGTGTGTGTGTGTGTACCATCTGTAACTCCTCACTTTTATTTGTAATATTCCCTTTCTTGATCCAATCAAAGTGGATAGAATCGATCCGTGGTACTTACCGTGGTATTTTCCCATGGTATTGACCCATGGTATTTCTTGTTGGTTTACGAGAAAAATAATAAAATAAGGTCTCTAGAAATTCCATCAAGCCTATAAAAGGAGAGAGAAGCTAGACATTTATATCATTCTGGATTATCTAACTTATTATGTTTGGGTTGAGAACCTGGCATGACCAGTTTTATCATTGATCTCGGGACGAAAACCCCTGGATTCACAAGTAGGCTTCAGTTTCTTATATTTGTCATTGTCAAGTAGTTGTGCATGCCATTTGCAGGATTTTATAGTCTGGGCATGTATTTTACTTTCAGTGAGTAATAATATAAAGAAAATGGTTTCATTTCTTGTGTTCTGGTTCTTGATGAAAGATTGTATTAAATGAGAAAACTAAGATGTTTTAGATCTATCAAAAATTTTATTATTTGGAATCTTATAGTGGTATCAGAGCTGTGCATCCTGCTATCCTAACAGTTTTATGCAAAGAACTTCGGTGAAATTTATTTGTCGCCCTAGCCAACATTTCTCACTTCGGTGATATTTATCACCCTAGTTAGATTCTTATTTTTCAGTAAATTATTTTATTGGGAGACATAAGTGATGGGAAAATCATTTATAAGTCTGTGGGTTAGATTTGTGAAAATATTTGAAGGCATGATTGACAAAATCATTTATAGCTTGTATATATCCTCTTATGAATAAATGTACCCATGATATTTATTCATGTGTATGGAAGATTCATATCTTTATTGCAAGTATGGTCATTGTTGAAAGGCTGGAAAGTTATTTCTAGACAGGGATCATTCCCAGGTTTCTCATTAACTAAGTATTGAGATCCATTGATGCCAATGTCGTCATTTTATTTTTGGAAACGCCACAAAAATCAACATAATGATATATCAATCGGTTCTTTGGGCTGCAATACTTCTGTGGATCAAAGATGGCAACAACATACAAATTAGAAGCAAGATCAGAATAACAGACCATTCTCTCGAAAGTTCCATGTTATCCTTCAATAGTCAAAAGATACCCGGAAGGAAGATATAAAAAGTAAGTGTCTCTTTGATCTTGGATCCAAATTGCATCGTACAAAGTCAAAAGATGTTCTCCTACACCTAGAAACATTAAATACGGATTTTAGCTTGGTAGATAAATCAGAATGGGAAGGGTCAAGTTGGACCTTGAGGCCATCTATGCTTGCTTTGATACAACCTAGGTTCTTAGAGCATTCTTGTGAAAGGGTTAGACTCACGGTCACCTCTTGTCTCAGTAAAATCATATCGTTAACAACACTTCTATTGCCCTACAATGATGACATCATGAGGAGGAATTTTTGGGTAATGGTAAAAGCACTCCAAGCATAGGACAACACCACCGTTCTTACTTTTTTCCAGAAGCGCACAATTTTGGAACACATGGAGAAATTCATATTTGATATGCTTATGCTGGATCTAGAGTGTGTTGATTTAATCCTTCAGATGCTCCAATACTTATGCAATGGAATTACAATGTCTTATTCAAACTTCATCAAAATAGACATGGAAAATAACATGTCTATGATCTTAGGAGAAGATAGGGTCATCTGCGAACAACTGAGATCCAAATTGTTGGCCATTTGGAGGAAGGAGCTAATTGCATCACCTGCTGCTTATGAACTACCTGAGGGGTTGATCAAACAGAGCATCAAATTACTTAGAAATAATTTAACCAAGGAGGAACTAACAAAGATTTTTGGATACAGCAAGAATGAACTACGGAGGAAAGTCTTATGCTTTGTATGCAAGGGAGTTTGGGCACTTGACCATTCATGTCCAGATAATAAGGAGGTGACAAGAATAGAAAAATTATAGACTTCTTCAGATCATGGGGATTCATCCATAGATGGGTTTGCTGGTTTTTAGGAGAGGACCTATGAAGGATTTGAGCAGTCAAGTACAAATTGTGAGCAGCAACACCATGCTCTTCAGAGAAACTTTCAGGACAAGCTAAACAGTCAGCTTGACAAAGCACATGATGAAAGGAAAGATGCAATTCCTCCTGATGATGTGGTAGTTGAATCTATAAATACAATGAAGGAAATCCATAAAGAGTATGGGAAATTGGGTATAGACAACATTCCACCAGTACATCCATGTTTGACAACCAGAGAGGATGGACAACTGATCCTCAAATGCGAAGAGGTTCAAGATGAATACACTCGAGGAGAATCAAATGAGGAGAGGATCATGCATTTTCAGGAGAGGATAATGCATTTCAAGACAAATCTTATGTTGTTGAAGCAAAGAGTCTGGACAATCCGAGACACTATCTTATAGGAGAACAGAAAAATTGAGGAAATCATAGGGAAATGTGCCAAATCATCGACCAAGCTGTCTAGTATTGAGGAACAACTCAAGTCCCTCATAAGGCCGCTTGAGGAGTACAATTGGGAGTCCCATAGCAGCGCTCTATAGGAATACATAGATAAGGCTTGCAACACCAACAACCCACCTTTATACATTGGGAAGAGCAGGGCAGAGTTCTCCAAATACATCATGTTGGGTAACCAAGTAGAGCAGCATGAATCGAGCATTGAACAACATAAACATAGTATATTTGAAGATATTCATTCTTTCCCAAGTATGGATTGGCAAGAGATTATGAGTTGGTATTCTATTGATGGGTTGATTATTTGGAGGATACCCATAGCCAAGGAAAAATTACAACTTGAACCACTTGGTGCAGATAGCGATGGAGGGTTGAAATGGTACCATGACCCACAGGTCCTAGGATTTAGGTGGCATTGGGATCCAAGAGAATCCATTGGGGGAAGGATTTGCCAAAATATTGTTAGGGATCCAGGTAAATCTATTGAGGGAAGGATTTTTCAGAGGATTTTTTGGGATCCAAGTATTGAAGGATCCATTCAGGACTATTCAACATAGAGGGATGGAAAAATACATCAGGTTGTATGGGATCCTGGAATCAATGTACAAATATTTCTGTTCTAGATAGAAGTGGATCGCTTGAGGACAAGCAATCTTTGGGTAGGAGGATTTGTAATATTCCCTTTATTAATCCAGTCAAAGTGGATAGAATCGATCCATGGTACTTACCGTGGTATTTTCCCTTGGTATTGACCTATGGTATTTATTGTTGGTTTCTGATAAAAATAATAAAATAACGTCTCTAGAAAGTCCATCAAGCCTATAAAAGGGGAGAGAAGCTAGGAATTTAGATAATTCTGGATTATCTATCTTATTATGTTTGGGTTGAGAACCTGGCGTGGCCAGTTCTATCATTGATCCTGTGACGAAAACCTCGCGGTGATGTTTATGTGGTGGATCCATCCAGGATCCACAAGTGGGCTTTAGTTTCTTATATTTGTCATTGTCAAGTAGCTATGCATGCCATTTATAGGATTTTATAGTCTGGGCATGTATTTTACTTTTAGTGAATAATAATATAAATAAAATGGTTGCACTACTTCTGTTCTGGTTCTTGATGAAAGATTGTATTAAATGAGAACACTAAGATTTTTTAGATCTATCAAATTTTTTATAATTTGGAATCTTAAATTATTTTTAATTTTTTATACATAGTTTACATTGAAATACTTGTAAATAGAATATTCCTCACATTGGGAATTATAAAGCATGTAATACAAACTCTTTATATCTCTCTCTTTTTGCATTTGTGTCTACACACGCATACGTTTAATTTTTTATTATTATTTTTTTAAGCATTTAATGTGGCTATGGAAAAATTTATTTATTGTCAACATTAAAACCCCAAATCGTGATGCACCACACGGAGTTAGATGTTGTATTGGGGGACCACCACTTTACCACCTCCCATAGCATTTAATAGGGTGTTGGCATGGTCATCCCAACCCATGTTAGACATGTTCAATTAACTTCAACCTACTGATTGAAATACTTCATATGATTTTTTTCCTCGGACATAACTCTTTATATGGTGGCTATTTATATTGGTGCTATTCATCCCCCTAATAGTGGTGGCATTTTTGTGTTATAATTTAGCCAGGTTCAGACCAAAGTCAAGAGGCAAATCTACAAAAAAATCCAGTGTGAGATTTTAATTTTTGCTACATTGAGGTCATTGGCCTTCATGTTCAAAGCATGAATAGCCTAGGCTTGTCACCACTCACTTTTGGAGGGAGTATTTACACATCAATATGAAGCATTTGGGTCAATGTTCAATGACTTACCTATCGAGAAGCAATGAATTCTTTCATTTTTCTCTCTAAATTAGATTCTTGCTTCTAGGTAAGTAAGCGCATTATATTGGTATGATAAGAAATCCAAAACTATTTAGACCAGGGGTAAATTCAAAGTCTTACCCAGGGCTTAGTCATCAATTCAAACTTTGAAATTTATTCTCCATAAAATTTGGGTCATGGAATTGACCAATACAATTCAGCTCAACAGGACGGGTCAATTACTGATTTTTCCTTGTGCATAATTCTTACTTCCTCATCTACTTAAACATCCTGGGACAATGTTCTCCAGGTAATGGCTTTCTTATATATCTCTGGTTTTTGTTATATCCTATATATGATTTCATGGTTCTTGGCTAGTGTTTTAATCCCCCTCGGGATTTTTAGCGTCCTATGTCATGGGATCTTATGGTGTGGGGGTGAATTACCTTAGTGGTTTGGACACACCTTTACCTTGTTCATCTTCACACTCTCTTTTTTTTTCACTTAGTGAATACCCATATTCTTCATCTATCTCTAATTTTTTTTCTTCATAATACCTAGGAAACACATGCAAAGTTGTAGGGGTGGAGGTGGAAAGAGTGGCAGTGGTCGAGCTCCATAAGGCTAAACACATGCCTAGGCCTAAGCATTGGTGGCCATTGAAATATTCCATTCTGCCACTCCTCAAGACAAATGGGATGAAATTCAATAGCTCAAAACCTAGACTTATAATGATATTCTTGACTTTTTTTCTTCTGATTCTGGAAGATGTGTCCAATAGAATTCCTAAACTTGGCCATGCCAAGGGAGGGAAAAATAAATATATGAATTCCATCACCCTCCATTAGTAGATGAAAACTCTTTTGGTACACATATTGAAAGAGAAACATGAATACCATAATGAAATAATCTCCTCCCTAAGTGAGATTAATCAGGTCTAGCAATATCAAAAAACTTTCTTGGTTGAATTAGATGCTTGGTTGGCTCATCTAGACATCCACGAGTCTCCAATGTGATATTAAGCCTTATGCTCCAACCACTAGTGCCAGTGCACAATATCCCACTCCTGTGATTTCTTCAAATACTTAACTTAATTTCATTTCTCTCCATTGTCATTTTGTTTTTTTTTGTAGTCTAGCATGAAAAAATATATGATGTATTATAAAACATAGGTATTATTTTTTATATTAGATTAGATGTAAAAAAATGGTGTTTCCCTTTTGCCAAGTTAAGGTTGTTACTAGGAAATACAAATATATCTTACAAAAAAGACATTCAAAGTACATTTAATAATGAAGGAATTATATAGCTAATTCATACTACACAAATAATAATATAAGAATTTTTTACATTCAATTTCTTTATTTTCTAAAAATTTGATTTGAAATAGTGTTACTTAATATGGAAATCTTACTGCAAAAGAATAAATATAAGAAATTTTTTAAATTCTATTTCTTTATTTCTCTATATGAAATGACACCAATTTTTTTTTTATATTATTAATCTTTTTTTTTAAATACTAAAGTAGACTATATGTTGCTAATAGAATGACCTCACATTTCCTTCATAGTGGATTGCAATATCAAATATTATTTTAGATGTCATGTGTAATTTCCATGTTGAGCAGTGGAATTAGAAATCTTCACTTAAAAGATAGAAATCACTTAAAGATGAAATTATAATTTTTTACTATTAATTACTTTATCTCTCTAAATATAAAGCTTAAAGCTTTAAGATGAGTATTGAAGTGTGCTTTGTTTATGGTAGATATTGATTTTTTTTTTAATTAATATCAATCTCACATATTGAACAAATTTTTTGTTATGAACATTTTTTAATATAGTTACTATTTTATTTCTTTTATTTCCTTCTCCTCTACTAAGTTGTAGAGTTAAAGTGGATTTATTAATTTGTATTATAATGTTTGTAAATAAAAATAACCAAATATGAGTAATCACTTCTATAGTTGAATTTTTTTATTTTAAAAACAAATTTTTTCTTTTAAAAGGGCCAGTGTCACTCAAGGTTGAACATGAACCTGAAATAGCTCATTACGAACTATAAAATTTACCTTTCCCTACACTTAATCATTTCAATTTCACAAATACTTTATATTTAAGTTATAATATCTTATTTTTTATTTCGCAAATACTTTATATTTAAGTTGTAATATCTTATTTTTTATTTGCTTGGTTATATATATTTTAAGTAAAATTGATATAAAAAAAAGGTAAAATCTATATAAAAAAATAAAAAATAAAAAAAAATAAAAAGGTAAAGGTAAGAGGTTGTAATATTTAATTTATTATTTCAAAATTAAATTAAAAGAAAAATAAAAATGGTAAGAATTTAAAATGGTTTGTTATTTTCAAATTAGATTAATTTTTTTATTTAGATATGCAATAGAAAAGTTTCAAAATGTTATAGTCCGCTCAATTTGTTGAATTTTATTGATTAGCTCTATTTATATTTGTTCATTGAATACTTCATATCATAGAGCGGTTTAAGATTCCCCGGTTTTATTTACTTACAACAATTTTTAAAGATTTATAAAATTATCTTATATTATATTTATATTATATTATTTTTATTAAGATTTATAAGGGTTTCTAAAAATTCCAAAAATGTTACATATTTGATTTTAATTATAATTTCAAAGATCAGAAACGATGTAAGAGCAATAAAACCATATTATATATATATATATATATATATATATATATATATATATATATATATATATATATGGGGTAACTGATAAAATGTGATGTTGAATTAATAAATAAAAAACCCACTGGTTAGCTCTACGAAAGAAAGTCTGAACCAGGAGAGTCTGACTCTGTTGAATGCTCTATGTTCTGAATATAATTCAATCATTATATAGCATACATAGATGTAGGGAAGTTAGAGCCATACCCTAAGAAATAGAAACTAATTCCTAGCCTAAGGTATTGTGAACCAATTCACACTAATTAAGGATTCTCTATTATCTTTCAACACTCCCCCTTAATGGAGAAGGGGTTCACAAATATGCCTAACATTTCCTTAAACATTTCAAAATTAATTTTACCAAGGGGCTTAGAGAAAATGTCAACAACATTATCACATGTTTTACAATATACAAGATGGATTTCTTTTTATTGAACTTTCTCCCTCACAAAGTGGAATTGTGTATCAATGTGTTTAGTGTTCTTGTGAAACACTGGATTATTAGCAAGTTTGATTGAGATCTGGTTGTCACATATGATATTTGTTGCGTCTTTTGGTTCTTCCCCAACATCCTGGAGAAGTCTCTGTAACCAAATTGCCTCACATGTTGTTGCGCACATAGCTTGATACTTTGCTTCCACTGAAGAAAAGGAAACTGTTTTTTGTTTCTTACTACTCCATGCAATCACCCCGAATCCAATGGTGGATGCATAACTTATTATAGATCTTCGTTCATCTTCATTTCCAACCAAGTCAGAATCTATAAACCTCGTCAATCTAACATCAAAATAAATAGTATAAATAATATCATAATATATAGTTCCTTGTAGATACTTTAGAACGCCTTTTGCTACAATCCAGTGACTCAAATGGTTTGGACATAAAGTGAATTAGCACACTAACTGCATAAGCCAAATTTGGTCTAGTAGTGGTTATGTATATTAGACTCCCAACCAACTATCGATAACGTGTCGCATTTGCCTCTTTAGAACCATCTTAAAATTGAAGTTTAATATTATGCTATAATGGTACTGCTGCAACCTTACACTGATCCATCCTGAATCTTTCTAGTATACCTTTGACATACTTACCTTGGGACAGAAAAGTTTGTCTTGTATCTCTCTGTATCTTAAGACCCAAACAATATCTTAGTTCACCAAGGTCTTTCATTTTGAACATTTGTGACATTTGCTGCTTGATTTCTTTGATCAGATCAACAACATCACCTATAACAATTAGACCATCTACATACAAAGAAATAAACATTATACACCCCTTTTCATCTTTCACAGTATAAATATTAGGGTCTTTTTTACTTCTGTTGTAACTTTGTTGCGGAAAAATGAATCAATCTTTTCATACCATGACCTGGGTGCTTCTTTCAGCCCATATAAAGCTTTCTTTAATCTTCAGAATAAATGTTCTTGCCCTCTTTGAACAAACCCCTTAGGTTTCTCTAAGTAAACCTCCTATTTCAACTCCCCATTTAAAAATGTATATTTTACATCGATTTGGTGAATCATCTAGTGTTTTCTAGTAGCTAAAGAAATCATCATTCTGATAGTGTTTAGTTTCGCTATGGGGGAGAAGGTTTCCTCATAGTCAATACCTTCATTTTTTGAATACCCCTTTGCTACCAATCTAGATTTTAATTTATCTATGGTTCCATCTGCATTAATCTTGGGTTTATATAACCATTTACAACCTATGGTTTTTTTCCCTTCAGGTAGTTCAACCAGCTCCCACGTGCTGTTTTTTATAATAGATTCATATTCCTATTCCATAGCTTCTTTCCATTCACTACATTTATTTGCTTCTCTATAACTAGAAGGTTCAACAAAATTCAACATACTACTTATAAAGGCATTCTCCCTATATCTAGTAGGCAATTGAATCTGCCTACCTGATCTTCTAAGCATTGGTGTAGCTTCCAACCTATTTTGAATTTCCTTTGAAGGACTCGGCTCGATTTTTGTATCTGAAATTTCTGCTTCTCATGGTTGTTACCTCTTTCTTCACTTCGTTCCACCAAAAACGAAATATCCCATTCCTCATTCCTTTTATCATATTCATCATAAACATGTTCATGTAACATGGCGTCTCTACTAAAAAAAAAATTGTGAGTAGAAGGATTAAACAATATATAAGCTTTAAATTGTGAAAAATACCCTACAAAGGTACATTTTATGGCTTTCAAATCTATTTTTCTTCTTTCTTCCTTTGGAATGTGGGAAAAAACTTTATACCCAAATACTCTCAAATGTTTTACTGTAGGCTTGAATCCATATAATGCTTCAAAAGAAGTTTTAAACTGAAGACTTCTTTTAGGACTCCTATTTTTCAAATAAACTGCAGTATTCAATGCTTCAGCCCAAAAACCATTTGAAATATCCTTACCTTTCAACATGATCCTAGCACACTCCACCAATGTTTTGTTCTTTCTTCAGCTACTCTGTTCTGCTAAGGAGTATGGGGTACTTTGAATTGCTATAATATTCCATGTTCTTTATAATACTTGGTAAGTTCATCCTTACTGTATTCTCCCCCTTGATAGGAGCGGAGAATTTTTATGTGCTTCCTTGTTTTATTTTCTATCATATTTCTAAACTTCTTAAAGTATTCAAATGTGTGACTTTTCTTACTCATGAAATATACCCAAGATAACTTTGTGCAGTCATCAACAAATAGTAGAAAATACAGTGCACCTCCTAATGACTTTGTTTGCATAGGTACACATAGGTCGGTGTGCACTAATTCAAGTATATCTATCTTTTTCTTTTCTACTTGAACAAGGAAATCTTCTCTATGAAACTTTCCTAACACACAAGCATCATTATCATTATGCACTTGTTTTAATGTAGGAATACCTCTTACCATTTTCTTTTTCTAAAGTAACAGAAAATCGTTGAAGTTGATGTGACCAAATCTCTGGTGCCATTTCTCTTCTGTAATCAAACTTGATGTTTTCAAGGCTCGATCTAGTGTTGTCCTCACATTCAATTTTTACAGACCTCCTGTTCAAATTCCTAAAGAAATGGTCTTCATTCCATCCAACAAATATTTAATATAACAATTAGATTTAAAGAAATCTACCTTGAGATTATAATCTATAATCATGGATACAGAAATCAGATTCTTTGTAACTATGGGTACATACATTAAATTATGGATATGTATGATATTACCATCATGAAAAACAATAGGAATTTTCCCATTCCCTTTGATCTTATGACTTATATCATCACCAAGGTATATTTGTGCTTCGTTGTTGATTTCTTTAAAATATTTGAGCCATTTTCTGTTTCCTGTCATATGTGTGGATGCTCCCGAATCAACATACCAGATGCCTACTTCGACATTTTCATCAAAGTCTTCCATGAAAAATATGAAGTCCTGAACATGGTAATCATCTGTGAAATGACCTGCATGTATTTTGTGTTTCTGTTTTTCTTCACGAAATTTCTTCTTCCTGCATTCTTTAGCCAGATGACTGATTTTTCCACAATAAAAACATTTTACTACATAGTCGTTCTTATTCGGATACATACATTGAGCTTGATTTGGTCTTCTCTGTGGATTTCCTCCATTTTTTTGTGATGGATTTCATTTTTCTTTGAAGAATTTCCTCTTCTCCATTATCGCAAGATCTGCATTATGGGATTTTAGAGTCAGTCTTCTTTCTTCTTCTTGCATTAGTATTCCTTTCAGTTCTTAAAACTTTGGGATTTTATCTCTTGCACTTATCCCAGTGATAAGCATTTGGTAATCATCAGTCATACCATTCATGGTAATCGTGACCAAATCTGCATCTACAACTATCTCACTGATATCTACCAATTTATTATTTAGATATTTAATCTGCAATATGAAAGAAGAAATTGTTTCATTCTCCTCCATATTTATGGATAGAATATTGATCTTCAAGAACAAAAGACAATTTGTATTCCTAATCTCATACAAATCCTTCAATACTGTACAGATATAGCTTGCTGATCTACATTCTCTGATATGCGGTATGATGTAGTCTTTCACTAACATCTTCAGCAACATATTTTCTTTTCCCTCTCTCTTTTCCCAGTCTTGAGTCATTGGGGCTCCTACTGCTAGTTTTGGCACATCCCCATTTTCAATCGTCCAAGCACTTTGTGCTTCTAGCACAGTCTGCATCTTAAACTTCCAATTAGAGTAATTAGAACCATCGATATTGTTTCTCTCGTTCAATTATGCTTCAATTATATGATTATTCACTTTGACGTTTTACAAAAAAAGTTCAAGTAATTTATAGGAAAAAAATGATGGATCTACCCAAGATCCTTACAAAAAGCAATATCACGATACAGATCTACCTAATATGTGATCAATCCACTAGGTTGTTTTGCACGTTGTGCGGTAGGCTCTTAAATAATCTGCACCAACAAGATCTTCTTTATATCATTAGGGGAATTTTGAGGTCTAAAATGGGCCTCCTAAGGAAATTATAAAATAATAGTGGAAAAAATCTAATAAGATTTGATGACATCATCAAATTTTAAAGGGAAAAATGAAAAAACTACTTTTTCAATTCATATTTTCAACTTATCTCCCAAAGTTTTTACTCAAATTTCGAGCGGGAGTACTCGTTGGATGTAGAATTTAATTCCCCATCCAAGGAGTACCCATGTTGCATACTTTCGATGGGTCCTACTACACGAAAAATGAGAAATACATAAAAAAACATGATTACAATCATGGTTTTTATGTATTTCTCATTTTTCATGTAGAAGAGTTCATCGAAAGTATGCAACATGGGTACTCCTTGGATGAGGAATTAAATTCCGCATCCAACGAGTACTCCCGCTCGAAATTTGAGTAAAAATTTTGGGAGATAAGTTTAAAATACGAGTTGAAAAAGTAGTTTTATTATTTTATTATTTCTTAATATTTTTACTTTTTTACTCCAAAAATGGTGAATCATCCATTATGGATGACATCATCATCTTGAATCCTATTGGTTGTTATAAAGTTTATTTTTGTTGTACATTTTTCTTATGAGGCCCATTTTAGACCTCAAAATTCCCCTAATGCTCTTTGTTCATCAGAAAACTTTCACCGGATCTCTTCATCAGCGTCCTTTCACTGGATCTCTTCCTTCATTAGTGGTGCCCACTGGCACAGATCTATTTCAAATCTCCTCGGTGCACTTACCAACCTAATTTCCACAACTATCATGCTGGAATTGAAACTTAGTAAGTCTTCCCCTTGTCAGCACCTCTGTTCAACTCAAATATGTGCCATCGACATGACTATTACTATAGGAACTACGTCGAATGACGTGACTGTTCCTCAATAACCCATGCTGATCCACCTAAAGCCTGAAAAAAAATTCACTCAGTCATAAGGGGCTTCTTCTCTGCCACCTAGATACTCACAATGATCACATCACTCCAACTATGATTCAACCCTAAAGCTCTTATACCATGGTAAAATTTAATGTTGAATTAATAAATAAATAACCCACTACTCAGCTCTACGAAAGAGAGTCTAAACCAGGATATTCTAGCTCTGCGGAATGCTCTATGTTCTCAATACAACACAATAATTATATAGCATACATAGATGTAGGGAAGTTATAACCATACCCTAAGAAATAGAAACTAATTCCTATCCTAAGGTATCGTGAACCTACTCACACTAATTAAGGATTCTCTATTATCTTTCAACGGTAACTTTTGGTGATGCTTTAAACACCATTTACAATTATTTTTACTTTTTGTATCAAACCAAAAATATATGTAAGATATTTCAAAACACATACTTTATTCTCAATTTAGCCTTGTTTGAATTAACTATACATTTTTTTCTAAGTTTATATTTTTCCATTTTCATATACCTAATAATAAGAGATATCAATTTAGCCTAAATTGATAAATTATAAGGTTTTTTATGCATAAATATTGACAAAAAAAAATTTAGTTGACTATGTTTAATATGGTTAGTTATGTTTTACCTTGAAAGACTATGGTTACCAAAGGTTTGATCAGGATTGATTATGTTTGACCAAAATTAGTTGTGTTTACCATATTTGACTAATGTTGAATATACTCAAACTTGTTTAATCAAGGTTGACTATACCTAAAGCAAGGTGACGATGGGAGACTATAATTAGTAACGGTTCACAATGTGTTATAGATATTAATGGTTTTCCAATAATTGTTTTATTTTTATCATTATTAACCAAGATTAACATGAGGTGTTACCTTCATTAATGGTTACATTGAATTATGGAATTCAATGAACATCAACCATTTCATTGATTTTGGTTGGCCAAGGTTGACTAAGGTTGAGAATATTTCACTATGCTTCATAGCTATTGACCATCATTAAAGTTACTATGACCATACCTGATTATGTTTCACCACAAATTAATGATTTTTAACATGGCTAACTATGTGTTCAATATTTGTCTATGACTAATGTTGGTTTAACCATGTTCAAATATGTTTGCACACATATAAGGCTATGAACAACCATGTTTAACATTATTGAAAATGGTTCACCATGTTGTGTTCTGATAAATAATTTTCAAAACATGGTTTATTATGTTTGAAAAATGTTTATTTTTCTAAGTAAGTTTAATCTATTATACTGGCACATAATGTACATAGTAGGCTTCATCTCTAGTTTGCAGAACTAGCTAATGCTAGAGAGAAGCATATTTAGAAAATCCAAAATACAAGTCATGCATGACTGGGAAATTGACTCAAAATTTCTACCCATTAGCGGTAAACCAGCATATATTTTTTTGAAAAAAAAAACTGAAAGTAAAAAAAGAGCTAGCATGACTAAGGTGAAAACCTGATAGCTTTTCCATAGCTACTTTGAAACTAAAGCCAAAAAACCAAAAAGAGTTAAGAAGACCCGTGAACCTACTAGCTGTCATCCTGTTTGCCATCTGGAGGTGGAGTTTCTTCCAGGATAGGGCAACTGTAGTATTCATCCTGGGCATCCGTAACCTTGTTGTCATCAACCAGGGAAGAGTGTTCTAGAGAGGAGGGAGAACTGGAATGTTTCCATTCCGAGTCCTCAATTGCAGAACTACCACTGCTCGTCCCTGCACTGCTAGAATTGTTGATGCGTGGCTTTACTAGAAGGGCGTCGGACTTTCTGGTAACAAGAGGATTTTGTTCTGATATAGTGGATTTTCGACTACACTTCCGGGAGCCTGAGCAAGCAACATCGGAGGGATCTTCCTAAAATACCATAGCGATATTTGTAGTGATGTACGGCTTTTCTAAAGCGCTGCTAAACTGAAAATTGGCCTAATTTCTTGTTGTTGGTGAATAAGCCCAGTCAACGCTACTATTGCAGCTGCTTCTTCCTTTACCATCTCTATCACCACAAGAATTGGTACTTCTCCTTCCTTCACTGGATCTACCACCACCTCCACATCTGCAATGCATTCATTGCCTATGCATCATGGTTGACCTGTGGAAAGTTTTGTGAGAGCCCAAATTGTCGAGATACTAAGATGGCGGATTGGGGAAGGCTAGGTGGAAAGGAATCAGAGTCTAAGAAAAGAGCGATGGAGCCTAAATATGGTCACACTTCGCGATGTTGTCTGTATCATTATAGGGTGAGGAATGGCCAACACTGCAGGTTTGGAGAACCATGCGGGAGTGGAGATGAAGTTGATGAGCAGAATGGGGGTACTGAGGAGTGTTAACGGAAAGCATGAAGACCATGGTATTTGGAAAGCACACAGAGTAAATGTGGTTGAGGAGTGGAGAGGCGATCGTATCAGCACATGCAAGAGAATTTATGGATGGAGTACAGCAATCAGGTGCTTGCAAGTGGCAAGAACACCTGTCACTCTCCAACGCCTCCACTAATGGCCTGCTAATCAACACCCACATCCAGTAATGTTTGAACAATGTTAACCATCATTCACTTAAATTTTTATTTTCACCATATTTGACCATGGATAATTGCATTTAACCATCATTAACCATGGTTGGGCATGTTTTTCTATAGTTGGCTATAATTGACCATGTGTAAGAATAGTTTAATATCTTTCATCATGTTTGGATATGGTTGAGAATGGTTGAATGACTAATTTCCTCAATGGTTATGTTACAATGTAGAGTTCATCAAAGGTTGAACATGTTTGATTATGATAAAAAGTAATTTTCCATGTTCTATCATTGTTAACAACTAGGATTTATCAAATAATTCCATTTTTATGACAAATAATTTATTTTCCTTATGTTGATATCCTTTGAAAAATAATTATCACAATGATAAAAATGACCTTGATAACAACATTTTCCTTCTTATATCTATGTCACAATGTGGATATTAGGGTTCAAAGAAGTATATGGAGTAGGCATAAAAGAGGGACATGATAATTAAGAAAAAATTAGTCTTTCCATCTTGATAGTAAATTCAATATTTCCTTCTCTATCTAGCTAATAAGCCCACCAACCAAGTAGCAAGTTGATCCATTTGTATTTTTGTTCTCTTTATTATACCATTAATAAAACATTCATTGAAAATGTATCATCCTCATTTTTTGTGTAATAATATAAGTTCTTCAAAGATGAAATATAGTCTTCAAACTTTGATGGTTTTCCATAGATTCGTTAGCCACCATAAAGAGATATTATGTGCCTAAATAAAACATATATTCCCTTCACAAACTAGCTCTAAGAAATATGCCATTCATAGTTTTTTTAATTCCTCTTCCACCACTATTAATTCTTCCAATCCAAGTAGAATTTATCCACCCAAAATTTCAAAAAGTTTGTATCAATACTTTATAAATGAAATTAGTGTTTTATCTAGTGTTGGGTCATAACCACTGAAATTTTAATGGTTGGCCATAAATGACTAGGGTTAAAAAAATTGATTGACCATGACCATATGTTTGAATGTAGTGACTACAATTGACCATGTTTGACTATGGTTGAGTATGGTTGAACCACTACATTACTCAATGGTTATACTGAATTATAAATTTCATCAATAATTGTACATGTTAACTATGGTTAATTATGGTTGTCCCTATTCTAATATGGTAAACAATGTTTAAATATCACTAGTTACGGATGACCATGAATCAACATTTTTACTATGGCTCAACATGGTTGAATTTCGTTCACTATGACTAAAATTAGGTGATTAATGTTCATGTTAGTAAAGGATGAAGATATCTTTTGACCATGGTTTACTATGGTTGGCTAGAATGTGACTAAGGTTGACTTTTTTGTTTACCATGTTTCCATGTTTGACTATAGTTTACTAAGATTGATCATGTTTGACTATGGTTTTCAATGCTTGATTTTTTTTGAATTGCTACATTTCAAAATGGTTGTGTTGCATTGTAAAGTTCTTCAAGGGTTTACAATGTTCACGTATGGTTAATTAATGTTGTCCATATTCCATGGTTAACCCTATTAGATTATGGTTAATTATGGATGATCAAGAACGATTATCTTGACTAAAGGTAAATAAGGTTGACGTTAATTTGTTAGCATTGATAATGGTTGGTTAATGTTAATTATAGTATATGATGTAGATACGGTACACCCATTGTTAACTATGATTACTCGAAAGTAACCATGGTTGACAATGATTATTTCCCATGTCTTACAATACTAGAAAATGGTTAAATAGTTTTTATTTAATATTGATTCATTATCATTATCCACGATTGGAAAGTATTAGTTATGGTTTACTATGGTTAACCATGTCTAACTATGGTTGACCATAATGTATAATTTTGAACTTTTCTAAATTCCTTAATGGTTATGATGCATCATAGTGTTCATTGAGGGTTGACTACCTTTTGATTACATGGTTATTTATGGTACATCATGGGTGACCATGTTGACTAGCGATAAGCATGCTTGACTTTGGTTCTCATGTTTTGGTTGAGCTGGATTTTTGAATGGATTCGAAGTTGAGCGAGGTGGATCTTTGAATGAAATAACACATGGCCTAGTAATCCTTGAACTAGACTATTCATTGCGGTAAATCCACTGGCATAATAACCCCTAAACCAGAATGTGGGTTGGATTAAGCTAAGTATTGCATGCCTCCGTGGGCCTATGAATCCTCGAATGGTGAATGGCAGGATATACAGTAAAGCTTAGAGGTGGGTTCCCTTGATCATGCCTGGGAATCCTTTATCGTTCAATTGTGGGATATACAGTAAATCTTGGAGGGTGGTGTCTTTATTATGGCGATACCTATCGGACCATGGATTACAACAAAGACTAGATAATGGGAGTCAATAAGATCCTTCACAGTGTAGTTGGGGAAATCCTATGGCATCCATGCTTGTTTATGGACTAGCAATCCCTAGATCAACCTGTGGACTGCCGTAAATCCTAGAGACTAGGAGATAGGAAAATTCCTTGCGGTGTAGGTGGATAAATCCAGTGGCATCCATGCCTTTTTTGCCCACTGATCTTGTGAGGATTGTGGTAAAGCATGGTTTTCTATTATTGGGGATCAGGTGGTTTAGCCTAGGGAATCCCTGGTATATTTTTGGTTTTGAGTCCCACATTTATGCTTGGAATATGGCACGAGGGTGATTGGCTGAAGAGATATTAGGTTCATCTAATTTATGGGCAGGTGGAACATGGAAGTCTCAAGTTGAATTGGCTTTTGCATTCGTTGATAAAAGTTCTTTTCCTTGGTATTTTATGTGAAAATATAGTGGTTCATATGTGGTGTTTATGGTTGTTCTATCCTTATTATTTATCTTGATTATATGCTGGTTATGATTATGTTTTATGACAATGATGATGCATGGCTCTCATCATGTTTTTATTTATAAATGAATGAAAATGAATATATGTCCTAGTATATGATAGTGCATCTGATGTGATAAGGCATCAATTCTTCTTAGAGATTCTCATATTAGTATGAGACCCCTATGATCAGATCTATTATTATGACCTATAGAATGCATATTTGTGACATGTTTGATGAGATTACTGTCATGGCTACAAGCGGTCCAGTCAAGTCCGTGTTCAATTATTTTCATTTGTATCATTGTTTCTATTTTTCGTTTCATTCTTGGAAGTTTCATGGAGTTATGGGCAATGGCCTTAGTCCTGGCCCTAAAAAATTGGCACAGAATCCAAAGTCGCTAGAATAAAAATAACTGGAAAAGTCTCTAGTCACAGACATTCCCTTGTTGTGGGAGCGACTCGAGGGTCCCAGTCGCATGCATGCCCATGTTATGGGAGCGACTGAGGCTTTAGGTTAGTAAATTCTAGGTTGTCTCATGGGTTGATCACTTGCAAGGTTTGGATGGCTCCCAATGGTTCTATAGCATTTGTAGAAGGTCATATTGGGTGTTTTGTGTCAGTTTCACTTCCTTAACTATACATGAGATGTTCAATCGGATCATAGTATCCTATCATCACATGTTTACCCCAACTAACCAATTAACTTGGGTAAATGCGATAAGAGGGTGTTACATACTAGAATAAGAGCATGGGTCACCCCTTGGACTATATTAGCAGTGTGTTGGTCATGAATTCATGTCAGTTTCATATGTGTTCTTATGCATGTGGTATATGTACTCGTTATGTCTGCATGGTGTTGTTTATAGTTTTAGCCCTGTCACCATGTGAAAGTTGATTGTGTCGTTGTTGAATGTAATTATTGTAAATGTATGTCGGTTATGTGTTGGTAATGCATGTCAGTGTTTATATTTATTTTGTATTCATGTGTGTCATACATATGATGTTATGCATGCATTATGTCTATTTGGTATTACAGTTGTGGAATCATGCATGGTAACCGGATAATGGTTGAAATGATGATCACATGTTGACTTTATTATTTCTATATGTGTGTGTGTGTTGTGTTAATCTAGTCATTATTGCTCATCATATATCCTCCCCAAATTATATTGAGATACGTTTGTTTGTTTATGATTTTTTTTAACTGATATAGTATGCCTTGCAGGAAGAGATTGAGATAGTAAACTACAGTTCCAAAGATTCTCCTTATGGATCACATAAGCAATGTGGTGTTGGTAAATCTTATGATTTAGTAGGAAAATTGATAAGCTTGAAGTAGAAATAAGGAGTTGTGAAGTATAAAATGACGAAATTATGCAAGCACAAGAGAAACAAGCATAATTCAATGTAGTAATCCTTCAATGTTTGTCAAAATTGCAATGACATGGGCCACTTTGGAGCAGCCATAGATAGGAGGACAAAACTAATGGGGCATACGGTAGTAGGTCTCATGGTGGTCACAGGTCAGATAGATATGACATGATTCAAGATGGTATATTCTTCGATACTCCGGATAGGAGAGGTGATGGAAACATGTACTAATCTAGTTCTGGTTCTGACAGGCACTATGATCATCATTATTATCAAGGTTACAAGAGGAGTTATAGGGGATAATTTCCATATGAGTTTAAGAAAGTAAATCCACTTCTTTTGATGGATATTTGAAGAATACTGAGTACGTAAAGTCTTGGTTACTTGGCATGAAGAATTTCTTTGAGATACATGAGTAAACAAAGGCTAGAATAACTACCTTCAACCTCAAAGGGAAAGAAAATATCTGGTGGGAATATGTAAAATGGGTCAGATAAATTGCGACTGAGGAGTTGAGTTGGCATGAATTCAAAATAATTTCAGAAAGAAGTAATTTCGAGAAAGGTACTACGATATCAAACCCAAGGAATTCTATGAGCTTAAAATGGGATCGATGACAAATGAGGAATATACAACCAAGTTCTCAGAGATTTTGAGGTATGTATCGTATCTTGAAGAAGAGAAGGATAAAGTTCAGATATTTTTTAGTGGATTTCCATTACCATTTAGAGATCGGATTGGGTATGATGAGCCTTGGTCACTTGAGGATGTTACTGGGAAACTTAAGCACTATTATGAGAAGTAAAAGCATATGAATGAATCACAGAAAGGATGGAAAGGGAAAGATAAAGGTAAAGGTAAATCGAAGTCAAAAAGAACAAGACCTCATAATGCAAAAGAAAAAGAGAATGTTGCACCACATAAGAAGTTCAATGCATTTAGACAGGGACGTGGGTCACACCAGTAGAATAAGGGTGATGGTACAGGATGGTTGAAGTGTTGGGCATGTGGTAATAATAATCTGAATTGGGATTATCTGTAGAATCAAGGTGGTAGGCATCAGATATAAAGTGTGCACAAGAGGAACAAACTATTGGGGATGTTGGGTAGAGCATTCCTCATATCTATGCGGAGCTAGGTAATAGGTAGGTAGATCATCATACATCTATCATTGAGATGGATGGTAATATTTTCAATTAATTTGTTTCTATTTTGATTTACCCTCGACCTAATTATAGTTATGCTAACCCTGAATTAGTGGATAAGTGTGGTTTGAATAAAGAAGTGCATCTAGAATCTTGGTTAGTGCAGTTGACTACAGGTAGCAAGAAGAGAGTTCATCATTGGGTAAGATCCTATCATTTGAGTTAAATGGTATATCTACATCATTGCATTTGAATGTATTTCCATTAGGATAATATAGCATGGTTTTGGGTAAGAATTGGCTATATATTCATAGGAACAAAGTGGAATGTTATGACAAATCGATTGAGTACTTGGGTGACAATGGGGAACAAAGAATCTTAAAGGGTAAGAAGAAAGAAACATTAGTTAGGATGGTGACAATTATGCAGGCAAAGCGTAGTCACGTAATAGGGAGTGTGTTATTTTTAGCGCACATTTCTAGTGATAAAGCTAAGGAGGATGAGAATGCAGAGATATTGAGTACATAGCTGATATTACAGTAATTTTAGAATGTGTTTCTAGAAGAGATATCATAGTTTCCATGTTATATAGAAGTTGAATTATCCATTGAGTTGGTACCGGAAGAAACACCAACATTAAAGGCATCGTACAAAATGAGCACTCTAAATTTAGTAGAGCTGAAGTTGTAGTTGAAGGAAATGCTTGACAAGGGATGCATTAGGCCAACTATATCACCATTTGGTGAAATGTTATTGTTTTTTAGGAAGAAGGATGGCCCTATCAAGTTATGCATTTATTACATGAATTTGAATAAGGTGACCATCAATAAAAAATATTTTTGTCGAGGATTGATGATTTGTTCGATCATTTAAAGGGAGCAGCAGTGTTTTCAAAGACTGATATTAGATCTGGATATCATCAGGTATGCATCAAAGAAGAGGACATTTACAAGACATATTTCTGGACCACGTATGGGCATTATGAGTTTTTTGTAGTTCCATTTGATTTGACTAATGCTCCATCTACCTTTATGTGCTTGATGAATAGTGTGTTGCGTCCTTATCTAGAGAATTTTGTTATTGTATTCATTGATGACATCTTGATATATTGTAAGAATGAGGAGGAACATGTTGAGCATTTAGCAGCAGTGTTGAGATAGTTTAGAGAGCATCAGTTGTATGCTAATCTCAATAAATTAAGTTTATTTCATAAAAAGGTACATTACTTGCGGCATGTGGCCTCCAAGGAAGGCATAATAGTGGATGCATTGAAGATAAGGGATATTGTGGAGTGTCCAACTCTTAGAAATATGGATGAGGTAATATCATTCATGGGAATAACAGGTTACTATAGGAGTTTCATCAGTAACTTATCCCATATTTTTTATCATATTACATAATTGCGGAGGAGAGGTAAGAAATTTCAATCGAAGGAGGAATGTGCAACAAGTTTTGAACAATTGAATTAGTTATTGAAAAATTATCTAGTGTTAAAAATTGCAGATCCAAAAAACAAGTTTGTGTTGTGTACAGATTCTTGCAAGAGAGGGCTTGGGTGAGTCCTTATGTAAGACAGATGGGTAGTATTCTACGTCACAAAAATTGAATGAGCATGAGCAGAAATATCTGACACATGATATTCAGTTAGCAACAATCATTCATGCGTTGAAGAGGTGGAGGAACTATCTTATTGGCAGGAAGTTTTTATTGATGAGTGATAACAGTGGGTTGAGATACTTGTTTGACCATTTGAATGTGAATTTTAGGCAAGATAGATGGTTGGTCGGGATCAGTGAGTTTGACTTCAAGATCAGCTACATCTGTTGGGTATGTGTTATATTCTTTCCATGACTAGCCCCACACGTTGTATGTTGCGCTGGGTGCAGTAGGGGGGTCACAAGGGAGGAGGCAGCCCCCACTGTTGGGGTCCGAGGCAACGCCCCAGCGAAAATTGTTTTGGTGTGTGGACCCACTCATAGGAAAACCCACCCATGTTTTGTGCATGATTTTGCACATGGTTTTAGGGTACGATGGTTTTCGGCCCCTAGTATTTTGTAGATCCGGTCAAGGGAACTACGGTTATGTTCTAATCCAGGGTTAATGGATTGGGTTTTATGTATTCTTTGGCATGTATATATATGTGTTGTAATACTAAAAGTAATATAATGAAAAATCAAGCTGGTCGTGGAAAATCTCTGTGTTTATCAGTTTTATGTTTTATGCTCTCGCTATTGTTTATTTTCTGTTATAAGATTTGTGTGTAGATAATTTTTGCTCAGGGTTAAAACCTACATTTGGTATCAAATAAAATTTGGCTTCAAGGGGACGCATTTGCTGCTGAGGGTTTTTTTCTCAGGCCTGAGGTAGACCCTGTTCAGTGGGAGATCTGCGGGATCGATTCTTGCGGTGAAAGAATATGGCGAGCGGCGGAAAGATAGAGATCGAGAAATTTAATGGTCAGATTTTTGAGTTGTAGAAGCTCAAGATGGAGGATCTGTTGGTGGATAAAGATTAGTGGATCACAGTAGATCCAAGTACTAAACCAACAGCAATGTCAGATGAAGACTGGAAGAAACTGGATCGGAAGGCTAAGAGCACAATACGGTTGTGTGTCTCAGATTCAGTATTGTTGAATGTATCTGGGGAAGCTACAGTGAAGAATTTGTGGGAAAAACTTTGGAATTTGTACCAATCTAAGTCTCTATTGAATAAGCTGTTCCTGCGGAAAAAGCTATATAACCTGAGGATGAAGGATGGAGACTCGGTGACAGAGCATCTGAACGCCTTCAATACTGTGGTAAGTCAGCTGTCATCTATTGATATTAAAATCTCAGATGAAGATAAGTGCATCAATTTTTCGTGTTCTCTACTAGACTTGTGGGATAAGCTGGTTATTGCAATAGCTAGCAATACAACTACCTTGAATTTTGATGACATTGTCTCAGCCTTGCTTTCGGAGGAAATGAGACGGAGAAATATGGAGGGCTAGAATGGAGATGCCTTATCTGTATGAGGAAGGTCCCAAAACAGAAACAAGAATAAGGTTTCGAGTGGGAGATCCAAATCTAGAGGGAGATCTATATCTCCTGGAAAGTTTTTAAAGGTATGCTGGAAATGCGGAATGGAAGGGCACTACCAAAAGGAGTGAAGATCTAAAGCTCCTGAGAAAGGAAAGGGATCTTATGATGCTGCTTCTGTAGAGGCAAAAACCACCTCAGATGAAGGTGGGGATGTGTATTTGGCTTCTTCTTCAAATACACATGTAGATCATGAGTCATGGTTGATTGACTTAGGTGCATCCTTTCACTTCACTCCCCATAGGGAGTGGTTCTGCGAGTATAAAAAATATGATGGTGATGTCTTCCTAGGGGATGATAGGAAGGCAAGAATCGTCGGACGTGGAAAGGTCAAGCTAAAGCTTTAAGGTGGAAGGATTAGAACACTTCCTGGTGTTCTGCATATTCCTGCATTGGCTAGAAATCTGATTTCTGTAAGCAAGATGGATGATGTAGGTGTAAAAATAGTGTTCGAGAAAGATTCCTGCAAGATGGTTCGGGGAGCACTAGTATTAATGCAGGGAGTTTGGATTGGAACTCTGTACAAGCTACAAGGTAGCACTGTTATTGATGGGTGTAACAGTTTTGTGGTTCCTAAAGGTGGAGTGGAAAGCCTAGTTGTCTCTAGAGAAAAGACCATGTTATGGCATCAAAGGCTTGGACATATTGGAGAGAAGGGCCCTCGGATACTGCATAGAAATGGTATGGTAGAAGGTATGTCTAATTTCTCTCTGGATTTTGATTTCTGTGAACATTTTGTATATGGGAAGCAGAATCAGGTGAGTTTTCCTTCTGGTGCTAAGAGGGTGAACAAGATATTAGAACATGTGCATAGTGATGTGTTTGGACCTGTGTCAGTTCCATCACTGGGAAAGTCTGTATACGATGTTTCATTCATAGATGACTTCTCAAGGAATACATGGATATATTTCTTGAGGAAGAAATATGAAGTCTTTGACAGATTTAAATAATTTAAGGCTCTGGTGGAAAACCAGACAAAGAAGAAGGTAAAGGCACCGAGGACAGATAATGGTGGGGAGTTCTACAAGAAGAAATTTGAAGAGTTCTGTAAGAAGTGTGGTATAGCACGGCAGAAGACTACTCCATACAGACCTCAGAAAAATGGAGTTGCAGAAAGAATGAACAGAACACTGATGGAAAAGGCAAGAAGCATGCTCAGTGGTACCAGGTTAGGACAAGAATTCTGGGCAGAGGCAGCGGAGACTGCATGCTATCTGGTTAACAAATCACCTTCATCAGTGTTGGAGGATAAGACTCCACATGAGGTAAAGACTGGTAAGAAACCCTCTCTTTCACATCTAAGGGTATTTGGATGTGATGCATATGTACATGTTCCAAAGGAGAAAAGGACCAAGTTGGATAATAAATTTGAAAGGTGCATCTTTATAGGGTATAAGAATGGTTTAAAAGGTTACAAGATTTGGAACCCAGAAACAAGGAAGGTTGTGTATAGCCGAGATGTGGTGTTTAGAGAGGTGAAATATGTTGTTAAACATGAAATCATACCAAAGGAACCTGAGAATATAGAGTTTGAGCTAAAGGAGTATGAATCAAACTCTACAGCAGAAGAAGATTCAGAAGAGGAAGAGCCACAAACTCCAGCTTTGAGAACATCAGTTTAGGAAAGAAGGCAACCAAAAAGGTATAGTCCATCTGCTTTCTATTCAGGTTTTTCCTTAACTATAACTGATGATGATAACAGAACTGTCAGGGAGGCAATAGATTCCGAGGATGGAAAACTCTAGAAGGAGGCCATGGTGGATGAAATGGCATCCTTGCACAAAAATGAGGCATGGGATATGGTGGAGTTGCCGGCTGGAAGGAAGCCCATCAAGAGAAAATGGGTGTTTAAGAAGAAGATGAATGTAGAAGGCAAGGTGGAGAAATACAAATCTCGGTTGGTAGCAAAAGGTTATTCCCAAGTGCCAGGAATTGATTTTGGTGATATTTTTTCTCCTGTTGCCAAAGTTACTTCTATTAGATTAATTTTATCTGTTGCTGCTGCATTTGATTTTGAGATAGAACAGATGGATGTGAAGACAACATTTCTTCACGGGGATCTATAAGAGGAGATCTACATGAAGCAACCTGAAGGCTTTATGGTGAAGGGTAAGAAAGAACTGGTGTGCAGGTTGAAGAAGTCTCTGTATGGGTTAAAACAGTCACCGAGGATGTGGTATCAGAAATTTGATACCTATATACGGGGACTTGGCTTCACCAGAAGCAAGGAGGATCACTGTGTTTATTTTAAATTAATTGGTGACCGTGTTATTTATTTGGTCTTGTATGTGGATGATATGTTGTTGATTGGAAATGACAAAGAAATTATCCAAGATTTGAAGACCCAAATGTTCTCCAAATTCGACATGAAGGATCTTGGTGCTTCAAACTATATTTTGGGCATGGAAATTAAGAGAGATCGGGCAAAGAGGAAGCTCTGGTTAAACCAGAGGAAGTATGTCGAGACTATATTGCAGAGGTTCAATATGCAGGATAGTAAACCGATGAATGTTCCTATTCCTGTAGGTGTAAAGCTATCTGCTGAACAGTGTCCCAAGACACAAGAAGAAGAGGAGGATATGTCCCGTGTTCCATATGCAAGTGCAGTGGGTAGCCTGATGTATGCAATGGTCTGTACTAGACCAGACATTGCACATGCAGTGGGAGTATTGAGCAGGTTTATGTCAAACCCGGGGAAGGAGCATTGGACAACAGTGAAGCGGGTTTTCAGATATTTACGTGGCACTAGTGATTATGGCTTGTGCTACCAGGGAAGACCAGGATTGGAAAGAATGTTGGACATTCATGGTTTTGTTGATGCAAACTGGGCTGGAGATCTGGACCAAAGAAGATCTACAAGTGGGTATGTGTTTAACCTATTTGGAGGTGCAGTCAGTTGGATGAGTAAAAGACAGTCTGTAGTGGCTCTTTCAACTACAGAGGCAGAATACATAGCAGCCACTCATGCAAGCAAGGAAGCAGTTTGGTTACAAAGATTGTGTTCAAGTATGGGGTTGGTACAGCAAGCTATAAGGATAGACTGTGATAGCCAAAGTGCAATTTTCTTGGCTAAGAACCCTGCTTATCATTCAAAGACCAAGCACATTGATGTTCAATATCACTTTGTTAGAGATATGGTTGAGGCTAAAAGGGTGTTGCTGGTAAAGGTGGACACTTTGAAGAATGTTGCAGATGCATTGACAAAGTCTGTGAGCACTCAGAAGTTCTCTTGGTGCAGAGAAACAATGGGTGTTGAATAATTAGCCCAATGACTAAGCTCTCCTGTGGCCCCCTATGGAAAGAAAACAACAAGTGGGAGAATGTTGGGCATGTGTTATATTATTTACATGACTGGCCCCATGCACTGTACATTGCGCCAAGCGCAGCAGGGGAGTCATAAAGGAGGAGGCAGCCCCCACTGTTGGGGTCCGGGGCAGCGCCCCAGCGAAAATTGTTTTGGTGTGCGGACCCACTCATAGGCGGACCCACCCATGTTTTGTACCTGAGTTTGCACATGGTTTTGGGGTACGATGGTTTTCGGCCCCTGGTATTTTGTAGATCCGGTCAAGTGAACTACGGTTATGTTCTAATCCAGGGTTAATGGATTGGGGTTTATGTATGCTTCGGCATGTATATATATGTGTTGTAACACTAAAAGGAATATAATGAAAAATCAAGCTGGTCGTCCTAATTTGGGATCCAGGGGAAAATCTCTGTGTTTATCTATTTTTACGTTTTATGCTCTCGCTATTGTTTATTTTCTATTATAAGATTTGTGTGTAGATAATGTATGTTCAAGGTTAAAATCTACAATATTGGATGTTACATGTAGGTAAGCAGGATGAAAGGTATAGAGATCTTAGCCACATGTTACAACATAGTACAGGTTTAGGTATAAGTGCACAAGATGCACGGACTATCATCTCTCAACAAATGGCTTGATCAAATATATGGGGCGGGATATATGTGCCTAAAATCAGTGAGGTCAAGAACATTATCTTGAAATATTTTCATACGAAACCATATTCAGGTCACCCAGGATACCAGAAAACATTGACAGGAGTGAAATTTTTTTATTAGTGGTCAAATCTGAAGAAGGATGTGGCAGAGTTTGTGGCTAGATGTTTGGACTGTCAATAGGTAAAGGCAGAGAGTAATGATTTAGGTGGACTAATACATCCAATTATGATTCCAAAGTGGAAATTGGAGGTCATTTCCATGGATTTCATCATAGGTTTTTCGAGGAAATCTAGATAGCATGATTCCATCATGGTTGTGGTGGACAGGTTGACTAAGGTAGCAAACTTTATTCCAGTGAATACTATGTATTCATCTAGTGATGTGGCACATGTATTCATAAAATATGTGGTTATATTGCATGTTTTTCCAAATAATATTGTGTCCGACGGGGATGAAAATTTCACTTGCAAGTTTTGGAAGGAGTTGTTTGTGGGTTTAGGTACAAAGTTGGCCTTCAGTACAACTTATCATTTGCAGATATATGGGAAGACAAAGAGGGTCAATAGGATATTGGAGGACATGTGGAGGATGTATTTGATGCATCGATAGAGGATATGGGATAATTACCTTCCGTTGGTTGTGTTTTCTTATAATAATGGTTACCATTAGTCACTGAGGATAAATTCGTTTAAGGCCTTGTACGAGAAAAGTTGCAATACTCCCATAAGTTGGAGTGATCTGATGAATAGGGTATTGATTGGACCGAAAATTTTAGAAGAAAATAAACAAGAAATGCAAGTGATAAAAAATAATGAGGAGTTTTAGTTTGGATAATAGGTGCACTTACACATCAAGCCCAAGAAGAGCTCCATGTGTATTGGATCATGTGAAAAGTTGGCACCTTAATTTTGTGGATCTTTCAAGATTTTTGAAAGGAATAGACAAGTAGCCTATAGACGTAAGGATGTATGTGATGGTTCAACAAAGGAGATGGGAGGATTACCTTCCCTTGGTTGAGTTTTCTTATAAAAATTGTTACCATGAGTCACTGAGGATGAGTCCATTTGAGGCATTGTGTGGGAAAATTTGACTCATTTGAGGCATTGTGCGGGAAAATTTGTAATACTCCCATAAGCTAAAGTGATCTGATAAACAGAGTATTGACTAGACCAAATATGTTAGAATAAATAAAAAAGGAAATGCAAGTGATAAAAAAAATCTAAAGGAAACACAAGATAGGAAGAAAAGCTATGCATATAGGAACAATTTGTTTAACGAGTTTTAGCTTGGAGAATAGGTGCACTTACACATCAAGCTCAAAAGGTGCTCCTTGCGTATTGGATCATGTGCAAAGTTGGCACCTCAATTTTGTGGACCTTTCAAGATTCTTAAAAGGACTGGACCAATATCCTATCGGCTTGCACTGCCTCCGACAGTGAAAGTCCATGATGTTTTCCATGTTTCATTACCTAAGAAGTATGTTAAAGATACAAATCATGTGATTTACTAGTCTCTATTGTAGGTGGATCTAGATGGAGAATTCCATCCAAAACATTAGTATATATTGTAGAGAAAGGTGTTCATGCTTTGGAACCGAGCAATTGAGCAGGTTAAA
Organism: Pinus albicaulis; assembly: GCA_034641835.2. Lineage (NCBI taxonomy): Eukaryota > Viridiplantae > Streptophyta > Pinopsida > Pinales > Pinaceae > Pinus > Pinus albicaulis. The sequence continues at coordinate 94,100,003 of CM076584.1, read as the reverse complement.
TTGTAGTGGAAGCACTTTGGGCCTGATGAAGCTACATGGGAGATGGCAGAGTAGAAGTGGGCTATGTATCCTTCTCTATTCATTGGTTGAGTGAATGTACTTGATATATGTTTTCATGTATGCTTTGGAATGATTTTTTGTTATATGTACATATGTATATTGATGTAAATAATTCCATGAGCTTTGTTATAAAGATTGAATAAGTGGTACGGGTGTCATGTCATTATGGTTGTCATGTTGTTATGTTGTCATTTTTATTTTCTTCTTAGTAGGCTAATCATTGTAAATATACAACAAGCTAAGTTATAAATCTCCATGGGAAGTATGTTTTTATTTCATCAGCCTTGTCAGTTGTTGGTAGCTTTGAACACTGAGGACGGTGTTCCCCCAAGGGGGAGAGTTCTATAACAACCATGGTGAAAATTCCATGTAATAAAATTTAATAAAGGAAAAATAATAATCACTGCTATGGGACACTTATTCCAACTCGAATGTTGGGAAAAACATCCTGTGTGGGTGTTCATTTCAGTTATTATGGCTAAGGAAATTGGCAAAGGAAATGCAAAAGGATTTTGAAAGGAAAAATGGAATTTTTGGAAATTTATCTATGAAAATAACGGAAATTAGTATAAAAGGAAGGTGAGATGTCACAAGTTGCATGTGAGGAGGAAAAGTATGGGAAAATAATGGAAAATGAAGAAAATAGAGGCCACATTGATAAAAATACTTCTGAGGATCAGTGGGTACTTTTTGTCAGTATAAACTTTTGTTAGTTCAGTTTTCGAGCTCTCTCTCTATTCTCTCTCTCAAACCCTTTGACACTTTGAGTTTCTTGGAGAAATTTAGCATTGTATCAATAAAGGTAAAAAAGGCAAAGAGGAAGAAAATATCAAGCAAGGAATAACAAGAACAAGCAGCTATAACAGGTCTACTTACAGGTATCAATTTTCATGTGTGATTTCATTGCTATATTTGGCATGCATGTTATGCATGTGTCTTATTGGTTCTCTTGTTGTTAGTGGAATTGGTTTTTCTAGGTGTGAAAATGTTCTTTAGCATTGCCTTTCCATATCCAAATAGCCATGGTATGATGGGCTTCTCATGTTTTGGTTGAGTTAGATTGCCGGATGGATTTGAAGCTGAGTGAGGTGGATCTCTAAAGGAAAGAAAACATGGCCTAGTAATCCCTGAACTGACCTATGGATTGTGGTAAATCCACTGGCCTAGTAGCCCCTAAACTGGAATGTGGGTTGAGGGAAATTCAGGTATTTTGTGCCTCGGTGGGCATAGGAATCCTCAACCAGTGTGCTATCACACTCGAAATTTTCAAATTTTTTTTGATAAGGTCACCATAGGTTTCATGTTATATCATGTTGGGTCATGCATTTGATGAAGAATTTATAAAATCATGTTTAGCCTATGTAAAAAAAAAAAAATTTGAGTCATGTCATGTCAACCAAATCCATTTTATATCATTTATTTTTCACACCCATGCCTTAAAATTAAGAAATGAGCCACTTGTCTATTTTTTCACAGTTTCATAGTGAATATAGTGGCAAAATAGAATATTTTGCTATGAAACTGCCTAAAAATTTCATATCACCCATTTTCCAAAACAATATTAATGAATTCTCATTTTATATTGGTTTTAGGGGAAGGTGATACCACCTATTAGGTTATGATATTTATCCAACATGTGAAATCATAAGTGATTGTCATCATTGCACTTTCATTCCTCCTTTGTCATTTTCCCTCTCATATTAGAATTTCATATTTTTCACCCAAGATCCTCTCTGTTATTAACCCTTAGGCCTTAGCATGTATTTTTCATGTGTCACTCTTGAAAATTTTAGCTTTGTGACAAGCACCTTGTTGTCCAATTTGTCTTTATAGGTGTCACATGTTTAAGAGGGCGGCTTGGTTATAAAGGGAGATGGTCATGCATAGGAAAGCATACAAAGGAGGATATATGGATAAGATAGAAGCCCGTGGACCTTAATATATTCGTGGAGTACCCTAGCTTTGCTGAAGCATGCACCAGTTCAAGTTTCTTGAATTTCGGCTGGAACTAAGAAGGAAATTGCTATGTTTTTGGACTGTTTGAACTGTAAGTTTAAAGAGAGGATTATGGATGAAAAAAGATGAATTTTGCAATAATGAGAGAGTTTATTTTCAAGCACAAAACAAGGAAAATAACCTCTTTCACTTTTCTCATAGGTGCTACCAGTTTGGAGATTCGAAGATGTGTTTGGGACCTGTATTCAAAAAATAGAATTTTCCTGTTTTATACATGTTTTTCAAATGCAGATTCTGGACAGCTAGAGATGGTATTTAAAAAACCGAGTTTTTTATTCAAAACATTCTGATCTATAAAAACCTCCTCCAGTTTTTCAAAATATATCAAGGATTCGAAAATATGATTTCATTTCTAAACTTCAAGTTCTGCCTTTTTTAGGCAGTTTCGTAGTGTGCTTCAGGCTTGAAGCCAGAACAATGCTACGAAAATTCTGTAGGTGCATTTTTTCTTTGGAATCTAGTTTTATGAAGAGTTAAGGAGGGAAATTGATATTATTTAGCTGTTTTAACCCAACAAATATTTCCACATCAGCAAAGAGATCTAACATGTGGCAGAGGTTGGTGAAATGAAATATGCTACTAAACTACGCTACGAAACTGCCTAATGACACTTTGTTTTTGCAGCAAGGAGATTTGGGTTGTATTTTTTTATCTTGAAAGTGTTTTGAAGGTCAGATAGCCACATGTAAAGGTCAAATATAGTCATAGGAATGTTTTTTTTATGTAGATTTGGTCTTCGAAAAAGTTATCCAGCTCATCAATTCATCATGGAGGCATTATCAAGTGTGATGGCACCATTTCCTTAAAAATAGGAGAATCAGTTTCATAAAGATAGTGAGGGAATTTATACCTTAGTCATGGTCATTGCTACTTAAGCACATGATCCTTTTCGATGTAAAAAGGTCGTTCTTTTATTTTGAAAAGTGTAACAAATAGGTAGTTGAGTCCTATTAGGTTTCTAACTCCTAAAGTTAGTTGGTGTCATCATCATTACCATGTATTTGGCTTTTTAGTTAGATTAGGTGTCAAGAAGAGGATTTGAAGGTACATCTTGAAGGTAGATCCAATTTGAAGGTGTTGAAGCCTATATATAGGTAGAATATTGAACAACAAAGGGTTGGGAGATGTTAGGTATGCACTACTATTGTAATCTTTTACTATCAGTAATATACTTTAGCAGCAGTGTGTCCTTTTGATATTTATGTAGTGGTTCATGTGTAATCACTTGTTTCCTGTACACATGTAGTTGTTGTTTTGTCCTTTATGTGTGACTTGATAAGAATATTAGTGTCTTGGCTTCCATGACATTTTTTGTTTTGTAATTGAGGTTTATACTGACTCCATGAGCCCAATGGTAGCAATTCCTTTACATTTTCAACCTGCAATCAATCATAATCAAGTTACAGTCATAGATTTAGCCATCTAGTAGAGTTTTCATTGCAAATCCTTTGATAAATTAAGAGAGCCCTCTCAGGCTAAAGAGGTTAATCTTCAGTCAAAATCTGGTTTGAAATAGTTACTCCAAGTTGACCATTGAAGCAGCCCAATAGGACACAATTTGGTGATAACATTTTGCCATCGTTGCCGGGGACGAAGGTGTAAATTTTCTCTGGGCAGAACGACAAGGTTCAGATTTGACTTCTGATGGTGAAAAGAAGCCAAACACAGGAAGGCTATACTACTCACCTGTCAACTCCATTGTTCAAGATCCCGAGCTTCAGAGTTCAAAGCAACTTCACTAGGAAGAATCCAAATTTCAGAACATTCATGGTGATCCAAGATGACATGGTATGTGGCAAACTCTTTATATGATGAAATGTTACAAAGTGTAAGGGCTGAGTTAGCAAAATTTCAGATAGATGAAGATTTCTCCACAATAGTATTTCTTTGTTTGAAATCTAGTCCACTCACACCTGAAAATAAAATTTGTTTTCTTGGTTTAACTACTGAAAGATTAGAGAATGAAATTGAACTATTGGATGTTAAAATTGGATCATATGATTTCCAAGATCCTAAACAGTTCTTCGAAGGTCTTCCTCATCCAAAAAAGGAGGAAATTGTTATATCATTTGACTTGCAGATAGAGGAAGAATATGGTTATGAGCTTGATATTTTAGAGTTGGAATCAGTTTCAGCCTTGATGAAGAAAATGAAAAGGATATCCAGGATCAATTTTTCATTGAGAGCTTAAAATGGATATCAATAAATTGTGTCTTCTATTATCCATAGCTAATTACATGGAAGAGTTCTACAATCCAAATTTTTAATTATTTTTTCACTATGAAAAATAGATCCATCTTCTCTTACCTTTATCATTTTAGAATATATTTTTCTTTTGGTTCAAGTGCAGTCAAGGGGTTCAAGTATCAAATCAGCTCATTGAATGGCTTTATTGGAGATTTCATGTTGCTTGAATCAAACATGAAGATTGCAGTTGTTACGGTAGGTAGGAGTGTGTGTGAATTAGCTCAAAGTAGAATGGGCATATTTTCTATAGGTACAAATTTGGTTTTTTAATAGTAATCATCAAGCTTGAGCCCGAGGTGAAGCCCATAAGAGTTTGACGAAGGCTTGGCAGAAGTTTATTTCCATAAAGATGGATGGCACTGGCACTACAAGTTCTTTGATGTACCACAGGGGCACACCATCTCCACTGGAGCCACTATTATCACACTCAAAAATTTGAAAATTTGTTTTGATAAGGTGTTTCATGATATATCATGTTGGGTCATGCATTTGATGAAGAATTTATAAAATCATGTTTAGCCTATGTAAAAAAAAAAAACCATTTTTGAGTCATGTCATGTCATCCAAATCCATTTTATATCATTTATTTTTCACACCCATGCCTTAAAATCAAGAAATGAGCCACTTGTCTATTTTTCCATAGTTTCGTAGCGAATAAAGTGGCAGAATAGCAGATTTTGCTAGAAAACTCCCTAAACATTTCGTAGCACTCATTTTCCAAAAGAATATTGATGAATATGATTTTCTATTGGTTTTAGGGGAAGGTGATATCACCTATTAGGTTATGAAAGTTATCCAACATGTGAAAACATAAGTGATTGTCATCATTACAATTTTATTCCTCCATTTGTCATTTCCCCTCTCATATTATAATTTCATATTTTTCACCCAATCTCCTCTCTATTATCAGCCCTTCAACCTTAGCATATATTGGTCATGTGGCACCCTTGAAAAATATAGCTTTGTGGCAAGTGGCTAGTTGTCTAATTTGTCTTTAGAGGTGTCACATGTTTAAGAGGGCAGCTTGGTTATAAAGGAAGATGGTCATGCACAAGAAAGAATACAAAGAAGGATATGTGGATAAGGTAGAAGCCCATGGACCTATTGTACTGTACAACAACCCTCCCTTTTTTCTAAATTTTAGAATAAAATTCATTTAGAAATAGGGTCCTTTTTTCTTTTCATATAGAAATAAAAGACTTAGAAATAAAGATTCATTGTTTTGAAAGACTCATTGCATATCTTTGTTACCAAGTGTGTACAAACAAATACAACATTCAAAAAATTCCGATCCGATCAAATAATAAAAGATTTTATCATATAAAATAAATCAGTTTGAGAAAGGTCTCATGAACAGTAATCACAATCGGAAATCGGAGAAATCTTTAAGAGAAGTTTGATATACATGTTCTTAAATCTTCGATGTGATTAGTTCAATTGAAAATCACCAATCGCAAGGATTTAAGTTATTCATTTACATATCTCCGATGCGATGCGATCAATCACAATCGCATGATCGGAGCACTTTTAATAAATTCTTTGTGGTCAATTGAAAATTCCCCGATGCGACGCGCTTTATTATAAAACATTTTTCAAAAGGAAATAAAAATTTGTTTCACTTAAATGAGAAGAATCTCTATATGGTAGACCCCACCATATCGCAATCGGAAATCGGAGAAAGCCATTGATTATTCTTTTTGATTGAAACTCCCCGATGCGATATACCACCATCTAATCAGAAATCGGAAAAGTCTGCAATCACAATCGGCAATCGTAGAAATCTGTATTGTGATATTTATGTACCATTTTAATACTTCCGATGCGATTTATATTTAATATAATACATTTATCACATTGGAAGAATTTAAAATAGGCAATTTTATAATATTTCACAAGCGCCAAATCTCCAATTGTACGTTCAACATTCAATAACAAATTAAATGAATATTGATTTATGATTCTGTTTTGAAAACGTGAGTGTGACCCAAAGAGAACATTTAAGTGTTATACGGAATCGATAAATAATGAATCATGAGTTCATAATTTTTCTTTTCACTTGCTGGTTTATCACAACTAATAACTTATTGCTTTGCAGAATCAAAGAACACTAAATCCTTTCATTCGCAGACCGAGGGAAACAATACCAGATATCGAAATGTTGAAGAGAACAAGGAGAATGAAGGCTTCTGGTGCCGCTAAATTTTTTGAGATTCCTACAGTCTCGAAGGAAAGGCTAGTAAATCTGAAGCTAGTTATAGATACATCATGTCAACGGCTAGGAAAAATGACATGGGAAGGAGTTTATAATCTAATTGATAGTGAAAACCCTAAAGTCAAAATAGCAAAGGTATCAGTTCCAGATGAAGATAACTCAGATTCCAACTCTGAGATTACTGAAAGAACACTTGCGAATTCATTCCTACATCGAATTGCAGCCAGAGCAAACATCATGCCTTATTATGATGTGACTCGATGGGTCATCGATAGTGTAGAAATTAAGAACAGAATGTTTATTTCAGCTTCTAGAGCATCTTTTGGATCATTCAAAGCAGAAGACCTTAAAGCAATGTATCATCTCCCTGATCCGCAGAAGTTTTATAACAAAGAATTTGTCAAAGAGTTTGCTGACAGTAATAAATTTCAATCTGAACCTATCAAAGAATGGAGGAAAGATCCTGAAAAGCACAAAAATGAATCATCTGGTATGTATTCAATAGATTCTCTTTTACCCCCATACTGCTATGTTGCTGCTATGATGTGTAGATTATTTGGCAATAACAATTCCGCGAGGTTTTCTATACAAATGGTTCCTTTAATCCTAGTTGCTGTCAATTCCGAAATTATGGACTGGGTTGTTATTCTTTCTGATAGGATAGCTAATATGATACTCGAATACAGACAAGATAAAACCGCTGGAAATACCACTCCCTTTTTCTTTTGTGCTTATATTCTAGACGCCCTTTATTTCAATTCTAAGTTTCCCTTGTTAGGATGGAAATAGACTTCTAAAGATCCTACCCCGATTCATATATACCATAAAATCCTTTGGAAAGTTCATTTCAAAGATATTGTTTATAGGATATGTCATGGTTTCCTTATTCCAGTCTTTCAAAACATTTTCAATCGCTTTCCCCATAGATTCTCCAACAAATCTAAAACTGACTTATCCTCAATAGGAGACTGGTTTGGAGAAGAGAAATTCACGTATGTCAGGATTTTTGGGATTATTGTGGAACCCCATGTTCTCCCTCTTATTGTCCCAGATAAGCTTTTAGCCCAAGAAATATCCTATCAATTGACAGTTGAAGGAATGTCCAGATCTCTGAGCAATAGTAAGAAAATAATGTGGCCTTCATTTCCATTCAATTGTGGACATTTTGCTTTGAATGAATTTAAACATGCAGAAAAGGAAGCCGTCAAAATAAAGAATTTTAAATTCGCAACAATACCGGGGAGACAGTATGATCCTCAAAAGATAGCTTTTAATGTTACTTCTTCAGTTTCGATTGCTCGATTTGAGCATGAACCGGATGAGTTTGATGATTTGTTTGTTTCATTGAATGATTTTTCTCAAGTCTATAATTTGGCCAAGTCCAAATTTCAGAAAGAAGAAATGAATAAATTTATGTTATCCAGAAGGCAAAGATTGTTGAAAATTCTTCTAGATCAACTAAGAGTTCATATGCAAGAGGCAGAGATAGAAGATAAATCTGGAAAAACAACAGAAGAAACATCTACCAGTAGGGCTACTACACAGTTATCTACTGATCAGCCCATTGTACAGACACAAAAAGAAGTAACAGGAAATGAAACTGTTTTACATACTGAAAAGATGACCATTGATGACAAATCCGAAGAAAATACTAATCAACAGTCCACAACTCAAACAGAGAAGGAATGCACAAGTACTGATACTAATGTGCATAGTCAAAAGGAAAGTTCAGACAGCAAAACTGATAAACAAGAAAGAAATATAGAGAAATCAGATACACAACTTGAAGGAAACGAAACTACTAATAAAATTGTAGACTCTACTGATCTTAATGTTTCCTCTCAATTGTTGAAGTAGTATAATCAATTCGCTCACCAACTAGGACTGCAGGATGATCCTAAAGAGAAAGAGTAAGAAGATCAGGATGTTGCAATCATTCCTGAACATCCTACAGGGTAGATTATATTGAAGGTTGAAGAAATTCCTCCCTTGGATATATTCTACAGTCCTATACATAAAGTTGTTGTTAAAAAACAGATGAAGCAAAGAAATATCGATCAAGACATGTTTTCTGCTTCAGAGGAGGAGTTCATGAATATTTTTTATAAGAATTCTGAAGTGAATCCATCTGAGGATCTCAATAAGTTGTCCCAATATGCAGGAGCATACAGTGCTGCGACAATTGATAAAGCTGTAGAGGTTTCTCAGTTGATAACCCAAAAGATCTACATCTAGCTTTACTGGAAGAACAAGCTAGTGTAAATCAGCAGAAGATTGCTCAATTAGAACAAAAATTACAAGATCAAAATCTTAGGTTTAAAGAGCTAGAAGAGAATATTGCCACAAAAAAGAAGAAAGTTGATGAACAAGCTTTAAGCAATCAGCAACAGTTGAATCAAGAGATTTCAAAGCTACAAAATTTGTTACAAGATGAAAACAACACAAATATTGTGGAAGAAAAAGAATTTCAAACGGTTTTAGACAAATTCAAAGATTTTCCCAAATTAAATGAATTCAAAATGGAGGCTCTTGAAGCCAATAAACTGTTGTCTCAGCAGTTAAATAATTTTTGTTTAAAATTGACACAAGAAGAAGCATTTTATGATATCACATCATCTTTAATACAGGACATAGTTACTCTCAGGAAAGAAATTGATGATGTCGATGAAAGGATTTCTGAATTTCTTACTTGGCAAGATACAGAAAAAGGTAGAAAAGATAATCTACCTCAGATAGAAGAAATACATAAGGAAATCCTGTTTACAGAGTGGGAACAGCAGTTGATGAAAGCCGAGAGATCTATATCAAGAGCTAGACGCATGATGGGTAATATAACACAATTTATCAATGACAGCTTGTATGCATGTAATCTCATTTCAGATTGTGTTCCAGGCATTTTATTCAAAGTTAAAGAAACCGATTGCAGATGGAAAGAAGAAATGATGAATAAAAATCAACAGATCAACAAACTTCAAACAATATCTTGGGACAATATGTGGACTTATCTGATTAAGCCACTCAATCAACAATTAGCTATTAAATGTTTATCAAATGTTGTTGATTGTTTAATTCCAGAATTCTCTGATGCCACGTACGCCGGACAGTTACATTCCAAGATGAGTCATCCATCGGAAGTCCAGGAAATGCTGAAAATTTGCCACCTGGCTACATTGAGCGAGAAGGAAAAGCAATGAATTAGCTCTACATAAAGATAGAATTTTTGTTTTGTTAATATATTGTAGCAGTATTAATAGGATTCTGTTTTCATGTAATGTCATACTTAAACCCCTCTCATGCATTGGAGAAGGGGTCCTAAGTTGTAATATTTTTTACTTGGAGATTACATTTTTGTACTCCACTGGCTTTTATATTTTATAAAGGATCACATCTGGTGATTTTAGGTGGAATTATCTTTAAAGAGTTGCATTTCTGTACCTTGGATTTGATTTTGCATTGGAATTACTGGATCAGAGTATCGGATTTCATTTGAAAATTTCAAGATGGATAAGGTATTTTTATTTATTCACTGGTAATTTCTTTTGTTATATGATATTCTCTTTTAAATTAGCTATCATTTATATATATTTCATTTTCATAATATTTCTCTATATATCATTTTTGAGTATATTAGAAATATTCACTTTTCATAAATGTATGTAAAATGATATACAATGATGAATACAATATGCTAATATAACTCTGTTTAAATTCTTAAACAGAGTTATCTTTATTTGTTACTGCACAATTTCAATTAAAATTTAATACATTTTTATGGTTATTGTTCAATTGGAATAATTTTAATTTGTATTGACATATGATACCCGGGTTAGTTTTAGAATTTCTTTATCAGTATTTAGATTAAATTAGATAGTTCTATTTCAGTCATTTAGTCCCATTTTCACTCATCCAAATCAACCCATCACCAACCCATTAGTTATAAGGAAACTGGTCCTTTAAATCCAGTCGGAGCGACCATACCAAACAGATAAGGAGCTGTCCTAAGGTCCCGACCGGGTGGTTTTCCCAAATGTTTGAAGCAGAGATTTTCCAGGCTTCAACATTTTTGGCGCTAGAAGGAGGGCCTGAGCTATGAATGGCAAGTAAATCTTTACCCACAAGCCATTCTGAGAGAAAAAAACCCTCATTAACTTCTTCAATTTCTTCTAAATTACAAAATCCTATAGAAGGAATTGAGAAGAATATTCAAACACCCACTACCAAAATCTCAAAACAATCAGACAACCAAAATCCTGAGTCTCCTGAAGTACAAGATCTAATCCATAAATTGAAAGGATTCTCATTATCTCTAGATGAGTCTGAAATATCTGAAGGAAGTGTAAGCTCAAAATTTGTTCCTTCAAAACCTCTTACTATGCTACAAAGTGAAAAAATTGGTATTTCTTTGAAAGAATTCCCTTTACCTAGTAGATTCAAGACAAGAAGAACTCAATCGGAATTAGAAAGTGATATAAGTTCTTCATCTCATATTCAATCACCTGTTTCCAAAACCCCAACTCAACAAAGTGTAGTTGTTTCCACATCATCTGCTCAATCATCATCAATTTCAACATCATCTATTCCAACAACTTCTGTTCTGACACCACCAATCTCTACTACTCCTTCAACAATTGTTACAATAATGGCACAGAGACCATGGGCTAGTCTAGGGGCTGTCAACATGCCTGCACCTTTACATGATTTACCTGACAATCCTGGAAAATGGCTTCCAAAATTTAGTCCAGAGCTTAACATTCAAGCTGAAGAACACGTCAATAACTTTATGCTGGCTGTAAATTTGAATGGAGTCCAAGAAGAAGATGTTGTAGTCAGAATATTCCCTTATACTCTTCAAGGGGCAACAGGATCCTGGTACTTTTCATTACCTTCAATATCCATAACAAGTTGGGCTATTTTTGCAGATCATTTTTTAACAAAATTTGGAGATGACAGATCGATAGCTACTTTAATCAACGATCTCTCAAATTTGAAGACAGAACCCAAGGAGCCCATTAAATATTTCAACGCTAGATTCAACAAACTTTTGAACAAAATCCATACAGATTCAAAGCCTAGTGAAAAAGTCAGAAGTGAATGGTACATAACTGCTTTGCCCTCAAACATAGCAATTTTTGTAGATAGAGCTGCAAAACCTACTTGAGCCGAGAATATGAAAGAGGCTATTGTAGTAGAAAAACAAATTATTTCTCTAGAAAATAAAAATGCTATTGAGGAAAGGAAATCCAAGAAGGTCAGCTTCAAAGATGATTTGAGGAAAAAGATGGCCAAAGACCCATATGACATGGAAGGTTTACAGAAAGTTCTTAAAACCATGTCAAATGAAATGGTTGAAATAAAAAAACAAGTAGCTAAAACTTCTACCAAAAAACCATTCCGAAATTTCAAAAGAAATCAAGTTGAAACTAAACCTCCAAATTCAATCTCTAATGCAGAATCAGAAGAGGAAGAAGAAGAAGATACACCTCCAGTATCAGATGAAGAAGAAACGAATGAAGAAATAGATGAATTACATGGAATGTGGGATTTTATTCTCCCTAATTCTGATAATGAGGTAGATCAAGAAGCCATGCCTGTAAGTACTAGGAGTAAATCTACATCGGATCCTGTACAAACAGTTCCTAAAAAGAAAACTACAACTCCAAGTACCAAAGACAAATCCCCTGCAAAGAAAAATTCTCCATTACCTACTCAAAATCAGCCATCTTCTTCTAATCCTCCTACATCAACATCAAATACTTTAGTGGTATCAGATCCTATGGATTATAACATTGTTGAAGACATGAAAAAGATTAAAGAAAACATTTCCTTACATTAACTTGGCAAACTTAAACACCAGCAGAAGTTGTTATTAAAAGAGTTAAATGCTACACCAATTGCTCCTTTACCAATTGGTGTAGTTGCAAAAGCAGCTAAGGGCACTGGAAAACCACCAAATAAAGTAGATGCCACTAATACTGTACTCATTGGAGAAAGATCAAATTCTCAAACTCCTCCTTTTCTTTTGACTTATGAAATGTATAATAAGAATCTGCATAATTGTTTAATCGATTCAGGAGCATCCTCTAATATAATTCCTACTTCTGTTTGTGCCAAATTGAATATTGAACCACAAAAATTGGCAGTTCATATTGTTCAATTGGATCGCTCTAAAGTTCAAGTTGTAGGGGAAATCAATTCAGTTACTATCAAATTAGCTTCTGATCCTAGGATTGTCCAAAGAATTGATATTTTGATTGTAGATATTCCTGAATTCTATGGATTAGTCTTAAGCAGGGACTGGTCTGTAAAACTTAATGGTTATATCGCAACTGATTATTCACATATGTGGCTTCCTTACAAAGGGAAACCAAATCAAATCAAATTTGAACGAGAAAAACATATGATGCACACTGTCACTGAATTTGAACAATCTAATGAACCTGTGGCTTTCAACAACAATATTCTTGGAGTTTATTCTGCTGAGTCATTCCACGGGAACTTCAAAGCACCACAATCACCCTTTTCTGTAAATACTTTTGTCTCTCAAATAGAAAATTTTTCACAATCTGATTCTTCTAGAACTGTAAATATTTCTGATACAATTGTAGATAAACCAATAGATAAATCTTTATTTTTGTCATTATATTTTGATGGATCAAAATCTAGTGATGGAGCTGGAGCAGGATGCATCTTAATTGATCCAGATGGAGAGAAAACCATGCTATCATGTAGGTTAGAATTTGAGTGTACAAATAATACTGCGGAATATGAAGCCTTGATTCAAGGACTTTATAAAGCTATAGGATTAGATGTTAAATACTTGAAAGTCTTTGGTGATTCTGAAATTGTCATAAAACAAGTTAGAAATACTATCCATTGCCTTTCAGGACATATTAAACACTATCAAACCCTAGTGCAAGATCTTACCACTCATTTTTTAGCATTCAATATTTCTTCTATTCCTAGGAATCAAAATACATCAGCTGATTTGTTAGCTAATGTTGCATCCAAGCTCCTTCCTGCTGAAGATTGCAGTCCTGATAGATTTTCAGTAGAATTGATTTTTCGCCCATCTATTCCAGATAATATCACAAATTGGAGAGTATTTTACCATGATCAAGATATTTTAAATTTCATGACTTCAGAGAAATCACATGATGAACAAATTATTGATGAGGATGATCATGATTTTCAAATTTCCTCAAAAGGTAATGAAAATCCCATTCCGAAATCTGTTGTTAAATTGGAGGACTTATATGATATAAAAGACAGATTCAAGAAAGTTACCAATGCTAAACTTCAAAGTTCCACTTTGAAGTTTGAATTAGTAAATCTTGGCTCTGACTCTAATCCTCAAAATGTTAATTTAGGACTCAATTTAACTCCAGAGGAAAGGAATTCTTTCATTAAACTTCTGAGTAGGTATAAAAATATCTTTGCTTGGAATTATGAGGATTTAAAGACCTATGATACTTCTGTTATTCAACACACAATTCCAATGCTTCCTAATATTAAACCTGTTCAACAGAAGTTAAGAAAGATTCATCTAAATATTGAGGGTCAAATCAAAATAGAACATAATAAACTTTTAAAAGCCAAAATCATTTTTCCTGTAAGGCATTCCAATTAGGTTTCCAATATGGTACCTGTAAGGAAGAAAAATGGTGATATAAGAATCTGTATTGATTTTAGAAATTTAAACAATGCATGTTTAAAAGACAATTTCCCATTGCCAACCATGGAACAGATACTTCAAAAGGTAGCTGGTTCTGAACTCATGTCCTTTCTTGATGGATTTTCAGGCTATAATCAAGTTTTAGTTCATCCAGATGACAGATTGAAAACAACTTTCAGAACAAAATTGGGAACCTATGCTTATCAGAAAATGCCTTTTGGTCTAATAAATGCTGGAGCAACTTTTCAAAGAGCCATGGACATAGCATTTAAAGGTCTGATCAATAGATCAGTTGTTGTTTATCTTGATGACATAACAGTATTTTCAAAAAAGAGAGCCAATCATCTACATGATATAAAGCAAATATTTGAAAGATGTAGAAGGTTTGGTATTTTCTTAAATCCAAAGAAATATTTCTTTGCTCTTGATGAAGGAAAACTCTTAGGTTTTGTTGTGTCAAAAGATGGTATGTATATTGATCCAGATAGAGTGAAAGAAATTTCTGATATTTCTTTACCTCATAATAAAAAATCCATGCAATCATTTCTTGGGAAAATCAATTTTGTAAAACGATTCATTCCTGATTTTTCTCAAATTGTTTTACCTATGCAAAATATGATCAAGAAAAATTCAGTATTAAAATGGGGGCATAAAGAGAAACAATCCTTTGAGGCAATCAAACAAGCGATCATTAATGCACCAGCATTGAATACCCCTGATTTTTCTAAAAAATTTACTTTGTATACTTTGGCCACCGAAACATCCTATGCTGCTGTTTTAACACAGCTCAATGATAAGAAAAATTAAGCACCAATTTCTTTCTTTAGATCAAATATGCAAGGAGCTGAGCTTAATTATTCTGATGTTGAAAAACAAGCCTTTGCTGTGTTTAAATCAATCAAACATTTCAGACCTTTTCTCTCGAAAACGCATACAAAAATCATTGTTCCATTCTCTGCAATGAGACAATTATTAGTTCAAAAAGAAGTAGGAGAAAAGAGAGCTAACTAGGTAACAACTTTGCAAGAATATGATATTGATATTAAACCAGCTAAGATTTTTAGAGGACAAGGTTTTTGCAGATTATTGGCAGGAGCTCATAACATACCACAAAATCAAGATCCAAACAATGATATTCAAATTAGTCGGATAAGTGTTACAGATTCTAAATCTCAGTATGCTAATCTCATCTATTACTTGAAAAATTGGTATGCTCCTTCTAATCTCAGCTATAAGAACAAACATGCTTTAATATTGAAGGCTATTAAATATGAGATCATTGATAATGTGTTATTCAGAAAGAATTATGACTCAATCCTATTAAGATGTCTTGAAAAGACTGAAGCTGAAAAGGTGTTGTAGGAATTGCATGATGGACCAGCAGGAGGTCATTTTGGAGGTGATACCACAACTCACAAAATAATTCATGCTGGTTATTACTGGCCTACCCTTTTTAAATACACGCATGACTATGTGAGGAAGTGAAAAATTTGTCAAACTGCTAGTGGAAGACAAAAGAAACTAGCTTTTCCTTTGCAACCAGTAAATATTGAGCAACCATTTGAGCAATGGGGGCTTGACATTATTGGTGAGATAGTACCTCATTCTTCCAAATAGCACAAATACATCCTTACATCAATAGATTACTTTACGAAATGGGTAGAAGCAATCCCTTTGAAGGTAGCCAATTCTGATACAATTATTTATTTCATAGATCAATTCATCATAACCAGGTTTGGTGTACCTAATGCTCTTGTCTTTGATAATGCATCTTATTTTTCTGGAAACAGTATAATGGAATTTTCAGTCAAAAGAGGTTTTAAATTGAAATATTCAACAAATTATTATCCACAAGGTAATGGTTTGGCTGAATCCACTAACAAAAATCTTATCAAAATCATTAAAAGGACCATTGATCAAAATCAAAAGAATTGGCACAAGTCTTTAATCTTTGCATTATGGGCTGATCGTATCATTGAAAAAGCTTCAATAGGAACTTCACCTTTCAATTTAGTTTATGGAAAAGAAGCTGTGATACCATCAAATTTAGCTCTTCCATCATTAGCCCTAGTGCAATTTATTGAAGAAAATCCTTCTTCATCCATTCAATTGAGATATGATCAAATCCTTAAACTAAAAGAAAATAAAGATAAAGCAAAAGCTATTCATGATAAACATCAACAGCTTGTAAAATATTCTTTTGATGCAAGTTCTACCAGCTCAAAGATTTTGTCAATTAGTGATCTTGTTCTGAAATGGGATAAAGCACATGAAGAAAAAGGTAAGCATACCAAGTTTCAGAAAATGTGGCTTGAACCATTTCAGATTACTGAAAAGATAGGCTCAAATACATTCATACTCCAAGATTTAACAGGAAAGAGAGAATCTCTTCCTGTAAATGGGCTTGTCTTGAAGAAATTCTTTTCATAAGGAGGTAACCCCTTCTTACTTGTACATATTCCTTTCTGCAAAGTTTTTAATTGTTTTGCAAATAAAGGTTGTTAATAAGTCTGTAATTGACTGTTTACTATTAAGAAAATTTCTTAGGAACAATATCATAAATATTTATTTTGTGTAAATAAGAATTTTTAAAGAGATGATCACAGTTTTTAGATAGTTTAAAATAAGATGTTAAACTTTGAAAGATTATTCCAATTATTTGCATGATCTTTTGAAAACTTGAGGAAAATGTAAATCATTATAAGTTTATTGAGAAAATAAAGGTTATCTATAAAATTAAATATTTTTCAAGTCTTGGTACTCAAAAAACTCTGAAAATTGTCATCCATTGATTCTTAAGGATAAAGCTATTTCGCCCCATCCATTTAAGTTGTGATTTTTTAGAATGTAATTCTAAGAAATTATAAGAAAATTTTAAGAGATAAGAGGTTTCATCACGAGCCTGCTTACCATGTTCATAAGAAGTAATAAAACTGACATTACCAATACTGCATATCAAAACAGGGTAATGGCTTATAAATATAAGACAAGGGGTCTCATCACGAGCTAGCTTGTTCAGTTTAATTACAACTAGTGAATGACATTGTTATTAACTGGCTACCAAACCAGAACAATGGCTCTTAAAAATTAAAAAATAAGTAAAAGACAAAAACATGAGATAAAATTTCTTATGAATTTATCTTTTAAAAAGTCATAATTTTAGTTGGATGGGACGATGAATAAGTTAATGGTTAAAAGGTAACCCTGTCGAGACTATGAATGTTTTCAGGCAGCAGAGGCAATACCTATGACAATAAAGTATATTATAAAAACCAAACTTGGAGAAATCCACTTACTTCATTATTAACACCAATCAAAGCTTGAGATAACCCAAAAATGTTTTTATTCTCAAGAAATTAGAAAGAAATTGTAAGTAATTTTTATTCTTTTTCATAGTTAGATTTTATTTTTGATTATCCTAAGATAGTTTTCATTATCTTTAAAAATCTTTACTTACTAGAAATATAGTGTTCATTTTATTTTTTCAGAGATAACTGTTTCTTTCAGTGAATCGCCAATTGTTGTACTGTACAACAACCCTCCCTTTTTTCTAAATTTTAGAATAAAATTCATTTAGAAATAGGGTCCCTTTTTCATTTCATATAGAAATAAAAGACTTAGAAATAAAGATTCATTGTTTTGAAAGAATCATTGCATATCTTTGTTACCAAGTGCGTGCAAACAAATACAACATTCAAAAACTTCCGATCCGATCAAATAATAAAAGATTTTATCATATAAAATAAATCAGTTTGAAAAGGGTCTCATGAACAGTAATCGCAATCGGAAATCGAAGAAATATTTAAGAGAAGTTTGATATACATGTTCTTAAATCTCCAATGCGATTAGTTCAATTGGAAATCACCAATCACAAAGGATTTAAGTTATTCATTAACATATCTCCGATGCGATGCGACCAATTGCAATCGCATGATCGAAGCACTTTTAATAAATTCTTTGTGGTCAATTGAAAATTCCCCGATGCGACGCGCTTTATTATAAAACACTTTTCAAAAGGAAATAAACATTTGTTTCGCTTAAATGAGAAGAATATCTATATGGTAGACCCCACCATATCGCAATCGGAAATCGGAGAAAGCCATTGATTATTCTTTTCGATTGAAACTCCCCGATGCGATATACCACCATCTAATCGGAAATCGGAAAAGTTTGCAATCGCAATCGGCAATCGGAGAAATCTGTATTGTGATATTTATGTACCATTTGAATACTTTCGATGCGATTGATATTTAATATACTACATTTTTCACATTGGAAGAATTTAAAATAGGTAATTTTATAATATTTCACAAGCGCCAAATCTCCAATTGTACGTTCATCATTCAATAACAAATCAAATGAATATTGGTTTATGATTCTGTTTTGAATACGTGAGTGTGACCCAAAGAGAAAATTTAAGTGTTATACGGAATCGATAAATAATGAATCATGAGTTCATAATTGTTCTTTTCACTTGTTGGTTTATCACAACTAATAACTTATTGCTTTGCAGAATCAAAGAACACTAAATCCTTTCATTCGTAGACCGAGGGAAACAATACCATATATCGAAATGTCGAAGAGAACAAGGAGAATGAAGGCTGCTAGTGCCGCTAAGTTTGTTGAGATTCCTACAGTCTCGAAGGAAAGGCTAGTAAAGCTGAATCTAGTTACAGATACATCATGTCAAGGGCTAGGAAAAATGACATGGGAAGGAGTTTATAATCTGATTGAGAGTGAAAACCCTAAAGTCACAATAGCAAAGGTATTAGTTCCAGATGAAGATAACTCAGATTCCGACTCTGAGATTACTAAAAGAACACTTTCGAATTCATTCCTACATCGAATTGCAGCCAGAGCAAACATCATGCCTTATTATGATGTGATTCGATGGGTCATCGATAGTGTAGAAATTAAGAACATAATGTTTATTTAAGCTTCTGGAGCATCTTTTGGATCATTCAAAGCAGAAGACCTTAAAGCAATGTATCATCTCCCTGATCCGCAGAAGGTTTATAACAAAGAATTTGTCAAAGAGTTTGCTGACAGTAATAAAGTTCAATCTGAACCTATCAAAGAATGGAGGAAAAATCCTGAAAAGCACAAAAATGAATCATCCAGTATGTATTCATTAGATTCTCTTTTACCCCCATACTGATATGCCACTGCTATGATGTGTAGATTATTTGGCAATAACAATTCTGCTAGGTTTTCTATACAAATGGTTCCTTTAATCTTAGCTGCTGTCAATTCTGAAATTATGGACTGGGCTGTTATTCTTTCTGATAGGATAGCTAATAGTATACTCGAATACAGACAAGATAAAACCGCGAGAAATACCACTCCCTTTTTCTTTTGTGCTTATATTCTACACACCCTTTGTTTTAATTATGAGTTCCCTTGTTAGGATAGAAATGGACTTCTAAAGATCCTAACCCAATTCAGATATACCATAAACTCCTTTGGAAAGTTCATTTCAAAGATCATGTTTATAGGATATGTCATGGTTTCCTTATTCCAGTCTTTCAAACCATTTTCAATCGCTTTCCCCATAGATTCTCTGACAAAGCTAAAACTGACTTATCCTCAATAGGAGACTAGTTTGGAGAAGAGAAATTCACGTATGTTAGGATTTTCGGGATTATTGTGGAACCCCACGTTCTCCCTCTTATTGTCCCAGATAAGCTTTTAGCCCAAGAAATATCCTATCAATTGATAGTTGAAGGAATGTCCAGATCTCTGAGAAATAGTAAGAAAAAAATGTGGCCTTCATTTCCATTCAATTTTGGACATTTTACTTTGAATGACTTTAAACATGCAGAAAAGGAAGCCATCAAAATAAAAAAATTTAAATTCGCAACAATACCGGGGAGACAGTATGATCTTCAAAAGATAGCTTTTAATGTTACTTCTTCAGTTTCGATTGCTCGATTCGAGCATGAACCGGATGAGTTTGATGATTTGTTTGTTTCATTGAATGATTTTTCTCAAGTATATAATTTGGCCAAGTCCAAATTTCAGAAAGAAGAAATGAATAAATTTATGTTATTCAGAAGGAAAAGATTGTTGAAAATTCCTCTAGATCAACTAAGAATTCATATGCAAGAGGAAGAGATAGAAGATAAATCTGGAAAAACAATAGAAGAAACATCTACCAGTAGGGCTACTACACAATTATCTACTGATCAGCCCATTATACAGATGCAAAAAGAAGTAACAGGAAATGATATTGTTTTACATACTGAAAAGATGATCATTGATGAAAAATCCGAAGAAAATACTGATCAACAGTCCACAACTCAAATTGAGAAGGAATGCACAAGTACTGATACTAATGTGCATAGTCAAAAGGAAAGTTCAGACAGAAAAACTGATAAACAAGAAATAAATACAAAGAAATCAGATACACAACTTGAAGGAACCAAAACTACTGATAAAATTGTAGACTCTACTAATCTTAATGTTTCCTCTCAATGGTTGAAGTAGTATAATCAATTCGCTCACCAACTAGGACTACAGGATGATCCTAAAGAGAAAGAGCAAGAAGATCAGGACGTTGAAATCATTCCTGAACATCCTACAGGGCAGATTATATTGAAGGTTGAATAAATTCCTCCCTTGGATATATTCTACAGTCCTAGACATAAAGTTGTTGTTAAAAAACATAGGAAGCAAAGAAAGATTGATCAAGACATGTTTTCTGCTTCACAGGAGGAGTTCATGAATATTGTTTATAAGAATTCTAAAGTGAATCCATCTGAGGATCTCACTAAGTTGTCCCAATATGTAGGAGCATACAGTGCTGCAACAATTGATAAAGCTGCAGAGGTTTCTCAGTTGATAACACAAAAAGATCTACATCTAGCTTTACTTGAAGAACAAGCTAGTGTAAATCAGCAGAAGATTGCTCAATTAGAAAAAAAATTACAAGATCAAAATCTCAGGAAGATCAGCTTGCCACAGAAAAGAAGAAATTTGATGAACAAGCTTTAAGCAATCAGCAACAGTTGAATCAAGAGATTTCAAAGCTACAAAATTTGTTACAAGATGAAAAGAACACAAAGATTGTGCAAGAAAAATAATTTCAAGAAGATTTAGACATATTCAAAGATTTTCCCATATTAAATGAATTCAAAATGGAGGCTCTTGAAGCCAATAAAATGCTATCTTAGCAGTTAAATAATTTTTGTTTAAAATTGACACAAGCAGAACCATTTTATGATATCACATCATCTTTAATACAGGACATAGTTACTCTCAGGCAAGAAATTGATGATGCCGATGAAAGGATTTCTGAATTTCTTACTTGGCAAGATACATAAAAAGGTATAAAATCTAATCTACCTCAGATAGAAGAAAGACATAAGGAAATCCTGTTTACAGAGTGGGAACAGCAGTTGATGAAAGCCGAGAGAGATATATCAAGAGCTAGAAGCATGATGGGTAATATAACACAATTTATCAATGACAGCTTGTATGCATGTAATCTCATTTTAGATTGTGTTCCAGGCAGTTTATTCAAAGTTAAAGAAACCGATTACAGATGGCAAGAAGAAATGATGAATAAAAATCAACAGATCAACAAACTTCAAACAATATCTTGGGACAATATGTGGACTTATCTAATTAAGCCACTCAGTCAACAATTAGCTATTAAATTCTTATCAAATGTTGTCGATTGTTTAATTCCATAATTCTCTGATGCCACATACGTCGGATAGTTACATTCCAAGATGAGTCATCCATCGGAAGTCCAGGAAATGTTGAAAATTTGCCACCTGGCTACATTGAGCGAGAAGGAAAAGCAATGAATCAGTTCTACATAAAGATAGAATTTCTGTTTTGTTAATAGATTGTAGCAGTAGTAATAGGATTTTGTTTTTACGTAATATCATATTTAAACCCCTCTCATGCATTGGAGAAGGGGTCCTGATTTGTAATATTTTTGACTTGGAGATTACATTTTTGTACTCCACTGGCTTTTATATTTTATAAAGGATCACATCTGGTGATTTTAGGTGGAATTATCTTTAAAGAGTTGCATTTCTGTACCTTGGATTTGATTTTGCATTGGAATTACTGGATCAAAGTATCAGATTTCATTTGAAAATTTCAATATGGATAAGGTATTTTTATCTATTCACTGGTAATTTCTTTTGTTATATGATATTCTCTTTTAAATTTTCTATCATTTATATATATTTCGTTTTCATAATATTTCTCTATATATCATTTTTGAGTATATTAGAAATATTGACTTTTCATAAATGTATGTAAAATGATATACAATGATGAATACAATATGCTAATATAACTCTATTTAAATTCTTAAACAGAGTTATCTTTATTTTTTACTGCACAATTTCAATTAAACTTTAATACATTTTTATGGTTATTGTTCAATTGGAATAATTTTAAGTTGTATTCACATATGATACCCGAGTTAGTTTTAGAATTTCTTTATCAGTATTTAGATTAAATTAGATAGTTTTATTTCAGTCATTTAGTCCCATTTTCACTCATCCAAATCAACCCATCACCAACCCATTAGTTATGAGGAAACTGGTCCTTTCAATCCAGTCGGAGCCACCATACCAAATGGATAAGGAGCTGTCCTAAGGTCCCGACCGGGTGGTTTTCCCAAATGTTTGAAGAAGATATTTTCCAGGCTTGAACAGGACCTTAATTTATTCATGGAGGACCCTAGATTTTCTAAAGCGTGCACTAGTTCAAGTTGCTTCAATTTCTGCTGGAACTAACAAGGAAATTGCTGTGTTTTTGGAATCTTTGAGCAGTAAGTTTAAAGAGAGGATTATGGATGAATAGAGATGAATTTGGAAATACTTAGAGAGATTATTTTGAAGAAAAAAACAAGCAAAAATAACCTCTTTCACTTTTCTCACAAGTGCTACCAGTTTGGAGATTCGAAGATGTCTTTGGGACTAGTTTTCAGAAAACAAAAAAATTCTTGTTTTATACATGTTTTTCAAATGCATATTCTGGACAGATGGAGATGGTATTTAAAAAACCAAGAGAGGTTTTTCTTCAAAAAATTATGATCTACAAAAATTCCTCTAGTTTTGTAAATTATGATTTGTAAATATGAGTTCATTTCTAAACTATAAATTATGCCTTTTTTAGGCAATTTTGTAGTGTGCTTTAGACTTGAAGCCAGAAAAATGCTCGAAAAATTCTGTAAGTGCATTTTTTCTTTGGAATCCAATTTTATGAAGAGTTAAAGAGGGAAATTGATAGTATTTAGCTCTTTTAACCAAACAAACATGTCCAAATCAGCAAAGAGAGCTAACAGGTGGCAAAGGTTGGTGAAATGAAATATGCTACTAAACTACGCTATGAAACTGCCTAATGACACTCTGTTTTTGCAGAAAGGAGCTTTGGGTTCTATTTTGTTATCTTGAAAGTGTTTTGAAGGTCAGCTAGCCACATGTAAAGGTCAAAAATAGTCAGAGGAATGTTTTTTATACAGGTTTGGTCTTCGACTAAGTTATCCAACTCATAAGTTCAACATGGAGGCATTATCATGTGTGATGGCACCATTTCCTTAAAAATAGGAGAACCAGTTTCATAAAGACAGTGAGGGCATTTATTTCTTAGTCATGGTCATTTCTACTTAAGCACATGATCCTTTTCGTTGTAAACAGGTTGTTATTTTATTTGAAAAGTGTAATAAATAGGTAGTTGAGTCCTATTAGGTTTCTAACTCCTAAATTTAGTAGGTTTCATTATCATTACAATGTATTTGGATTTTTAGTTAGATTAGGTGTCAAGAAGAAGGTTCGAAGGTCTAGCTTGAAAGCACATCCAATTTGAAGGTTTTGAAGCCTTTTAATAGGAATAATGTTGAATAAAAAAGGGTTGGGAGATGTTAGGTATGCACTACTATTGTAATCTTTCACTATTAGTAATATAATTTTGCAACAACTTGTTTCAAACCCAAGATTCATTGTATGTTCTTATCTATGCTTGTTTATCTTAGTCCTTTTGATATTTATGTAGTGGCTCATGTGTAATCACTTGGAATTCAGTAATATGATCCAATTTCCTATAAACATGCAGTTGTTGTTTTGTCCTTTATGTTTGATTTGATAAGAATATAAGTGCCTTGAATTCCATGACATTTGTTGTTTTTTAATTGAGGTTTATACTGACTCCATGAGCCCAATGGTAGCAATTCCTTTACATTTTCAACCTGCAATCCATCACAATAAAGTTATAGTCATAGAGTTAGCCATCTAGTAGAGTTTTCATTGCAAATACTTTGATAAATTGAGAGAGCCCTCTCAGGCTATACAGCCTAATCTTCAGTCAAAAGCTAGTTTAAAATAGCTACTCCAAGTTGACCATTGCAGCATCCCAACAAGACACAATTTGGTGATAACAAAGCGAATGGTGGTATATACGATAAATCTTAGAGGTGGTTGCCCTTGATTAGGCCTAGGAATCCTTAGCTAGTGAATGGGAGGATATACGATAAAGCCTAGAGGGTGGTGCCTCGGTTATGGCGTAGTGATCCCTAGATCAGACTGTGGACTGTGATAAATCCTAGAGACTAGGAGATAAGAAAATTAATCATGGTGTAGGTGGAGAAATCTGATGGCATCCACGTTTTCTTATGGCCTATTGATCCCTATATTGTATTGTGGATTGCGGTAAAACATAGATATTAGGAGACAAGAAAATTCCTCATGATGTAGGTGAAGAAATCTATTAGCATCCATGCTTGTTTATGACCTAGTGATCTGGTGAGGATTTGTTAAAGCCTAGTATTTTATTGTTGGGGATGAGGTGATTTATACTTGGGAAGCCTTGGTTGATTTTTGTTTTTAAGACCCACATTCATGCTTGGAATATGGCATGGAAGTGATTGGCTAAAGAGAGTTTTGGTCCATCCAATCTATGGTTGGGTGGAATGTGGAAGTCCAAAACGTGGTTGGCTTTCACATTCATTAATAAGAGTTACTTTCCTTGGTATTTTATGTTCAAATGTACTGGTTCATGTGTGGAATGTATGATTTTTGTATCCTTATTATTTATGTTTTTGATATGCTAGTTATGAGTATGCTTTATGATAGTGATGATGTGTGGCTCTCATCATGTTTTAATTTATAAATGAATGAATAATAAATATATGACCTATTTGATGATAATGCAGCTAATGTGTTAAGACATAAATGCTTCTTAGTGACTCTCAAGTATGAGACCCCTATGCTCAGATATGTTATTATGACCTGTAGAATGCATATGTGTGACATGTTTGACAGGATTCCTGTCATGTCTAGAAGGGGTCAAGTCATGTCCTTGTCCAATTACTTGAATTTTTATCATTTTTTCTTTGTTAATTTTCATTCCTGGAAGTTTCATGGAGTTATGGGGAGTGGTCTGAGTCTTGGCCCTGAGAAAGTGGCACATAATCCAAGTTGACTGGCATAAAACAACCTAGAAAGGTCCCCAACCACAAGCATTCCCTTATTGTGGGAGTGACTGGACGGTCCCAATTGTATGCATGCCCATGTTATGGGAGCGACTGAGGCTCTAAGTACATAAAATGTTAGGTTCTCTCAAGGGTTGATCACTAGAAGGTTTGGACGGCTCTTAAGGGTTCTGTAACATGTGTAGAAGGTCAGATTGGTTGTGTTTTGTCTATTCCACTTCCTTAATTCTACATGGGGATATGAATGAGATCATAGTATCCTCTCATCACATGCTTACCCCAAAAGACTAGTTAATTTGGTTAAATGTGGAAGGAGGGTGTTACAATGTTTTTCCATAATAGATATAAACTTAGACATGGTCACCTATGTTTAACCATGTATGACTATGATTAACCATTTTTGTATAAATTATTAATACAATTATGTATTGTCGGATTCTCCTGATCTAACAATTATATTCCATTGTTAAATATATAATCCTTCTACTTGAATCTTTGCGGAAATTTAATTTCCAATTGCAAACACATGAAGAAAATAAATTAGACATAACACAGATGTTTTTACTAGGAAAGCATAAAGCTAAAAACCCCACTATCGTATATTTCATGAAACAATCTCATACAAAACTCTACTCCAAGAGATATTAGTACAATATACAATCATCTCACACTATCATACAAAAATTGGCATAAGCATGCACCAATTTACTGCCTCCTAACAGCCTGCCTCCACTGAGTAATCCCTGCTGATGAATATCCCTGAATGAATTCGATCTTCCCTTGCCTTAACTGCGGAATCCTCTTTGGCATCTCCAATGTGTGTTTAGTTGCATTGAATGCACCAGTATAATCACAACTGATAGTCAACATGCCCTTTCACCTATCTCTCAACTAGGTCTCCACTGGATCTGACATGCATGTAGTTAACAAAAGTATTTCTTCAGTTGCATGTGAGACCATTGCTTTTGAATTAATTAAATAATTAACTCACTGATCTCTCACTAGTGTATCCTTAGTTACTACTAGTTACAACTAGCACAACTGAGTTTAACTCACTTAACTGAGTTAAACTAAATAACAACTCACATAACTACACATCCAACTCTATTACAACTTTGTATCACTCACTTACAACGAAGTCCACTTTTCATGTCCCACCAAGCAACCTTAGAACTCGTAATTCCTTCAGTCAACTAGCTTTCCACATTAGTTAACTGAAATAAAGTGCTTTCAGAGAATAGATTATTATTTATTGTCTAATTATTATTAAGGGATAATAATAATTGACATGCCATCTATAAATAGACTTTGCCCATGCATCTAAAAATAGAATCTCATCTATAAATAGAATTTTCTCAACCATCTACAAATAGACTCCCACTATAAATAGAATATGCTCAACATTCTATAAATATGAATACACCTAAAAATAGCCTGTGGGCCCCATTATTGTGTAACCAGCTCCAAAAATAGAAGAAAAGAGATATCAACACCTTAGAAATAAGCCACTTCGAGGGGGCAACCTTCAATACATTACATAAATGAACAATTCTTGGATGATAAAAATAACCAAAACCACCTTCTATATATAGGATTCCATGGGGCCATAAGGTAATCCTAGTGGGGCCACAATGTAATCCTAGCCGACCTAACAATAATAATTTAAGGGCACAATAATAACAATATTGGGGTTATAGGGGTACAACAATAACAATAAGGGGGGCTATACTAAAATAATAAGGGGCTACACTATTAATATAGGGACCGAAAATGCCCCTCTCCTTCAAACAAGGGTTGTCCTCAACGCTTCAGTAGCTCCTGGTGCTTTTGTATAAAATTCTCATCCTCGCATGTAGAATCTTCACTAGGTAAGTTATTCCATTTGATGAGATACTCTGAAATTTATCGATTTCATAGTTGTCGAGTTATTGTTTCCGTGACTGCTTCAGGTTCGAATATGGTCCTCATCAAGTTCTGGCAATATTTTTTGAACTAGAATTTTGTCCCCTATAACCTTTTTTAAGCATGAAACATGGAAAACTGGATGCACTTGCGAAGAAGCAGGAAGCTCCAATTTGTATGCCATAGTACCAATATTTTGAAAAACCTTGTAAGGACCATAGTATTTTGGCGATAATTTATTATCCTTCTTAGCTTTCTTGAGGGACATTTTTTTGTATGGTTGTAGCCGTAAAAATGCCTAGTCTCCCACATCAAAACTTCTCTCAATGCGATGTTGATCTGCCTGTTGTTTGATTTGATTTTGTGCCAAATTTAGGTTATCCTTTAAGAGTTGGAGAAATTATTGTTGATGCTTAATGTGATCCTCCACTACTTGAACCCTAGAATTTTCCCTTAAATAAGATGTGATGGATAAGTTTTTAAAAATCTCGAGTTTCCTCCTAAAGGAGAAGTGTGCAATTCCAAAAGAATATTTTTTTTAGGGACCTAACACCCACCTAGTGTAGGTGCTTATTTTTCACTAGGATCATCATCTTGTTGAATCTCAACACTCCCTCTCAAGAAGAAACGGATTATCCTTCACCCTGATCCTGTCTCTATGGTATTTGAATTTTCTCCTGGTGAGCGCCTTCGTCAGAATATATACATCTTGATCTTCCATAGGAATGTACTGAAGCAACATGATCTTCGGCTGCACACAATATTTAATATGATGATACTGGATATCTATATTCTTATATCTATCATGAAACACAGGATTAATCGATATTTTAATGCAACTCTGATTATCACAATGAATTACTGTAGGATCTAAATGATAATCAAACAAACCGACCAGAATCTTCCTCATCCAGATAGCCTCACATGCAGCTTGACTTGCCGCCATGTATTCTTCTTCCACTGAACCGAGTGCCACAGATCTATTTTTCCTATTGTACTAAGAAACTGATGTAGATACGATACTAAAAACCCCTCCTGATGTGCACTTTCTGTCCATTGGGTTGCCTGCCCAATCTGCATCCATGAAGCCATGCAACTTCACCTCATCCTTATGTATGTACCATAAGCCATACTCAGATGTGCCCCTGAGATATATCAGGACATGCTTGCCTACGTTCCAAAAGAACTTGGTAGGCTTAACCATCTCTTGACTAAGCTGGTTCACCACATAGCATATGTTCGGTCTTGTATTAACTAAATACATGAGCGAACCCACCAACTATTGATAGACAATAGCATGCACTACCTTTTTCGATTTAGCATCCTATTTCCTCAAGTTTCCTGGAAGAGGAGTATCCATGGGTTTCCAGTCCTCCATGTGAAACTTACCGAGTATCTCCCTTGCATACTTTCCTTGAGACACAAACAATTCACCTTCTCCCTGCCATATTTTAAATCCAAGGAAATAGTGAAGCAGGCCCATATCATTCATCTCGAACTCCTTTGCAAGATCCTCATTGCATGAGTGTTTCATCTACTCATCACCAGTCAGTATTAAATAATAAACATAAATAAAAATGATTAAAATCTTACCCTCCACCACAATTTGGTATAGGTTTGCATCCGCCTCACTCTTGGTGAAGTCAAGTCCAGTGAAATAGTTGTTGATCTGATTGTACCAAGCACGAGGTGCTTGCTTCATCCCATACAACGCTCTTTTGAGTCTCCACACATGCAACTTGCTGCTAAAGATCTCAAATCCTTCAGGCTGATCAATGTAAACTTCTTCCTCAATGATCCCATTAAGGAGCACAGTCTTCACATTCATCTAATGAATGTGCCAACATATCTATGCTAAGAGAGCAAGGATGGTCCTTATGGAAGAATACCATGCAAAAGGTGCAAAGGTTTCTTCATAATCAATCCCTTTGATCTGTGAGAAGCCTCAAGCCACAAATATTTCCTTATACTTCTCAACACTCCCATCAACAACTTTCTTTACCTTGTAGATCCATCTTGAACCTACCACTGATTTATCAACTGGCCTTGGAACAATTTTTGAAGCACTGTTTCTGACAATGGAGTCATACTCCTCCACCATTGCATCTACCCATGTGGGCTCCTGCACTGCTTCCTGAAAGGAAGATGGCTCTGTCACAATACATTTTCTCATGAGAGCCATGTATCTAGTATATTGGTCAGGAGACTGAATCTATCTACATTATGAAGTAGGGACTCCTATATTCTGTGCCGCATCAAGCTTCAACGTCTCAAATTCTTATTAGGTAAACTGGACTCAGGATAGAGTCAATGTTGACTAGGGTAAATAGTAGTGGTTTTGGGGCACATGGTATTGTGCACCCACAATTTTTAGCCCATGGTATTGCATGTAATGGAGCCTATAAAAGGTTGGGAAGACTTCATTGTAATGTAGACCTGGAAGTGAGAGGTGAAGGCTCACTTGGCCGGATTGGCTAGGGTTTTGGCCAATGCTTCATGAAATTTCATTGTTTGGGTTTCTCCTCGGATTTGGGATTTTCATGGATAAAAATATGTGTTTATGTTTATGTGTTTTGTTATTGGTTATGTTTTATTATTCCTCATGGTAATTATTTATTATTTCTCCTGTAAATTCTAACACTTCTGTGATACGCCTTCTGTCAATTCTAATGTTTGGCTCTATGTGAGTGGACTCCTCCACTCCATGAACCTCCTCCTATGGTTGATCCAAATCTAGAGACTCATATTTGGGAACAAGCAGTTCCTCCTCTGCATGCCAGTCTATCTCCCTCTCAAGCGATAACTTCATGGCTTTCTCCTCATTGAATTTTATATCGCATCGCACCACAGTCATTCGACTGTTTGGAAAATACACATGATAATTATGGGGTGTTTCTGTGTACCCCACAAATATCCCAACTTCAACATTCAACTCCGTCTTCTTCCTGGCGTTCTTGGTCACATGCACATAAACAGATGAGCCAAAAATCTTAAAGTAGGAAACATCCAGTTTCTTACCAGTAAAAGCTTCTTTAGGTGTATTCATGCCAATTACTCTATGAGGACAGTGGTTTTGCACATAAACCGGAGTGTTGCATGCTTCCGCCCACAAGTGCTCTGGTAGGCTCTAATCACGCAGCATAGCTCGTGCAGCACCCACGATCGTTCTATTCTTCCTCTCTACGACCCCATTTTGCTGTGGTTTATGAGGCGATATGTGTTCTCTTTGAATTCCTTCTTTTCTACAAAATTCTTTGAATTCATTCAAGATATATTCACCACTATTATCGCTCCACAAAGCCTTCACTTGCTTCCCCGAATCTTTCTCCACCAATGCTTTAAAATCACAAAACTTTGAGAATGTTTGATCCTTCTTCTGCATGAAGAAGATCGAGTATCTACAAGAATATTCATCAACAAAAATAACATAATGCCTATTTTTTTTTTTTGAAGCAATCAAGAATGGTCCACTCACATCTTTGTGAACTCTCTCTAGGATCACCGAAGCACAGTTCTCCATTTTGATAAAATTTTGTATTCATAAACTTACCCATAGTACATCCCTTGCACTGATATAGCTATGCAAGTTTACCCTTGGGAAGTCAAGTAGAAATTTGCTGCAAAATATTCAGGGCGCCATGGTGAAGATGGCCCAATCACCTCTGCCATAATTTTCCCTCATCCCGACTCACCACTTCCTCTTTTCCCACCATTGCAGCGCAACCAGCTATCTCCAGCTTTTAGAGATTATTTACTTGAATCCCTATATTCTTGGTTTGAACCATTGTTTTATGTCACAGGAAAACTTTTCCATTGCTGAAAACAACGTCATAACCTCTGTTCTCCAACATCGTGACTGAGACCAAGTTCTTCTTTAGACTTGGAACATGCATAACATCTTTCAACAGAAATGGTTTACCTGACTCCCTCTCAAAGTTAATGGTAGCAATGTCGGCCGCACTGTATCATCCATCGATGCCTGTCTCTATATGCATTTCTATATATTTCTCCTCGAATTCATTGAAAATCTCCTTATCTCCCATCATGTGGAAGGAGGCACCACTATCAAGATACACACTGATCCCATTTCGCTTGAAACCAAGCATACGATCAAAGAGAAATCAAGTTCAAATTGTGAGGCAAGGTCCTCACCAGCTACATCTCTAGCAGCCTTCTTGTTATTCTTTTTCTGTGGGAAGTTAGTGGCGAGATTCCCATGTCCATAACAGTGAAAACACTTCACCTTGGACAAATCCAGCTTCTATCCTTTAGCCTCGAAATTTGAGTAGAATTTCTTCCCCTTCCCTTTCCTTGATTTTGAAGCCAAAGAACAATACTCTTCATCATCATGCTTTGATAAAGACCCATCCTTGGTGTTCCACCTAAACTCCTCCTACACTAGATCCGACCACAGTCATTCCCAATCCCGCAGTTTTTCCCATCTGTTGACAGAGTCTTGATAACTATGCCAACTCTTAAGAAGTCCCAAGAGAGCTAAAATCACCAAATCATCATCAGCAACCGTGATTCCCACACTCTCTAATTCATCCTAACATTGGACAAACTTTGTGAGATACTTTGGAATATTTTCACCCTTCTCCATTTTGATCTTTCGGAGTTTATCCTTCAGCACCAATTTCCTATGGTCACTGCTGCTTTGGAAAATATCCGTCAAAGCCTTTCAAATTTAAAATGGAGTGGCTTTCCCATGAAGGCTTGATACAATATGGTCTCTCACACCTTCCAACAAAATCCTTCTTGTCTTCACTACTTTCTTTTTCCATGCATCAAGTAATGCAACATCCGTCGAAGTGGGATTAGGAACATCACTGTTGATGAATTCCTTCAAGTCATTATCTTCAAGCACTGCCTCCATCCTATCCTTCCATGAAATTTAGCTTGAGCTTGCCTCGAGTGCATACTCTAACCAAAAAACATTGAAATCCATTTCAATGTTTACTCAACTGTCACACACAGAAATTCTTGCTGCAAATTCGAATTGTTTCCACCAACAAAACTCAGCTACTACTTCAATATTGCAATCTTCTTCTCTCTTATACCATGTAGAAATTATTAATAAAATTATTTATTTCTAGATTCTCCTGATCTAACAATTATATGCCATTATTAAATACATAATCCTTCTACTTAAATCTTTTCGGAAATTTAATCACCAATTGCAAACACATGAAGAAAAATCAATCAGACATAACATAGATGTTTTTACCGAGAAAGCATAAAGCTAAAAATCCTACTATCATATATTATGTATATCATGTATCATGAAAAATTCTCATAAAAAACTCTATTCTAAGAGCTCTCAGTACAATATACAATCATCTCACACTGTCATAGAAAAACTGGCATAAGCATGCACTAATGTACTGCCTCCTAACAGCCTTCCTCCACTACGCAATCCCTGCTGAAGAAGATCCCTGAATGAATTCAATATTTCCTTGCCTTAACTGCAGAATCCTCATTGGAATCTTCAATGTGTGTGTAGTTTCATTGAATGCACCACTATAGTCACAACTAATAGTCAAACAGGCCCTTTCACCTATCTCTCAACTTGGTCTCCACTGGATCTGACATCCATGTATTTAACAGTAGTGTTTCTTCAGTTGCATGTGAGACCACTGCTTGTGAATTAATTAAATAATTAATTCACTGGTATTTTGCCAGTGTATCTTTAGTTACAACTAGTTACAACTAGCACAACTAAGTTTAACTCACTTAACTGAGTTAAACTAAATAACAAATCACATAACTACACATCCAACTCTGTTACAACTTTGTATAACTCAGTTACAATGAATTACACTTTGCATGTCCCACCATCCAGCCTTATAACTTTTAATTCCTTCAGTCAACTGGTTTGCCACATCAGTTAACTGAAATCAAGTGCTACAAGAGAATAGATTATTATTTATTGTCTAATTATTATTAAGGGTTGATAATAATTGACATGCGATATATAAATAGACTTCGCCCATGCATCTGAAAATATAATCTCATCTATAAATATAATTTCCTCAACCATATATAAATAGACTCCTACTATAAATATAATATGCTCAAAATTCTAAAAATAGACATACACCTATAAATAGCCTGGGGGCCCCACCTAGTGTCGGTGTTTATTTTTCACTAGGATGATCATCTTGTTGAATCTCAACAGTTTTATCTATGGTTGACCATGTTTAACAATCGTTGACTAAATTTGATCATGCTTCATTATGTTTGACAATGGTGGGACATGAATTCCCATGTTTGACTATAGTTAATGGCAACTTGACCATGTCTTATTATCTTTGAAAATCATTAAACATGATTGGTCACATTCTGCTATGGTTAACTAAAAACATCCATGTTTGACAATGGTTTATTACAATTGACCATGTTTGAATTGTTGCATTCATTAATGGTCATGTGTTGTGTTGAGGTTCAAAAATAGGATCTTCTGGCATTTGTTTCCTTTGTTTTTCCTATGTTTACTCCTGGAAGCCTACCACAACCATTTTACAATCCTATGCTATCATTTTTTCATAAAATCCATATATGATATATAAAGGCTACAATTGAAGAGATTCAAGGTAATAATGTCCATATTTCTATAGTTTTGTAATTTTATTTATAAAAAATAGTTCAAAAAATTTTGACTACAAAATTTGGTGTATTCTCATGTTGTTCTTCCTTTATGTATTGAAACTACAGGTTATCATATCTCTAGACATGTTACAGCAAAAATAAAAACCAAGGGACATGGGAAAATGTAAGGAGACAATTTTCCACCTATCAAACATAGCCATAAGAAATCCATGTCATCATTAGAGCTTGGTCAACACCTAATCAACCCTCTTGAGTGGTGGAAAAAGTAGCATGGTAGAGAATATGTTTACTAGTGTGGAACAATGGATGAGAGCCCAAAAAATTGATTCACGTAATATACAAGTGATATTCATTCTTTCATCATGAATCTATCATTTCAACAAATCAATCTTAATATCCCATGTAATATGTGATTAAGTTATTTTTTCTTAAAGTAAAGTAGTAGAACTCCCAAATAGTTATTTTCTTTTAACGTTATAAATACTTGTGATTCCTTCCATGGAATCATGCCAGATCTATGGGAACCTTTTGAAGTTAATATAAACTATGATGGTATATTATTCTTGTATATATGACGTGTTGTTCATGATATATGTCAAAATGCAATTTCAAATATTTAACGCTCTGAGTTTACCTTAGAAAAATGGGACCCAACCAATAAGACCCCCTTCCTATGAGGACATACATTTCCTTCAATTATTTTCCTGTTTTAATTTCCTTTCATTAGATATTATGTTTACTTCCAGAACATAGTAGACTTTATTGTGACTTATTATATCAATTTTCGATTACATTAGCTTATGTTTAAGTTTAAAGTGATCACATCATTGTTTATAATTACTATAATTTCTTTTAAATTTAATCATTTTTGTGTTTGGTAATCTTGGTTGGTTTAATGATAAGGAAAAAACCCTATGCAATTTTCCTATGTAGAGCCTTGTGTATACTGTTGGTTTTTTCTCAACTAAACTGTTATAAGTTGATGCTAAATTTCATAGTAATATTTTTTTTAATAAATGCTGAGTTGAAACACAAGGA
The DNA here is from genome assembly GCA_034641835.2 of Pinus albicaulis. Classification (NCBI taxonomy): domain Eukaryota; kingdom Viridiplantae; phylum Streptophyta; class Pinopsida; order Pinales; family Pinaceae; genus Pinus; species Pinus albicaulis. Next base: position 94,064,795 of record CM076584.1, on the reverse strand, counting down.
AAGAGCCCTCTATAGTATGCCTATGTTTAACATTGTTCCATCTATGGAACTTGTGCCACACACTTCACAAACTTAACAACCAAGAGTGTTGAATTCAATGTAACATAATTCTAGGGTAATTGAATTGACTAATATTTTTGGTGCCATTGCTAGGGATGTGTACATAGGATTCAGATTTTAATCTAGATTGTCTTTCTATGCAACTTGGGGGATGAGAAATGGTAAAATTATATGTAAGAACATGTGTATCACCAAAGTGGGGTTTCTCCAAAGCCTTGAATTTTATTCATATACACAATTAGTTGCATAAGTAAGTATGATAAGTAGGATGCATGTATTAGAGAAATGGATTTAAGAGGTAGATTCATTAGAAGTATAACCACTTTAACACAACCCCCTACCACCCCAACAAGTTCAAGGGGTGTTGTAAGAACCACATCAAAATCCATATCATGTATTGCCAAATTTTTAGTAGAAGAAGGTACCTTGAAGCACCTTTATGAAGGTCTAAAGTGAGAGCTAGGGAGCAGCCAACATCATCATTAGAAGTTGTTATCTTTTTCTCCAATTCAATAAGAGAACATTTTTTTCTAGAAGAGCTTGGAGTACCTAATAAAGAGGAATACAAAGAAATTTCTTTTAGAGAACCAACAATTGAAGAAACATTTGAGGAAAATATGAGGAACCACACTATATTGGTTTTTCAAGAATCAATGAATAAAGCATAAAGGGAGAAAATGCATCCCAAGATGGATATGGAAGGCAGAAAATAATAGTTTTAGGAGGAAGGGGAGGTAATGTACCACCCCCACCACCACCACTAATTGCAGTTGGAGGCAGAGGTGGAAGAAGACTGCCCAATGGAGGAGGAGGAGGATAATATGGAGTTAATGATAGTAAAGAAGATGCTTTTGGTTTTCACAATTAAGAGATAGATGCTAATGTCAACATGAAAAATATTTATCAATTAGTACTTCCAAATTTTAATGGTATGTGAACTGAAGACCTAGAGACTTTTATTTTGGAGTTTTAAATGTTACGTATAAGTTATTATTAGTTGTTATATTCTAAAATATTAAATTTATTTCCATATATATTAAAATATTGGATTTATGAATCATGGCTTATGTGATTAGGAAAATACTCTATAAGAACATGTGATGCAATGAAAAAATTATTTCTAGGAAAATATAAATATTGTTGTATTGAACATGACTTTAAGGAAAAACATTTCAAAATGAATCAAAGAGAGAATGAAAATTTTAGATCCCTATATTACTAGTGTAATCCCTTATTGTTGTTAGTGTAGCCCCCTTATTGTTATTGTTGTACCCCTGTCACCTGAATATTTTTACTATTGTGCCCTTACATTATTATTGTTAGGTCAGCTAGTATTATATTGTGACCTTATGTACTGCTATATATAGAAGGAGGTTTTTTCATTTGTATCATCCAAGAATTGTTCATTTATGTAATGTAAAGGAGGTTTCCCCCTTGAAGTGGCTTATTTCTAAGGCATTGATCTCTCTTTTCTTCTATTTTTGGAGTTGGTTTCATAACATTTGGTATCAGAGCTTTGGATTATAGGGTTTCACTGCTCCAAACAGGTCATCGTGTAATTTTCTATATAAATTATTTTCTATAAAGGTTTAGAAGCTAAAATTTGTATCACACGAAGTAGAAATCTTAAGGAACTTCGCGTAAAAAATTCATAGCTTGGTTCTAAATATTTTGGGAGATATGACCTGTGGAAGTTAGGGTTTTTTTAGGCTCCTAAATTTCATCTCAAAGAGGTAACCATGGGAAAATCATCATAAATATCACTATAAGCATCGGATTGGGATCCTATAAATAATGACCACAAGTACACAAAATTTGGTTTCTTGTGTATCAATTTTGAGAGTTGAAGGAGGTAACAGTGACACATGGAACGACGAACAAGTCCTCTCTACTCAACCAATCCATAATTAGGTAATTGTGGGAGATTGGGCATAAATTTTCCTTGAAGAATCAAAACCAGGTTATACCTATGGCATTCTAAAGAAGATTAAGAGGGCTACTGCAAGTCCGAATTTCAGATATCAAAGGTCTTAAATCACAAAGACAATTCAGTTTCAATATCCAACTCCTAAAAAGAAAGAAAAAGGTGTGTATTTTTATTTTCGAATTGCACAAGTATTGTTTGAAAAATTGGTTTGAATTGATTCCAAGGGTATATTGTAGAATAGATATCAGTATTGGGTTCTAAAATTCCCCTAAAAAGAATTCAACACCCATTAAGCCATCAGAAGGCTCTACTATGACTCATGAAGACAAAGAAGTGCAACATGACATACCAAAATTACAAGATGAATTGCACCAAATTTCGCTCTCGCAAGGAGCAACAAAAAATGAAATGGAAGTTTTGAAGAAAGGCGTGGAAGCCAATATGGATGGTTTGAGGAAAGGCATGGAAACCAAGATGGATGGTTTGAAGAATGGCATGGATGGCATGGAAGATGGCATTGAAGCTAAGATGTATGACATGGAAGCTAAGATCAATGAAGAAATGGAAAACATGAAGAATGATCTAAAAGCAGACATGGAAGGTTTGACAAAAGTTGATACAAGAAATGTTTCCTAATGGTGAAAAGATAGTAAAGGAAACTCATGATGAGAAAAAAAATAAATGTTAATCATGATTTCATAAACTCTAATGCTGGATGGAAGACCCACCATATTCCAAAGATCAATATAAGGAATTTTGATGGCAAGGATCCCATAGCATGGATACTACAGATGGAGCAATATTTTGATCTCAATAATGTGCAAAACACAAAAAAGGTACACGTTGCAACTTTATATTTAGAACAAAATACATTTTTATGGTATCGATGGCTTTCCTCCCGTAAAAAAAATTTTACTTGGTCAATTTTTACGAAGGAAATGATAGCACATTATGAGGATACAAAGAGCAACATATTTTTTATCAAATTGCTAAATCTCAAACAAAAGGGTTTAGTGGTGGATCACATTGAGGAATTTCAAAAATTGAAATAAGGGTAACTGATATTCTAGAAGAACACTGGATTGATGCCTTCGTAGGTGTATAAATTATAAAACATGCATGTATATCTTGGATTCACCTGATCTAACAATGTATTAAAGCTAAATATTGAATCACTTCTACAATTTTTTTTGCGGAATTAAAAACACAATCGCTAATTACATGAACATGAAGAAAAATTAAATCATACACAATACAGTTAAGTTCCCGAGGAAATCTCATAGCTAAAAACCCCACTATATTCTATTATATATTCAAAATGTATCATGAAACAATTACATACAAAACTATTCTCACAAGATCCCTCCAATACTCAACTAATTGTCTCACACTGTCATATGAAAAACTGACCAACACATAGCCAATTCTCGGCCTCCTGATAGCCTGCCTTGATTGCGCAATCCCTGATGGATGAAATCTCTAAAAGAAAGGAATTCTTGCCTTCCTTGACTGCGCAAGTATGATGGGCACTCCAATGGGTGTTTGGTTGCATGTGTGCAACCCAATAATCCTACAACTGATAGTTAACTTCCTTTTCACCTAGAACTCAACTGGGCTTCCACTGTATCTGACATGCATGCAACTAATAATAGTAAATCCTCAGTTTCATGTGAGATCACTGATTGTGAATTAATTAATATTTAATTCACTTGATCTCTAACTAGTGTATCTTCAGTTACAACTAGCACAACTGAGTTTAACTCACTTAACTGAGTTAAAATGATTACATCCTACATTAAGTAATGCACCACTGCACTTCGAACTCTGTTATAGCTATAATTACTCTGCATGCATCACCAACTACCTCTAACTTGAAATCCACTAGCTAATTGAGTTTATCACTCTCAGTTAACTGTTTCAAGTTTAAATTGAGAATATATTACAGTTTATTGTCCATCTTAATTAATGGATAACTAAAATAGACATGAACCCAAAAATAGAACTATGGGCCCCACTCTATTCCAGGTGCTTAATGCAACTAGGTGTGGGTGCTGAAATTTTCATGTTGAATATCAACACTCCCTCTCAACAATAAAGGGATTATCCTTCACCCTGATCCTTTCTCTATGGTATTATAATTTTCTCCTACTAAGCGCCTTCATAAGATTATTTGCATCCTGATCTTCCATGGGAATATATAGAAGCAACATTATTGTTCTCTACACACAATCTCTGAGATGATGGTACCAGATATCTATATGCTTGGACCTATCATGAAACATAGGATTAATTGAGAGTTTAATGCAACTCTCATTATCATAATTAATCATTGTCGGATCCATGTGGGAACCAAATAAACCAACCAATATCTTTCTCATCCAAATAGCCTCACATGTAGCTTGACTTGCTCCCATGTATCCCGCTTCCGCTAAACTAGGTGCCACAGATCGTTGTTTCCTATTGTACGAGGAAACTGTTGACGATCCTATGCTAAAGATCCCCCCTGATGTGCTCTTTATGTCTAATGGATTTCCCACCCAATCTACATTCGTGAAGCCTTGAAGATTCACTTCCTCTGTCTATCTGTACCATAGACCATACTCTAATGTGCCCCTTCGGTATCTCAGGACATCCTTCCCCGCCTTCCAAAAGATCTTGGTAGGCTTAACCATATGTTGACTCAACTAGTTAATTCTGTAGAAAATTTTCGGTCTTGTGTTCACCAAATACATTATCGAACCCATTAACTTCTTGTAGACAGTAGCATCTACTACCTCTCCAGAAGTAGCATCCTCTTTCCTCAAATTTCCTAGAAGAGGAGTATCCATGGGTTTGCAACTCTCCATGTTAAACTTACCAAGTATCTCCTTTGCATACATTATTTGAGTCACAAAAATTTCACCATCCTTCTATCATATTTCCAATCCAAGGAAATAATGAAGGAGTCCCATGTCCTTCATTTCAAACTCCCTTGCAATATCCTCCTTGCATGAGTGTATCAATTGCTCATCACCAGTCAATATTAGATCTTCAACATAAATAAAAATGATCAATATCTTACCCTCAACCACAATCTAGTACATGTTTGCATCTGCTTCAATTTTGGTGAAGCCTAGTCGAGTGAAATAGCTTTCTATCCAAGCTGTGTACCAAGCACGGGGTGCCTGCTTCAGCCCATACACTGCTCTTTTGAGTCAACACACATGTGACTCACTGTTGAAGATCTCAAAACTTTTAGGATGCTCTATGTACACCTCTTCCTTAATGATCCCATTGATAAACGTAGTTTTCACATCCATATGATGAATGTGCCAGCCCATCTTTTCTGAGAGTGCAAAGATGGATCTTATGGAAGAGTACCTTGCAACAGGTGCAAAAGTATCATAATAATCTATCCCCTCAATCTGTGAGAATCCCTGGGCCACAAATATGGCCTTGTATTTCTCCACAGTCCCATCAACAACGTGCATTACCTTGTAGATCCATCTCGATCCAACCACTGATTTGTAGACCAATATTGGGACTATCTCCCATGCAATGTTCTTGAAAATGGAGTCCTACTCCTTCACCATTGCATCAAACCAAGTTGGATGTTGCACTACTTCCTGAAAGGAATATGGTTCAGTCACAATAAATTTGATCATAAGAGCCATGTATCCAGCAAATCGATCAGGAGACTGTCTATGTCTGCGTTGTGAAGTAGAGGCTCCTACATTCTCTGTAGCATCAAGTCTCAATCTATTAGCTTTTATGGCATGCTTTCTACCATTTCTGATGGATAGCTTTGGATGAGTGTTCTCCTCCACTCCATGAACCTCCTCATTTGGCAGATCCACATCTTGAGACCCATTCTTGGGAACCAACAGTTCCTCCTCTACATGCAAGTCCAGCTCCCTCTCAAGGGAAAACTGCATGGCTTTCTTCTCATCAAATTTTATATCCTGTCGCACAACAACCATTCTGATATTTGGTAAATACACACAATAATTATGGGGTATTTCAGTGTAAGCCACCAAAATCCCAACCTCAGTTGTTCTTTCTTGTTAGAAAATTAAATATTACAGAGTAATGAAACACATAAAATATGCGGAAAATACAAGCACACAAAACACATAAAACTAGAGAGACGCAGATATATGTGGTTCACCCAATTTGGGCTACGTCCACCCCGAATAGCCAGTCCTTCCTTTATATTATCTAGCCAAAAATGAAGAGACAAAACCTATAGCAAATCCGCTGTAATATCCTTTGTTCTCTCTCATAGTCTCCGTATATGTTTCTCGCTCTGAGAATAAACACATAATACACAGCCGTAATACAATACCCTCATATATACAACGAGGTTGCCTTCTAGGGCAAAAAACCATAAACTAAACATAACTTCTACCATCAGATCATCCACCTATGAACGACCCAGATTGACTAGAAATTACTATACTTTTACAAGGAAATTTTACATCTGTTTTTAGCTTCGGGGGCGCTGCCCCTGAAACCCCCACCAGGAGGGGCTCCGAAAAGCGCTACTGCCCCCCCTGGACCCCCCATGGCAGCGATTAATTACGAGCGGTGTTGCCGCCCCTTTTAAGGTACAGGGGTCCAATGTTGTGTTACAAATTAAACAAGATAATCAGGCTCCACACCCAACAATCTCCCACTTGGAGACTGATTGTAGCAACTCCACTGCTGCTTAATTTGTTGGACAATGACTCCACTTTGGACATGGTTGTTCCTCATCTTCATCATCAACCTTGAAGACCAATTGAAACTGAGCACATTCTTAGTTTCTTCTTGGTTAAAATTTTTTTTAGCATATCTACAGGATTCTGGCTACTATGTATCTTTTCCAGCTTCAACTCTCCATCTTCCAATACTGAGGGTATGAAATGGTACTTGAGATGTATGTGTTTAGTCCCGGAATGAAATGTTGAGTCATTTGCAAGATGAATGGCACTTTGGCTATCATTGTATAATGTTCCCATATCATGCTTCTTACCCAATTCATCCATAAACCTTTGTAACCAAATTATTTCTTTACTAGCCTCTGTAGCAGCAACATACTCTGCTTCTGTTGTTGAAAGTGCAACAACACTTTGGATTTTTGAAACCCAAATGACAGCAGTTCCACCTAAATTAAATACATATCATGTAGTTCTCCTCCTGTTATCTCTGTCACCTGCCATATCTACATCAACATATCTCTGTAGAGCAATGTTTGAAACACCAAAGCATAATGCTCGATTTGTGGTACCTCTCAAATATCTGAGAATTCATTTTACTGCCATCCAATGTTCTTTTCCTAGATTATTCATGTACCTGCTTACAACTCCCACTTCATGTGCAATATAAGGTCTTGTGCAGACCATTGCATACATTAAGCTTCCAACTTCTGATGCATATGGAACTTTAGACATATAATCCATGTCTTCTTGGGTCTTGGGGCACATCTCCTTAATAAGTTTGAAATGGCTAGAAAAAGGTGTACTAACTGGTTTTCAGTTCTGCATATTAAATCTTTTCAACACCTTTTCTATGTACTCATTCTGAGACAACGTTAATCTGTGATTTTTCCTGTCTCTAGCTATCCTCATACCAAGGATTTGTTTTGCAGCTCCCAAATCCTTCATTGAAAATGAATTTGCCAATTTTCTTTTGAGCACATTTATTTCCTGCATGTTAGACCCTGCAACAAGAATGTCATCTACATACAATAACAATATAATATAGCTGCCATCATTTTTCCTTTTCAGATAAACACAATTATCGGAGTGACATCTAGTATAACCTTGTTCAGACATAAACTTGTCAAATTTTAGATACCACTACCTTGGAGCCTGTTTTAAGCCATACAAGCTCTTCTTTAGCCTGCACACTAATTTTTATTTCCCTTTGACCTCATATCCTTCTGGTTGCTCCATTTAGATCTCTTCCTCCAGATCTCCATAGAGAAATGTTGTCTTTACATCTAGCTGTTCAAGATGTAAATATTCCGCTGCTACAAGACTTAAAATAGTTCTAATTGAAGTCATTTTAACAACAGGAGAAAATATTTCATCAAAATAAATACCTTTCTTCTGTGCAAACCCCTTCACCATAAGTATAGCTTTGTGCCTCTATTTTCCTCCATCTTCTTCCTTCAGCCTGTAAACCCATTTATTCTGCAATGCAGTTTTACTTGCAGGAAACCTGACTAAGTCCCAAGTCTGGTTATGCATTAAGGATTCCATCTCTTCTTCCATGGCTAGCTCCCACTTCTTCCTGCTTTCAACTTGCATTTCTTCTTCATAACATTTGGGTTCACCAGAATCAGTCAGCAATAAATAATATAATGAAGGAGAGTATCGTTCAGGGGGTCTACTTATCCTGGTAGATCTTCTAACACCACTTTCAGGTGTTTTAAGTGCTTGTTGCTGTCGTGGTGGTTGCTACTACTATGGTTGTTGATTATTATTATTTTCAGGCACCTTTACTTTTTCAGTTATCTCATCAAGAACTGTGTATTCCTTGCTTTCTTTTTCTTGTTTCTTTTCCTGCAACTGATTCTTATACAAGACCTTTTCGTTGAATATTACATCTCTGCACCTAATGATTTTGTAATTTTCATAATCATATAAGCGATAACCAAAATCATTAACACCATATCCAATAAAGGTACATTTCTTTGATTTTTCCTCAAGCTTTTTTCTATTTTTTTTATTAATATGGACAAAGGCCTCACAACCAAAAGGCTTTAAAAAAGAGTAGTTTACCTTTTTACCTGTCCATGCTTCCTTTGGAATACCACCATCCAAGGAACTTGAGGGACCTTTGTTTATTAGATAAACAAAAGTATCTACAACATCTACCCAAAATTGTAAAGGCAATCCTACATGCAATCTCATGCACCTTGCATGCTCCATGATTGTTCTATTCATTATTTTGGACACACCATTTTGTTGTGGTATTCTTGGAACTGTCTTCTCTCTGCGAATTCCATGCTCTGAATAGTACCTATCAAAATCTTTGCTGTAATATTCACCTCCATTGTCTGATCTGAGACACTTCAACGTCTTTCCTGTCTCAATCTCAACCAAATCTTTCCATTTATTGAAAGTATCAAATAAATCATATTTATTCTGAATACAATAAATCCATGTTTTTCTAGTTGCATCATCAATAAAAGTAACATAATAACGAGAGCCACCCAGAGATGATACCTGAGCAGGTCCCCATACATCTGTATGCACAAGCTCTAATTTTTCGCTCTTCTTTTCTTTCCCAACTCTAAGAAATATAACTCTCTTTTGTTTTCCATAAATGAAATTTTCACAGAAATCCAAATCAACATTCTTCAAACCTGGCAACAAATTTCTTGAGTGAAAAATCTTCATTCCCTTCTCACTCATGTCTCTGAGCCTATGATGCCATTATCCTGCATCTTCTCCTTTGGAATTTAAAGCATTAACATAGTTATAAATACCATTGCATAAATACAATGTACCAACCTTTTCACCTTTTTCTATTACCAGCGCTCCTTTGGTGACCTTCCAAGTTTTATCTGTGAAAGTTGTCACACAACCTTCACTGCCTAACTGCCCTGTTGAAATCAGATTTTTCTTCAGATCTAGAACATGCCTTACCTCCTTTAGTAGCCATTGGTTTCCATTCTGTTGTTTTACAAGAACTTTACCCATTCCAACAATTTTACAGGGTTTATCATCACCCAGACGAACTTGTCCAAAATCTCCTTGAACATAGTCATGAAAATATTTCTTATCAGGTGTGGCATGGAATGAAGCCCCTAAATCTACAACCCAAGAATCAGTAACATTTTCGAAAGAAAGAATCAAAGCATCTTGTAACACATCACCTGTCACATTTGCTTCATGATTTTTTTCTTGTTGTGCATCTCCTTATTTTCCCTTCTAAGATCTACAATCTTTCTTTAGGTGTCCTCTCTTTCCACATTTTCAGCACACTATCCCCGATCTGGACTTCGATCTGGCTTTCCTTGATTTACTGCGATAACCCGAGCTCTTTCCTCTTTCCATTCTTCTTCCCCTAGACTTTGCACTCAAAGCATTACCCGATGTCTCACCAGATATTTTCCATCACATTTCCTCGCTAAGGATAACATCGACAAGGTCATCAAACTTTAAAGTAATAGATCTAGAGACAGAGTTACTAATGGCCATAACTAAACCATTCCAACTTTCTGGAAATGAGCACAAAAATAAAAGAGCCCTAACTTCATCATCAAAGTTTACCCCTACAGAACTTAACTTACTGGTAACTATATTAAAATCATTTAAATGGTCTGCAACAGATCCACCTTCCGACATCTTCATATTAAATAATCATTTCATAAGAAATACCTTGTTTGAGGCCGAGGTTTTTTCATATAGTTTTTCCAACGTCTGCATCAAACCCTCTGTTGTTGTTTCCTTCGAAATATTGAAGGTGAATGATACCGCAAGACACAACTGTACTATTTCGAGTGCCTTTCTATCGAGAATGTTCCATTCCGCATCTGTCATGGCCGTCGGCTTCTTTGTTTTTCCGCTCAATGGTAGGTACAGATATTTATGATATAGATAATCTTCCATCTGCATCTTCCACAACGGGAAGTTTTGGTCCTTAAATTTCTTAACCCTAAATTTACCATCTTCCGCCATTGCTCCCACTCGAACCAGGAACCCTTCTTTCCTGCGAGTTTATCAGCCAAATAGAACTTCGGCTCTAATACCATTTGTTAGAAAATTAAATATTACAGAGCAATGCAACACATAAAATATGCGGAAAATACAAGCACAAAAAACACATAAAACCAGAGAGACACAGATATACGTGGTTCACCTAGTTTGGGCTACGTCCACCCCGAACAACCTGTCCTTCCTTTCTATTATCCAGCAAAAAATGAAGAGACAAAACCTACAACAGATCCACTGTAATATCCTCTGTTCTCTCTCACAGTCTCCCTATATGTTTCTCTCTCTGAGAATACACACATAATATACAGCCGCAATACAATACCCTCATATATACAAGGGGGTTGCCTTCTAGGGAAAAAAACCCTAAACTAAAAATAACTTCTACCATCAGATCATCCACCTATGAATGGCCCAGATTGACTAGAAATTACTATACTTTTACAAGGCAATTTTACATCTTTTTTTAGCTTCAGGGGCACTGCCCCCGAAACCCCCACCAGGGGGGGGCTCCAAAAAGCACTGCCACCCCCCCTGGACCCCCATGGCAGTGATTAATTACGGGTGGAATTGCTGCCCCTTTTAAAGTATAGGGTTCCAATGTTGTGATACAAAGTAAACAAGATAATCAGGCTCCACACCCAACATTTCCAACTTCTTCCCAGCGTCCTTGATCACATGCACATAAAAATATGAGCCAAAAATCTTAAAGTGTGAAACATCAAGTTTCTTACCAGTGAAAGCCTCTTCAGGTGTACTCATGCCAAGTACTCTATGAAGATAATGGTTTTTCACATGTACTATTGTGTTTCATGCTTCTGCCCGCAGATGCATTGGTAGGCCTTGATCATGCAAAATTTCTCATGCTCCAATCACAATAGTTCTATTCATCCTCTCTGTGACCCCATTCTGCATTGGGTTATGAGGCACTATGAGTTCTCTTCAAATTCCTTCTTTTCTACAGAATTTCTTGAATTTGTGAGACATATATTCTCCACTATTATCACTCCTAGGAGCCTTCAATTTCTTCCTCGACTCTTTCTCTAGCAGTGCCTTAAACTCACAGAACTTAGGGAATGTCTGATATTTCTTCTGCATGAAAGATATCTAGAACTAACGAGAAAATTTATCAAAAAATATTACATAGTACTTATTTTTTTCTTGTTTAAGCAACAAAGAAAGGACCACACACGTCTGTGTGAACTCTCTCAAGGATCCCTGAATCTCGATTTTCCTTCTCATGAAAGGTGGATTTTACATATTTTCCCATAGTACGTCCCTTGCATGTATCTGACTGCGCATTGTACCCCTGGAAAGACCAATAGAAATATTATGCATGACTTTCAAAGCTACATGGTGAAGATGGCCCAATCTTCTGTGCCATAATTTTCTCTCATCCCAGCTCACCACTTGATTTTCCTTGCCCACCATTACTACGCAAACATCTACATCCATCTTATAGAGATTCTTAACTCGAATCACTATCCTCTTAGCTTTTCCCATTTTTTCATGTCATAGGAAATATTTTCCATCACTAAAAACAACAACATAGCCTCTATCCTCCAACATTGCAAGTGAGACTAAATTTTTCTTCAGACTTGGTACATAAATTATAATTTTTAATTGAAAGGATTTACCTAATTTCCTATTAAAGGTAATGGTACCAATCCCAATAGCACTATACCACCTATCATCTCTCATTTCAATATGCATCTAGAGATCTTTCTCCTCCAAGTCACTAAAAAGTTCCTTATCTCTCGTCATGTGAAAGGAAGTGCCACTATCCAAATATCACACATATCCCAATGCACTAGACACCATCCGTGCGATCAATGAGAAGTCAACCTCAAATTACAAGGAAAGGGCCTCACCAGCTGCAGATCCTCCAACCTTCTTGTTCTTCTTCTTTTGTGGATAGTCAATAGCAAAATTCCCATGCTTGTGATAGTGAAAACACTTCACCTTGGACATGTCCTACTTCTTGCCATTCTTGGACTTGGATTTAGAATGGAACTTCTTCCCCTTCCCCTTCCTCACCTTGTTATATAAAGCACAATCCTCTTCATCCTCATTCTTAGATGAATATTCACCTCTGGTGTTCCGTCTGAACTCCTCCTGCACCAAATCTGACCACAGTTGTTCCCAATCTGGCAATTTCTCCCTTCCATTGATAAAGTCTTGATAACTATGCAAACTCTTGGGAAATCCTAGGAGATCCAAGCTCACCAAATCATCATCATCAACTATTTTTCCAACGCTCCCTAGTTCATCCCAACATTGGATAAAATTTGTTATATATTTTGGAATGGTGTTTCCATTTTCCATCTTGATCTTCCTGAGTTTATCTTTGAGCCCCAATTTCCTATGGTCGTTGTTGCTTTGGAATAGATCTTTCAAAGCCTTCCACATTGCATATGGTGTGGCTTTCCCATGGAGGCTTGAGAGAATGTGGTCTCATACTCCCTCCAACAGGATCCTCCCTGCCTTTGCCACTATTTTTCCATGCATCAAGATTTGTAGCATCTACCACAATAGGTTTAGGAACATCATTGTCAATGAATTCCTTCAAGCCATTTTCTTCGAGTAATGCCTCCATCATTTCCTTCCAAGCAATATAGTTTAAGTTTCCCTCGAGTGCATACTCTAACTTTAGACTATTTAAAGCCATTTCAATCTTGAATCAGGTGTAGCACCAAGAAATTCTTTCTGCAAATTTGAATTCTATCCAGTCACAAACTTAACTCCTGCTTCAGTTCTCCAATTTCTTGTACTCTGATACCATGTATAAATTATACAACATGCATGTATATATTGGATTCACCCGATTTAACAATGTACTATATTTAAATACATAATCTCTTCTACAAATATTTTGTGAAATAAAAAACACAATCTCTAATCACATGAACATGAAGAAGAATCAAATTATACAAAAACAGATAATTACCCGGGGAAATATTACAGCTAAAAACCCCACTATCTTCTATTGTATATTCAGCATGGATCATGAAACAATTAGATACAAAACTCTTCTCACAAAATCCTTCTAGTACTCAACTAATTGTCTCACACTGTCATATGCAAAACTAACCAACACATAGCCAATTCTCAGCCTCCATACAACCTTCCTTGCTTGCACAATCCCTGATGGATGAAATCCCTAAAATATAAGAATTCTTTCCTTCCTTTACTATGCAATTATCATGGGCACTCCAATGGGTGCTTGGTTGCATGTGTTCAACCCAATAATCCTACAACTAATAGTCAAACTTCCTTTCACCTAGAGCTCAACTGGGTCTCCACTAGATCTGAAATGCATGCAACTAATAATAGTAAATCCTCAGTTTCATGTAAGATAATTGTTTTTTAATTAATTAATACTGAATTCACTTGATCTCTCACTAGTGTATCTTTAGTTACAACTAGCACAACTAAGTTTAACTCACTTAACTGAGTTAAATTGATTACAACATGCATTAACTAATGCACCACTGCACTTCAAACTCTATTACAACTAGAATTACTCTGCATGTCTCACCAACTACCTCTAGCTCGAAATCCACTAGCTAACTAAGTTTATCACTCTCAGTTAAATATTTCACGTTTACATTGAGAATATATTTTATTTTATTTTCCATCTTAATTAAGGGATAACTAAAGTAGACATGCACCCAAAAAATAGCATTGTGGGCCTCACCCTAGTCCAGGTGCTTAATGCAACTAGGCATGGGTGCTGAAATTTTCTTGTGGAATCTCAACAATAGGGAATTTAAAGCATAACATCCAACATGAGGTTCGTGTTCAGGAATCTGATTCATTGGAGAAGGAATTCGGGTTGGAAAGAAAAATTGAATGTTAAATTATGGCTAAAAGGAAGCCTACCACTCACATCTATAAAGTTGGAAGTGTTACTACTACTAGACTTCCACAACCTACAAGGTTGACACCACAAAAATTGAAAGAAAAAAGAGCAAAAGGGATTTTCTATAGTTGTGATAACAAATAAACTAAAGTTCATAAGTGTGCTGAGAAGAAATTATTTTACATATATTGTGAAGAGGTGGAATAAAATGAATAAGAAACTTCAAAAGAAGAGGATATACATCAGGAACCAACCCTAGAAGAAGAATAAATGAGTCTGACCATATCTTGTAATGAATTGGCATGAATTACTACTCCTCAAACTCTCAAGATAGAAGGACATGTCAAGAAGAAAATGGTAATAATTTTGGTTGATTCAATTAGTACACATAATTTTATTCATCGTAAGGTAGCGAAGGAATTGAATTGTTTCCTATACCCAGAACTATAATGTCAAGAGATGGTTTTGAATGGAGGAACTATAAATTTCTCTGGAAAATTCCATAATATAAAGCTAACCATGGGGGAATATGTATTAATTAGTAAAATTCTTTCCATTCCAATGGGAGGTGTTAATGGTGTACTAGGAGTATAATATTTACAATATTTGGGGATAGTAGATTTTAATTTTCAACAGATTTTCTTGAAAAAAATTTGGAAGGAAAGGAAGTCGAATTACGAGGTATTGCAGGGAAGCTAGGAAAGATAATAAGCTCTAATTTCATGACAAAGCTTCTAAATAGAGAACAACGAGGCATAATTGCATAATTATGCTCACTAGAAGTTCCAACATCAAAATCATCTATTTCTCCATATCTCCAAAAAGTCTTGGATAATCATTCCAAGGTGTTTGAAACTCCCAAAGGACTCACACCTATTCGTGATCATGATCATGCTATTCATTTGATTCAGGATGTTTTTCTCCAAAAATCAGTCCTTATAGATATCCTTATGTTCAAAAGAGCGAAATTGAATGTATGATTGCAGAAATGTTAGAGGCTAGTATAATTCAACCTAGTCAAAGTTGTTTCTATGCTCCAATAGTATTGGTGCACAAGAATGATGGATCATGGCGCATGTGTTCGGATTATAGGGATCTCAATAAGCTCATTATTAAATATAAATTTCCCATTCCTGTGATTGATGAATTACATGGAGCAATTTGTTTTACCAAGTTGGATCTTCGTTAAGGATATCATCAAATTAGAATTAAGATTCAAGATATTCCGAAAAATCATTTCGAACTCATGAGGGTCATTATGAATTTTTGGTCATGCCTTTTGGCCTTACCAATAAACCTTCTACATTTTAAGGGTTGATGAATTAAATTTTCAAACCCTTCCTTACAAAATTTTTACTAGTATTTTTTGATGATATACTAATCTACAACAGGTCTTGGAAGGATCATGTTCAACATGTTGACAGGGTGCTCAAACTATTGGAGGAGAAAAAATTATTTGAAAAAACATCCAAATGTTTCTTTGGAGTACAAGAGGTGGAATATCTGGGTCATATTGTATCTCATGGGGGTATTAATTTATAGCTTAACAAAATTAAAGCCATTAAGGAATGGAAAGTCCCCACAACAATAAAGCAGTTGCGAGGATTTCTCGAGTTAATAGGGTATTATCAAAAAAATTTCAAGAATTATAGTAGAACGGAAACACCTCTAACAACATTATTGAAGAAAGATGCATTTTCATGGACTCTTGAAGCAACTAAGGCCTTTGAACATCTTAAAGAGGCAATGTGCCTAGCACCGGTCTTAGCTATTCCATACTTCACAAAAACCTTTATTGTGGAACGTGATGCCTCCAGAAATGGAATTAGTGTTGTTTTAATGCAATAAGGAAGACCTATTGATTTTTAAGTTCATCCAATCAAAGGAAAGTATTTACAAAAATATATTTCTGGGAAGTAAATATTAGCCATACTACATGCACTAAATAAATGGTGACCTTACCTAATGGGAAGACAATTCAAGGTAAAAACGGATCCTGATAGTATTAAACACTTTTTGGAACAAAGACTATCTTCAGAAGACAAAAAAAATGGGTCATAAATATGTCTGGTTATGACTTTGAAATAATCTACAAAAAAGGGAATCTAAATGTTGTTTCAGTTGCACTCTCAAGAAAGAATGAAGAGGTGGAAGCATTGCTTTGTGCCATTTCTATTATCCAACCATATTGGATAACCGAAGCAAGGGAGGAATGAAAGAAGGATGAAGAAGTGTGGAGACTCATTCAAAAGTTGCAACAAGATCCTAGTACATCTGATACATTTAGCTGGAAAAATTATTCCTTATGGTACAAATATCTCTTATATCTTTGTAATGATTCCCAACTAAAACAAAATATTCTTTTGGAATTGCACACTTCTCCTTTAGAAGGACACTTAGGATTTTTAAAAACTTACCACAGGGTGAAGAAATATTTTTTTTTGGGATGGCCTTAAATCTAATATTAAATATTTTGTGGCAGAATTTTTAATTTTCCAGCCAAATAAATTTCATACATTTAAGACCCCAGTCTTCTACAACCCTTATCCATTCCAAGTGAACATTGGGAGGATATTTCAATGGATTTTATCACAGGTTTACCTAAGTCCGAACATAAGAGTGTCATCATGGTGGTATTTGATAGACTTACCAAGTATGCACACTTTGTGCATTATCTCATCCATTTAAAGTGAGTACAGTTTTTACTGCATTTATGGAAACAATTCAAAAGCTACATGGAAACCCAAACATTATTCTAAGCGACAGAGATCCAATTTTTACTGGAAATTTTTGGACGGAATTATTTTCTTGTTTGGGTACTCAACTAGCTCATAGCTCATCTTATCATCCTGAATCCATTGTTCAAACTCAAATAGTGAATAAATGTTTGGAAATATATCTTCATTTTTTTGTATCTGATAAACAAACACAATGGGTCAAGTGGTTACCTTTCGCTGGATGGTGGTATAACACTTCCTTCCATACTGCAGCAAAAATGACCCCATTTATGGCACTTTTAGATATCATCCACTATCCATCACATCATATTTAAGAGAAAAATATAATTTTCAAGTAATGGAAGATCACATAGAGCATCAACAAGAAGTTCTCCAACTCTTAAAGGATAACCTAAATTTGGCACAAAATCAAATGAAGCAATAGGCAAATCAACATCGCAACAAGAGAAGTTTTGATGTAGGAGACTAGGTATTTTTACGGCTACAACCATATAAACAAATGTCCCTCAATAAAGCTAAGAAGGATAACAAACTATTGCCAAAGTACTATGGTCCTTACAAGGTGTTGCAAAATATTGGTACTATGGCATACAAATTGAAGCTTCCTGCTTCTTCGCGAGTGCATCCATTTTTCCATGTTTCATGCTTAAAGAAGGTTATAGGTGAAAAACTTCCAGTTCAAACAATATTGCCAGAACTTGATGAGGAAGGAAAAATCATATTGGAACCTAAAGAAATCACAAAAACAAGGACTTGACAGCTACAAAATCGATCAATTTTAGAGTCTCTCATCAAGTGGAAGAACTTACCCACTGAAGATTCTACATGGGAGGATGAGAATTTTATATAGAAGAACCCTGAGATACTCAAGCATTGAGGACAACAATTTTTTGAAGGAGAGGGGAATGTTAGGTCCCTATATTTGTAATATTCCTAATTTAGCTTCAGCTAATAGGAATATTAATTTTTCTCTTGAAAATTAGATTGATGAATAAATGGGAAAGGAAGCTCATAATTTTCTCAAGTATGAATAAAAACCGCTCCTAGTGTGAAAGGGGGATAATATAATAACCATTTCAAGCATCCACATGTGTGAACAAGATCTAAACTATGTAGGAAAGGTCAATTTTGACCAAGTCAACATGATTTATTCTCAGATAAGTGGATCCTACATAAAGCCAGCTCAATGTGAATAAAGATCAACCCAGTTAGATAAAATGAAGGCACCTTGAGTGTGAAAAGGGACAAGGCATGAAGAATCATTCAAGGTTGACCATTTCAACAAATCTGTCTAGATACATTGCACCATCTTGTTGGACAATGCAGTTTTTGTGGAGGAGCCTTTGCATGGAAGCAACCTCATAGTGGGTGGGACCCTTGGTGAGGAAGCTCATAAATTATATAATGAAGGAGATGGAAAGAATATGGACATATTGGAGATTATATTTTCATGAGGTTTGCTTATAATTCCTGCATACTTAATTTTTTAGCTAAGTTGCGGCACTGCTTAGTACAAGGGGTTGCCCGGGTGGGGATTCCCTACTCTTTCTTGGATATCTTGTGTGATAAATATAAGAGGAGGTTTCTAATCTGAATTTTCCACTACCTGGTGTTGGGCCAAGAATCTACCTTCAGAAAAAATTCATTCCCTTTAGAAAACTGCGTTATTTCTTAAGGTGTGCAGTGGAAGGGGTTAAAACCCCAATTTGAGGAGCTAGTTTCCCAAGAGAAGGATCAACCTTTCTTTAGGAAATATAGAGGAAGAATATACAACAATTTATTTTAATTTTCAGCCATATTTTTCAGATATTCATCCATACAGTATTATTCAGCCACATATTTTGCAGCAACTTCTATTGTATATCTTTTCTGTCAAAAAATCCTTGTCGGGTCTTCTTGGATTTGTGTAAAAGAGATTAGATATATGATTCTGTACATAATTGAGTATTATAATAAAATTATCATTCATATTTCTCTATTTTATTAGTTAAACTCTCTTTAGACTATGCATTCACTCCGACATTTTGGCAGTCTTGGGGTTTTGGCAATTTTAATCTGTCTTGAGCATGGGAGGCCTGTTTGACTAAGCTAAAGGAATTTTTTTCTGAAAATATTTTGTATGCATGTCCTATATTGTCCATTATAAGTGACACAACCATTATTTTCCACTTTTTTAACTCAATATTCAGAAAATAGCGTTTTTGAGGAAAAAATAGTTGTTTTCCCCCACTTGGTGAACTGTATAAATGCATAGTTTGTTGGTGTGATTGTTTTTATGATGGATATGTGTTCAAACACATTAAATGAGTTAATTAATTTCTGTTATACAAATTTTTAATACCTTAAGGTATTCTTATGATTGTAGAAAATTCCAATTTTGGAACATTACAGTGGTATCAGAGCAGCAATCTTGGCTTAGCCTATGAGCTCAAGAATTATGGAGTCTTCTCATGGGAGAAGGAGATTTGCAGAAGAAATTAGTGCAAACCTTTGTTTTCTGGAGAAATTATTTTCTCAAAACTTCTCTTTTCATATCTGCAGGGAAAAAGCAAGGGCATCAAAGAAATGAGGAGGGAAACACATGAAGATCCCTCACATAGATCTATACAGGAGGAAGATTCTAAATCCTCATCTTTTGGATATGAGAACTCAGCCATATCATTAGATCTACCACGTTCTATTAGAAATTTCTTCATGAAGAGGAAGAAAGGAGAAATTCCAAAGAAAGATACTCTTAGTGATTATTTGCGGGAATATGAAGCTCAATCTGAGGAGTTCAAAGATCACTTGAATTTCCAAGGGTTTTGCCAAATGAAGGAGGAAAATAACACAAGGAGCAAGAAGCAGGGTGAGGGTAGATTCTTTCTATCCACTTTTGATGGATCACCTCTATGTCTAGCTAGGGCTTGGGTGAAGGAGCTAGACACCTTTGTGCAACAACATCAAGTCTCAGAATATGAAGCGATCAAATTAGCAGCACTGCATTTTGAGGGTAAGGCCTATGCTTCGTATTTTTTTGAATAATTTTCCTTAAAGAATGCAAATACATCTACTTATGAAAAGTTCATTGAAATATTAGCAGAGAGGTTTGATGATATTTCATGTAGAACATCTTCTATTGCAACTATCAACCCACATCAAATAAATATTTTGCATGAGTTTGGAGGGTCTATCTATCCAACTCGATTTCTGAAAAATAATGAAGAGGAGGTGAGTTGGTGTGATGCTTTTCCAAGGACAATATCTCCTTTTGATGAAGGGCTTCCTTCTGAAAAGGAAGACATGAATATTCTTTCTTCAAAAGAGGACCAATATCTAAGGCCTCTTGTTGAAGGTAAGGAAACTTCAACTAGTGAATAAGAGAAAGGATAAGTAGTACAAGATAACGCAGTCATAACAAGGGCACTTCAAACACCACATGAAGAAAATTATGGAGCACTTGCTCCAAGGAAAGAAACTCTTTCACTCTTGTAAGGAGTTCCAAAAGATCTCACACATAGAGCTCTTGGAAAAACACATGAGCAGCATGTACCTTCATTTCCAAATAATGAAATCTTGAAGATAGGAGGAGGAAGAGAGGTGGAATGGCATCATGAGTTGTAGAGAATTTACCCTTATCTATCTCAAAGTTTTAAAGAGCGAAGAAGGCAAGAGGACCTATGCAACAAAGGTAGGGGCAAATTTGTCCACCTACATTCACATCATACTCTATGCCTTGATGCCTCTTTGCAAGGAGGCATTTCAGCAAGAAGACCTCCTGATTGGGGGGAAACTAAAGTGTTCTCTCAACTATATACAACAACAACATATTTTTTTAGAGAGGGAGCCTTGGAAGGAGCCACTACAACGCTGAAAATCATTGATGGGAGGCTACGAAAATTTCTGAAATTGACCTTGCTTTCTTCCATTCATCTATTTGCGTTGGAGGGAATAAATTCAGAAATTTGTATTGATATGAGCATAGTATCAAAGGGATACTCCATAGCTTTGGGACAGCAAAGGATACTCCAATATATAATGAATATTTTTGAACATAAAAAAAAATAAATTCATTTTTACATGCAAGAGCAAAGAGGTGGAAGTTTTAGAGAAAGAGAACCTTTCAAGGGAAGGGTAACTTTCCTAAACTTCAATCTTGTCTTGAGCAATATCAGCTGCAAGAGGGGCAGAAAAAGAAGGTTGGGAATACTCCAACATGTGACTTTGACATCAAGCATGTCAAGGTGGAGAGCCATCATATGACAAATGCACCATTTCAGATTTCTACAACGCGGTCAATGTTGGGAAGCCTAGACCCTTATTGGGAGTCCCAACTCTTGATGGAATATTCTAAGGACCTATTCACATGTAAGGTTATTGATTGGAAAGCAATGGATGGAAAGTAAAAAGTAGTTAATGGAATCATTTATGTTCATCATCATATCTACTTAACTAAAGATTCCAAGCTCAAGAAAAAAACTGCTTAACACAATCTATGAGGTCTTGCTTTCAAATCCCACTAGTTTCATGAAAAAATTTCATGCTATATTAGATGGATTCATGTGGGAAAATTTCAGAGAGGATATGCACTCTCATATGAGTAAGTACATGTATCATTTGCTGGTTGAGGAGGAACATAGCTCTTGGGAAGAGTTATCATTATCACCTCCTTATTTATTGAGTGTGAGAGGAAGCTCAACCATGAGCTACCTTGCTGATTCTAGACAAGTGTATGAAGAACATTGTATTGCTGAATTTCATGATTTATTCACTATATACTTTTATCTTCTTAACACTCATGTGCAGGTCTTGGATCCAAGAGGAGGCAATTTTTCTGATGGGCTCCATGAGCCACTTTGGGCCATGAACAATGGTGATATTAGCCATTCTTTGGGAGACCTTGCGGAGATGATGTACTCCTCATGGTGTTATTCACCAACACCAATCATCATACACCTTCTCCATACATGCAAGAAGGATGGGGAAAAAAACAAGTGTTGGGAAGAATGCTTGTCATATCATGTCCTATGGCAGTTAGGAGGAAAACTGCGCTAGTTGCACATGAGGGACCATTGTCCTTCTCCATTATTGTATATGGTAGCTAGCGTGATCTTACTTTTGCTCCCACATGCTGAAGGTGTTCTTATCTTTGTTGGAGGCATGGTTGGAAGAGAAGCACTCTTGGTGGATGTGTTTATTGGGGAAGGAAGTCCCCACCTTTTCTGCACCACATGTTCCAAGGGGAGCATGAGAAACTTTATGGCCACCATTGCATATCACTTGTTTCTTTATGATGTGGACCATGTGTTTTTTTGGAGCACTTGTGGCATGCCTCTCATGAGAAATTGGGAGGAGCTTTTCTATGAATTACCAAGATCGAGGGTGATTCATTTTATTTGGTTGATGGAATGGAGGATGGAGGCCTCCATTGATGATGAGATTCCCCATGATTGTCATCACTTATATCTTGAGAAGGCCATGGATTAGAAAGAAGGTTTCCATAACAAACTTCCATTCTTTCATGATGAGAGCCATTGGGTTTATTCACCAAAAGCCAACTTTCACACTTGGGAGGAGCCATTGGGAGGTGGAATTTTTGTAGAAATTTTGAAGCAATGGAGGAGACTATGAGATGAGAGGGCCACAAGAGGGAGAGGGGAGATTTTGCAACACCCTTGCAGTTGCTTAAGGACAAGAAACATTTGGGAGGGGGAGACTATAATATTCCTAATTTAGCTTTAACTAATGGGAATATTAATTTTTCTCTTGAAACTTAGATTGATGAATAAATGGGCAAGGAAGCTCATAATTTGCTCAAGTATGAATAAAAACCCCTCCTAGTGTGAAAGGGGGATCATATAATAACCAGTTCAAGCATCCACATGTGTGAACAACATCTAAACTATGTGGGCAAGGTCAAGTTTGACCAAGTCAACATGATTTGTTCTCAAAGAAGTGGATCCTACATAAAGCCAGCTCAATGTGAATAAATATCAACCCAGCTAGATAAAATGAAGGCACCTTCAGTGTGAAAAGGGACAAGGCATGAAGAATCATTCAAGGTTGACCAAGCCAAAAAATCTATCTAGATACATTGCACCATCTTGTTGGACATTGCAGTTTTTGTGGAGGAGCCTTTGCATGGAAGCAACCTCATAGTGGGTGGGAGCCTTGGTGAGGAAGCTCATAAATTATATAATGAAGGATATGGAAAGCATATAATGAACATATTGGAGATGATATTTTCATGAGGCCTGCTTAGACTTCCTGCATACTTAACTGTTTAGCTAAGTTGCTTCACTGCTTAGTGCAAGGGGTTGCCTGGGTGGGAATTCCCTACTCTTTATTGGAGATCTTTCTTGAGAAATATAAGAGGAGGTTTCTGATCTGAATTTTCCACTACATGATGTTGGGCCAAGAATATACCTTCAGAAAAAATGTAGCCCTTCAGAAAACTACATTATTTCTTAAGGTGTGCAGTGGAAGGGGTTAAAACCCCAATTTGAGGAGCTAGTTTCCCAAGAGAAGGATCAACCTTTCCTTGGGAAAGCTATAGGAAGAATATACAGCCATTTATTTTCATTTTAAGCCATATTTTGTAGAGCTTCAGCCATACAGTGTTATTCAGCCACAGATTTTGCAGCAGCTTCTCTTGTATATATTTTCTTTCAAGAAATTCTTGGCGGGTCTTCTTGGATTTGTGTAAAAGAGATTAAATCTCTGATTTTGTAAATCATTGAGTATTATAATAACATTATCAGTCATGTTTCTCTATTTTCTGAGTTAACCTTTCTTTAGACTACGTAGTCACTTTTGTAGCTGCTACGACATTTTGGCAATCTTGGGGTTTTGGCAATTTTAAACTATCTTGAGCATGGGAGGCTTGTTTAACTAAGCTAAAGGAATTTTTTTCTGAAACTATTTTGTATGCATGTCCTATATTGTCCATTCTAAGGGAAACAACTGTTATTTTCCACTATTTTAACTCAATATTCATAAAATAGCGTTTTTGAGGAAAAAATAACTGCTTTTCCCCACTTGGTGAACTGTATAAATGCATAGTTTGTTGTTGTGATTGTTTTTATGATGGCTATGTGTTCAAAAAAATTACATGAGTTAATTATTTTCTGTTCTCCAACTTTTTAATACCTTAAGGTATTCTTATTATTGTAGAAAATTCCAATTTTGGAACATTACAATATTACTAGTGTAGTCCATTATTTGTGTTAGTGTAGCCCCCTTATTGTTACTGTTGTACCATTGTAACCCCAATATTGTTATTATTGTTCCCTTAAATTATTATTTTTAGGTCAGCTAGGATTATAGTGTGACCCCATGGACTCCTATATGGAAGGAGGTTTTGTCATTTCTAGCATCCAATAATTGTTCATTTCTGTAATGTAAAGGAGGTTTCCCCCTCGAACTGGCTTATTTATAAGGCGTTTATCTCTCTTTTATTCTATTTTTGGAGCTGGTTTCATAACAGAAAATTTTGAAGATTATGTACAAATATTTATCTACAATATCATGAGAAAAAATCAACATAAATTAGGATTTGACACTCAAAATTGTTTTTTCTCGAAGGAATTAGAGATGAGTGGATTTTTCTATTGAATTTGATGGTCAAGGAGATGTATCTCATCTCACTTGAAATAAAATATGAGTTATGAAATAATATATCATGAGGAAGGGCTAAATATGGTTAAATCCCTCAAGGTCCAACCACCACTAGAATAATTAAATTAGCATCAAGTGAAGAAATTATATTTTAACTTGATGACTTATTAAGAAAATTAAAAATTTATATTCTTGGAAATATAAGTGAACAAATTTATATGCTAAAAATACAAAAAAAACAAAAGGAAGAAAATGCAAAATTATCTATATTTTGTCCTACAGGTAGAAAAAAGTATCCTTTGAAAGAATGTCCTATAGATAACATCAAACTTTGTGTTATTTCTACAAGAAAGAATGTGATAAATTATTTCCCATCTCTACCTAGACTTAAATTAGTTTACCAAGAAGATAATGGAACAAATGAACCCTTGGAACCACTCTGTTTTATATCAACAGCAAGACCTTAGAAAACTCAACAATGAGATAGTATTTAGTATCTTACTCAACGATTTCATGGTTATCAAGAATATCCCCAAAGCACCCAGAATACACCCTTATATTGTTAGCCATGGGTTGTCATTGTGACAAAAACCCTCCAAAATGTTTCCTACACTTGATTCTTGGAGCCTACTCATAATCTCATGATCTATCACCCCAAGTTGTTCATGGTCACTTCATGATTGGTTGATGTTTTTCTGAGTGTTTAAGCCTCCTTCCATTTTTTAAAGTTTCAAATCCACTTTCTTACAAATTCTCAACATTTTATGCATTAATAAGAACACCTTTTATATCAAGATTGAAATTTAATTCCCACCCTTGCAAATAGGAATTGCACAATTCGTGATAACATTTCTTGCGCAATCCCTGGAAGTAGTGTATTGTGCACTCACTAATACAAAATCCTATGCATTATTTACAAAGAGTGCATTGCCCACTCCTCCTAGATTGTTCACATTGCAATCCATTTCGACAGTCAGTGTGGAAATTTAGTCAACATATTCTCTCATTTTTAGTTGCAATTGTACCATCACTCAGTTGAGTTTTCTCAATTGTCACTTTTGCACGCTTTTTCTTTCACAAGTGTCACTTTCACTTTTGCAACTATCATTTTTTATTTCTTCCACTTCAACAAGTGTATTTTTTTTGTTCTATTCTCTATAGCATGTGTCTCTTTCACTTTCTTTATATTTTGCAAGTGTCATTTCCACTTTTCCTCACTGTGACAATTGTCACTTTAACTATTTGTAATTCTGAATATGTTGCATTTTAGTGCAATACTAGAGGCCGCTCCAACATATTATTATACATTAGTTTATCAGATATATCATAATAATATGCATTCGATACTCTCCTAGATATCAATGCACTTTCTGGTTGTAGTCATTAGGGGAATTTTGAGGTCTAAAATGAGCCTTCTAAGAAAAATATACAACAAAAATAAACTTTATAAGAACCAATAGGATTCAATATGATGATGTCAACCATGGGGATGATCCACCATTTTTATGTAAAAGGGTAAAAATATTAAAAAAAATAAAATAATAAATTATTTTGAACTTGTATTTTCAACTTATCTCCCAAAGTTTTTTCTCAAATTTAGAGTGGGAGTACTCATTGGGTGAAAAATTTAATTCCTCATCCAAGTAGTACCCATGTTGCATACTTTCGAAGGACCTTGCTACACGAAAAATGATAAATACATTAAAAACGTGATTACAATCATGTTTTTCATGTATTTCTCATTTTTCATGTAGTAGGACCCATTGAAAGTATGCAACATGGGTACTCCTTGGATGAGGAATTAAATTTTTCATCCAACCAGTACTCTTGCTCGAAATTTGAGTAAAAACATTGGGAGATAAGTTGAAAATATGACTTGAAAAGTAGTTTTTTCCATTTTTCCCTCTAAAATTTGATGATGTCATCAAATGTTATTTGATTTTTTCCACTATTATTTTATAATTTCCTTAGGAGGCACATTTTAGACCTCACAATTCTCCTAATGCAACACTCTTGTAGTAACTTGTATTCTAAGTGTCACAAAGTGATGTTTCAACTATTGCACTTAGAAATAAGTGTCTCTTTGTTTTCGCTTCAAGGCGTCCATGTGGATTTTGACTTTTTTTGTATCATTTTTTTGTGTTAACTTTATATTAGTGTGAGATCACCATTTCAATACTTTTTTTCATGTGTTGTTCTCTCTCGTCTTACTGATCCCACACTTAGCCATTTTCGATCTTGCACTATCTTTGCAACTTCCTCAATGTTTGACCAATATTTATACCCCTTGGAGCTACACACTACATAGTCCTAAGCCATAGTGAAGTACCCTCTATGTCTTAAAACTGTGCATCGTTCATTCCTAGAGGATAGTCTCCCTCCACGAGCATACTAAGCAACCTTGAATCCTAGGCCATTAATTTAGCTGCTTAACCTTGACAATTGTGTGCTTCATGTTCTTTCTTACCCTATATTTTACATTGTGTAGTTACAGTTGGAAGTGAGGCCTATATATTTCACTAACTTTCCCAATTTCTCCATTGGCTAGTCATTCCCTTCAGTTATTGTGCATTCTAAAGTTTTAGTGAGCAAACATGCATCATTATCTCTATGAGGTTCTCAAGTGACCATTTCTCTTCATCAAGTGTGTCTCCTATTACACATTTTGTAGTTCTGTTGAGATAGGGATCACTTTTGAGTCATTGAATTCTTGAATTATGAAATTACTTAAGCCTATCTCTCAATCACTGCGCATGGTGCAGTTAAAGTTACTATTCATGCTCCTCCTAATAACTAAGACCTCGTCATTGTGAAAGAATACTTTTCATGCCTTCCTTTACTCTGTATTTCAAAGTTCTAGTTAGTAGTAATGCATTCCTGAGTTGTTAATCCGTCAACTGTGTAATTCCCATCCTCCTCTCAAAACCCTTGCATGTTTCCTCATCTACATAGGAGAGAATAGCTTTCTTTGGAGGAGCGAGTGGTGACTTAATTGTCCACTATTGGGACTAGTGCGACAACATTGAAATTATGTATCTTGGGGCTATCTCTTAATATATGAAGCTCTTGGAGCTAGCACAATTTCATGCATATGTCCTCTATGATTATGTAAAGACTATTATTTAATTTTTTGTGGTGTATGTTTATGTTAATACATACTAATTAAAATGAAATTTCACTAATATACATTGGTGGAAAATCCAACAGCGGAACCTGACAGAAGGGATAAAATAAAAAAAATTGTGAGAAGTTATATATATATATATATATATATATATATATATATATATATATATATATATATATATATATATATATATATATATATATATATATATATATATATATATATATATATATTAATTGTGAAGGCCATTTAATATTCCATGGGAGTTCCTTAACTCTCGAATATCTTGACTCTCGAGTATCTAATGAGAGTGCATGTAGCATCGAATATTTGATGTTTGGTCCAATATCAAACCAATGTCAGGAAATGGTTGTATAATGACCAATTCCACCATTAATGGCTTCTTTCTATTGGACAACGTCTAATTTAGAACCACTTTATGTTGAGTTTAACTAATTATAATAAATATAAGATTAATATTATAATTACATGTAGTATTATTAATATATAATCAGTTTATATTAATATTAATATCAATAATATATTTATTAATATAATATTATGTAATTATAATATAAATTATATATATAAAGCTATATAATATATTATTATAATTAATTGTAATGTATGTATATATATATATATATATATATATATAGAGAGAGAGAGAGAGAGAGAGAGAGAGAGAGAGAGAGAGAGAGAGAGAGAGATGCCTGAATATCATAAAACTTCGACATAGTAGATATATTACTTGTGATTGTTTTGAAAGGTTGAAGGCTTATTTTAAGGTAAAGGCTGTAGGACAACATAACGTGAGATTGGAATCGGGGGCTTTGAATGATAAAAAATGTTATTTCCCTTGTAGAATTGCAAGGGCTTGAAGCCAAAGAGACTTCTAATAACAACAACTAAAAGGCATTGTAGAGACTATGGACACATTGAAGGCGGGCATAAATATCATGCCTTTTTAAGTTACTCATTATATGTATTTGTATTGTAGATTTTTTTTGTAAATGTTTATATGTATATTATATTTTATATTGTATGTATTTCTATTGTAAATTTTTATATTATTTTGGGAGATATTTGACCTATGTTGTCATCTTGATGTGGAGAAATATTATTTTATTATTATGGTTAGGGTAAATTAATGTGTTAGGTCAAGTTAAGGGTTAATTAGTTTATGGTATTATGGATAAGGGTTTACTGTTTAAGGGTTTATGGGTTAGGAGTTAAGGAGTTAGGGGTTAGGAATTTAAGAGTTTAAGGGAATGGGGTTAAGGTGTTAGAGGTTAAATGTATGTTTAGGGAGTTCATTTGGACCTAGATGATTTATAAGTTAATGAGGTTTTCATGAGCATTATTAATATGTTTTTAAAGTATATTATGCACATTTAAAATATGGAAATTTAAAATTTTATGTTCCTAACCACAATTTATTTCGCTCATAAAATAAACTCGTTCTATTTTTTTAAGGAAAAAAGTATGGGACACAAGCCTTGCACTTGGTGTTTCAAAATGTTTTACTAGGGGAAAAAGAAATTTTTAAGCCCAGGTGATAGAGACTGAAGAATTCTATATACAAAGGCTCTTTTGTGATAAGTAAAGGGTCTCATTTGTTGTAAATTATGAGAAATCTTGAAGTAATATTAAAGCTATAATAGTTGTAGGAAAATGGTAGATTAATGAAATATTTGATAAATCAGTAATGGTTAGTTTTTCTAAATTTGTCTTACTTACTATCACTCATGAAAGGTATAAAGTTCCATTTTAAATGCCCTTTGAAGTAGGCACAGTTTTTTAATTCTATACATAACATCCAATTACCACTAAGTACAAAGGAGTGAGTTTTTGAAATTTTGGTCAAATCAACTCATTATTCAAAAAGGAATACCCAATTTAGTGTAGAAGGTTAAATTGACTTCATGCCTTAGTAAAAAAGGGTTTCCTATGAAAATTAATGTATTTAGTGGGCTCCCTACCACTTTTCTAAAGAAAAAAGGGGATCCTATCTAATTTTCTTACATAGGTTATTGATTACAATGTTTATAAGTGAAAACATATGATGAAAATAAAATATAAAATGCTACTAAAAATTTAGATCAAAAAACACATTGTTACCTTGATTTTGATAATCTAGCCTAGATAATATGAGACCTGCCTATTTAGGAGAAGTGGTGCAAAAGATAGGAAATTAAGGATAAAAGGGCATATAAAGAATAATTAGAGACAAACAAAAGACCAAACAGTAAAAAATAATAAAGACTTAGCTTCCACTTGTACATTCCTAGACCCATCTAGTCACCACCTTATTTTAGTAGTAACTTTCATTGTGAGAATACCTTTCATATAATATTAAAAGTCTGAATCCTCTTTAGATATATTTTTTTAATTACGAAATGATTAAAGAATATAATATAAGATCCACCCTCCACTTTTCATACTCAAATATTTGAGAGGATATAGGGATAAAATACTTTCTGTGTCCTTTCCCCTCTCATTATATTGTCTTATGAAAGCCATTACTAACAATATTGTAGTATTTAGCTTGAGCTTCTCCTCATTTAACTTAATTGGTATTGTGTAGATTAGTTGGTATTTTTGTTTGAGTCTTGTACTTTAAGTACATTTCTAAATTTGATGGAATGAAAAGGGTTTGATGATTGTTAGGTGATTGCTCCTAAATTTATTCAACATAATATTAAAAATCTTTCTAAATTTCACAAGCTTCATGATCACATTGATTTATTTTCTTTGTCTCTTTCTATCATCTAAGCTCATGGTTTCTCACCCATCCTCTTAAAAATTCTAGTCTATAGGTAAAATAAAGAAAGAATATGACATTATAATGATGAATGAAAAATAATATCAATATGTATTTTATTATGATTGTGACTCTATATCTCAGAAAGTATCTATATTCCTACATGTCAAGAAAAGTAGCATCTTTCCTATAGTTTTTCAACATATTCTTAAATATGATCTTCATAAGTTTCACAAGCATCATCATTGATTTGGTTTCTTTGTTTCTCGCTCTCAGCTAAGTTGTATTTTTATTTTCCTTTGTTGTCTTTGTTTTCCTATATTATATTTGTAATTTTTTGTATCGATGCTTAAATACTTTCTATATACTAGTATTACTTTATTGATTATAATTGTATATTATGCCTCCCTAAGGCATTTCTCAATGAGGAACACGTGGTTGTAGTATAAGATCCTATTTAATAACATGGAGAAAATATTGAGGATCAAGATAATGGTCCTATCGAACAAGATAATAATGTCAACAACAAAGTTGAAGAACATGTGGCAAAGAGATTGATCCAAGATACATTTAATAAAGTTGAAATGGATAATGGTGGAAACCAATATGATGGTCATGTTTTCGATACACTTGTAATTGAGAGGGAAAATGAACCTCTTTATGAAGGCTCGAAAATATATCTTCTCTCTATTGCATTATTATTGGTAACATTAAAGGTGGTAAATGGTTTTTCAAACACATGTGTGACACATATCCTAAGTTATGTAATATATTTTGTGAAATTAATTACTACTATATACACGATAAAGGAATATTTTTTTCCTTTTCTTTTAATGTAACTAGTACATTTATCATCATTTAATTCATTTGTAACATTCGATGCAATATGTATGATTAATATTGTTTAGTAAATTAACCAAAAGTACTAATTTTCTATTTTGTAGATTGTTAGGTGAATTTTTTCTAGCACTACCAATTTTGTTACCTCATACCTATCGAGATTTACATGCCATTATGAAATTTATTAGAATGGAGTATCAAGGTATTCATGCATGTCCTAATGATGATATTCTCTATTATAATAACAGGCATCAAAAAAAAATTCCCAAAATTTGATGAGAGTAGATATCAAACCAATAAAGTAACAAAAAAGGCACCTCACAAGGTTCTACATTATATTCCCATAATTCCATGTTTGTGAAAAATTTTCAAGTGCAAAAGCATAACACAAATTATGGATTAACATGCAATGAATAAAAGTGAATATGTTGTTCTTTGAATTCCTTCATATGGATCTACATTAAGGAATATAGAGGAAAATTGGTTAAAATTTAAAACTTAACCTCATAATGTTGGGCTTCATTAGTAGCTCATAGTGTCAATCCAATTGGAGAGCTTAGATCTACTTACTCGGGGTGGCCTATTTTTTTATCCACATTAACATTCCTATGTGGAAGTCAATAAAGAGGGAGCACATAATGTTGACAAAGATTATTCAAGGTATTAATTTATTGACTCATATATCTCCAATTATGTCTTATGTGTGTGTGTGTGTGTGTGTGTAGTAATTATGCATCGTATGTTCAATTTATTAGGTAAGTATTAGGTTATACATATGAATGTATATATCGGGCCTCTTATCAATGATTTAGTGGAGTT
The DNA here is from genome assembly GCA_034641835.2 of Pinus albicaulis. Classification (NCBI taxonomy): domain Eukaryota; kingdom Viridiplantae; phylum Streptophyta; class Pinopsida; order Pinales; family Pinaceae; genus Pinus; species Pinus albicaulis. The sequence continues at coordinate 94,032,378 of CM076584.1, read as the reverse complement.
ATGGAATGGAATCATTGTGTATGATATCTCTAGACTAGTACATTCGCAAATGGAATTTGAATTCAATGCAATGCTTGTATGGACAATTCATGATGCCTGGAGGCTAACACATTTCTCTAGTATGTTATAATGTTACCCTAAAATTTAATAGTGTTTAATTTTATGAAGTTCATTTAATGTGTGATTTTTAAATATTCACTTCATTATACATACTTAGAATAATTGATATAATAATTATTCTATCTCTTGCGGGTCTTCAAACAAAGGGTGAATTTTTGTGTCCATTTTGTGGTCCTAATATTAGATCTCATCATTTAATAATCTTAGCAAAGGTGTTTGATGAGTATAGGAATTTCCTTTCTGAGAACCATAGGTACCAAAGTACCAAATACATATGTTCAATGGGAAAGGAGAGAATCGATTAAGACCATGAAGAATGACACCTCATGCATGGAAGTTACAATATAATAGATTCTCTCAAGGTATGGATTGAATTTTCTATGTATCAATATACATGATACGTTTGGATTATTTTGTATTTTTATGGAATTTTCTTCATTGTACTAAATGACAGGTTATATTGTTGTTAGAATATATCTAACTATATACGATTCACCTTGTAGGTTTTCAAGGCATTAATAATAGGGCACCTCTAGGAGGAATGAAAATTCATCTTGAGAAATATAATAGACTCCCCTACTATGAGCACCTATAATTTGTTCATTTGCTTGATAAAATGCACATCAACAAGAATGTAATAGAGAAATTATGGTGAATCTTAGATGGGAGGAGAGATAAAGAAAAAATTGCAAAGATTTGTAATGAAATTGAGGGAAATCATGGAATTTGGTGAAAGCATGACGATGGGTTACACTTTTGGGCCAAATGTGGAGATTAAATTTCAAGTTTTTCCTCTTTTAATGTATTGAAACCCTCAAGATTCATATAAGCTTTGTGAATTTTTATTTGGAGTAAAAAGACAAATTGTGGAGAATTATGTTTTTTTCCTAATGATTTTTTTTTGAAAAATATTTAGTGTTTTATAATATGTCAATTTTCCATTAAATGAAATGATTGTTGTTAAAAATTTTCACACAACTTAAGAGGTATGTGTTTGTTCACATCACATAACTTAGTCTAAAATGTGTACTTTTTAATATATGTGTGTGATATACATGGAGAGAGATAAGTTTTTCATATTAAAAATTTATTTTTTTATGCAAAAAATATATTTTTATTATTTTTCGAAGTTGGCGAAGTAATATTTCAATTGCATTTTACAAACACATGTGTTCACGTAATGTATTTTTCAACTATTTAAATAATTTTAGAAACCAAAGGTAGCCTTTTGAAAGGGACTCGTAAACGAAGATAGTGGTATTTTTTGAAATTTTTTTGTTGTTTATATTTTCTGATATTGATTTTTTATTCTACCTCTTTAAAACAATTTTAAAAAAATTCAGGCATTATGTTTAAAATTATATGAAAAATATCATATGAATTTGAAACTTTCACTCCCATATTCCATTGGATAGGGGATTCATTCGTGAATCCAACATGATGAACTTCGCCACCTAAGGAAAATTTAGCCCCAACTCTTCTAGGGTACAAAAATGGTGTTGCCGAAAATTTTGTAGAAGGCATTCTACAATTGTGGATTTTAGGACACAAGAGGCTGAATTGATCGCTTGATTCAAATTTAAAATAGCTTGATTGACCTATTTTAAATTCAAATAGCTCAAACGAGCTATTTTTTTAGCACTCGAGGAGCTTGATCAAGCGATTAAAAATGGCTTGACTGAGCACTTAAATAGCTCGATCAAGCTATCATTTTTTCCACCCAAACACGCCCTCTTTTTCCAAAAGGTGTAAGCCAACTCTGTTCTTTCACCCAATGAAAATTTCAATTCATTAAAATAACAATATAAATGATCAAAATATAAGCTCCCTTCCATGGTTATTGACAGAGAAGCAATGCAAGGGTGTTAAAGAAGTTATTGAAAATATTAAATTTCCAACTAAATTTTGTTCAAAAATAAAGAATATCCTAACAAATAAAGTTGAATTAGGTGGGGTAAGAACTCATGATTGGCATATGTTAATTAAGGAAATTATTTTGGTGTATATATTTGTACAATGGTAAAACATCTTGTTAGACTTGTTTTTTTTTCTCATAATTTGGGAATAAATAATGACCAATCATTATTTTTGTTATAGTATGTTTATCCTCTATCTCTCTCAGAAAATTTTGACAACAATGTCAAAAAAAATATATATGATCTTGGAAAATACATGAGGTAAGTGGAGATTTATGTGCAAAGTGTAATTTGTTCAATAATATGTTGTACTACTTATATTTGACTGCATGTGTTTTAGTTTTCATCAAGTACTATATACTCTTATGTTGAAACTTGTGATTTTCTTACTTCATTTGTAGATGGTTTTCATCTAAAGAAATAAATAAATAAGATATAAAGTATTGGAGGAAACAAATTCCTCGTCTAATGTGTGAAATGAAAAAGTATCTACCTCTAACATTTTTCAATACACAAGAACTCTACATCATACACCAAGTTGGTGAGATTGAAAAATGTCGAACTGTACACATGAGATGCATGTGGATGGTTAAGAGGCACTTGAAATAACTAAAGGCTTTGATCAGACAAAGAGAATGTCTTGAGGGCTCTATGGTTAATGTATATATGGTATATCAAACCATGGTTTATAATTGTCAATATAGTTCTACAATAGGAAAAAGTATTAATGTATTCGATTTTATTTGCGATGTCAACTCCATGGAGAAATTTGAAGGGGTGTACCTATTGGGGGGAGGTAGAATGGGGAAAGTGAGATGTAATTAGATAGTGGAGATTTATAATACAATTAATTTTTTTGTTTTTATTTGTATTTACTTATTTAACTTTTAGTCTTCCTACATAATCCATTTATGAAGGTATAACATGCTAACTATATAAATATAAATATATATATATATATATATATATATATATATATATATATGAATTGTTTTATTATAATACATCATGTCGAGAGTCGGATGCAATAAATTTATACATTGCGAACAATAGTGATTGGATGAAGGTATGGATTGAATGGTGAAAACAAGCTAATAATGGTAGTTTATCATGGTATGATGTGTCTACATAGGTCAAAGAAGTTGAACGTAGTGTAGATACCAATCTTACATAGAGGGAAATTTATTTACCATATGGTTTAAAATATTATTAGGCAAGCATATTCACCCATACTAATTCATTTTTTTTTACAATTATATTGATGCATTTGGCGTTAGTTTTCTTAATTAGCAAATTTTCCAAGTATAAATATTCTTATAAATTGACAATTAATTTTTTTATGTGTTTGACATATTTTAGTTGAAACAACACAACAAAATGTGGTGCGATGGATGCAAATTTCACATCAACAGGCTAGATGAAAAGATGAAACCTTCTGATAGTGGTATAAATATAGTATTTCAGGTTATCAGTGTTTCCTCTAGAGGTCACAGACATCTAGAAGTATCTGAAAATTGATACTATGGGTATCTGCATGACATACTTAAATGTGACTTTGAATCCTTCAAAATAGTTGTGCTCCATGATAAATGGTTTATGTTACAAATCTATGAACGCGACCCTGATAGAGCTATTATTGAGCATGATAATTTATTTACCATGGTTGATACAAGGAGTATTGAGTCAGGAGCAAAGCCCTGTGTTATTCCAAGCCAATACGAACAAGGATTTTACATAGAGGTGCCAAGTAAAGCAGGTTGGTCATATCTTGTTAGATATGATCTAAGAGGAAGGTCGATAAACTATAAAGTATCAGAATAAATAGATGAAATTGAAGAAGATTATGATGTAAAGGAGAAGGGTTTTCAGGTGTGACACGAAGAATTAAAAGAATTTAAAGGATATTCTAATCGAGACAATTTTAATTTGGATGAAATAGATGATATATTTGATGTTGTGTCAGACAAAGAACTTGAAGAAGTCAAACCAAATGTCGAAGAACTTGTTCTGGATGATGGTGTACATGATGAAGATGATGCTCATATGGTGAATCCTTAGAAAATGAACTCTAAACTGGATGAGAAAAATGATTATTTGGATGAGGACGAAGATCAATGATATCAAAATGTTGAAATGTACAAGGACTAAGAGAAATGTACAATGTTGAAATGTTGCAAGGATTAAAAGAAAAGGATATTACAAAGATACATGAGTAATGTGTGTGTGGGTTCATGTGGATTTTTAAAAAGTTTAATATGGTTGCACCTATATAATATTCTCTCTCTTTATGATCTTTATCTATTTTGATTGGATTTCTACCTGGTATAGTTTTGGGTTCACTGGCATTAATATTTTTTAAGTGATTATTTTTTTATACTAAATTCCAACCCTTAAATAACTAACTCCATCACATGCCTAGGGTGAGACAACTTATTCACCATTGATAACTTGGTGAAAATTTCAGCGTTATGCTAGACTACAGTGGAGCTTTATTTGGCCCATGTGCCCGAATTCGGGGTCTCAACTCAGTCATTATTTTTGCGCCAACATAAATGAAATTTTTTTACCTTCAAATAGGAAATGTAGCCTCTCCATGACGAAATATTGGCCTTCCATCAACCACAGTTAGCCTATTAGCCAAATACAAATCCTTCCAATTAATTAATGGAAAGTTTCCAAGTTAAAACAATGATCAAAGCTTGTAATTAATTTGATTGGGCTTGCAAAAAAAGTGGATTATTATGGGGATCAAATGCAACAATTTTTTGAGCCCTCTAAGGCCCGAGGCTAAGGCTATAGGCACCCTCTAAGTGATGCAATCCAAAACCAAAGCAACAAACCCCTGTGATGATGGATGGAGGCATGCAAAAACCACATAATTAGCTCATAAATCGCTTGCAAAAATAGAAAACCCTTACACGAGTTTGAATATAAGGAAGAGAGGCATTTTTGGGACTGAGGATAACTCAAACAAGGTTGTACAAAATAATTTAAATACTTTTTTCTAGGGATCTGTAATATTCCCAAATGGGAAAAGCAGGAATATAGTGCATAAAATGAAAACAGTAGCAAATATTTAACACATGGAACCATGAGACTAATATGGAGTCATAAAATTATGTATTAGAGTAGAAAATCAATACAAAATAGTGAGGCTTAAATCATATACCATGAGGAAAAAATCCCCCCAGAAGAAATCACTCCCAAATATGAGTTGTTGTTACTATACAAAATGTTGGAGAGAAACTACAACATAGTAATATTAAGCATAACTATAGTTGGAGATGATACAATGATATAAAAATACTAGTATAGGCCCCAATAGAGTCTGGACATATAGATCTGCACACTAGATTAGCTTTCCAAAATAACCCAAGACGGTTTCTGGAAAATGCACACAATGTGCCAATGTAAGTTGCAGCCCTAGGGATGAAGGTACGCTGCAACAACAAAAATGAGAATATATGGATGAGGCTGATGTAGAAAAATATATATCTTCTCCAATAGATCCTCTAGATGAAATAATGGCCCCTCCATTGAAGAAATCACCTCCCAAAACAACCACGACAACCACCCCTACAACTCCTCCCTAAAATAACGCATATTTGGGCTGAAACTGCACTATAGGGGAAGAATACTCCTTATAATACTGCTAAATGTGTCAATAAAGCTCAAGGTTCTTTACAGGCCTTCAAATGGATGGAAAAATTCCTCCTCAACAAAACTAGCTCTGAAGACACCCAGTCTAATTCTCCACTACTATACCCTACAACACAGCACAATATTCTACAGAAACTATGCTGATGAAGAAATTTGTAGCTTGGCCTTGAGCTTGAGTGTGGAAATGTAGTGCAATACTCCTCCAAGAGGTCTCTAAAGGAAATAGATGGGATTCCTTCTCAGGAACACCCTATGCTAAACAACACTTCAAACTCAACTAAACAACTAAAGAATGCCAAAAGTCTAAACAGACCATATACCAAATAATAAGCCAAAAAATACATCATATGGCTGCCATATTCATCCTTATATAATTTATGAGCTTCCTTTCCCTTTGCCCCACTCAATTAGGTCATTTCCTCCATGCAATAAATCTCCCTCCAAAACTGTGTTATTCCTCATTTAATGTCCACTCCTCCATAATAGCGATGTTGACTTGGTCAAAGTTGACCTGTTAAACCTGATCCAACCCCTGTTCATACTCAAAGGCACTTTATTTAGCTACTTAGAGGGTCTCCTTTCACACTTGAAGTGTTTTTATTGCTGCTAAGGAGATTTATGGGCCTCCCCACCCATTTATTCACCTACCTAGTGACAAAATAATCTATAATATTCCATTGAGCTAAAAGCTAAATTTTAGGAATATTATAGTCCTCCCCTACAAAATATTTCTTGTCCTCAAGCAACTCTAAAGGTGGAGAAAAATTCTTACCCTCCTCCTCTTGTGGCCTCCTCACCAATAGTCCCCACTGCTGCTTCAGATTTTCTACAATAATTCTGTCTCCCAATGGTTCCTCCCAAATGTGCAAATTGGCCTCTGGTGGATAAACCAAATGGCCCTATTGATGAGAAAGTGGAAGGTATATATGGAAACCGTCTTGTTTTTAAATTCCCTTTTCAAGGTAGGAGTGATGAAAAGCATAGGGAATCTCATTCGCAATGAGAAACTCCCATCTCCATGCTATCATCCAAATGAAATGAATCACCTTCCAGCATGGTAATTCATAGAAAATTTCCTCCCACATGCTCATGAGAGGCATGTCCCAAGTGCTCCAAACAATCATATGTCCCACCTCATAAATAATCAAGTGATCTACTGTAGTGACCATATCATCTTTCATACTCCTCTTGAAGCATGAAGCATAAAAGGTGTGAGAAATTTATTTCCCCATGGACACATCTAGCCAATGTGAATTCCCTCTAATCATGTTCCAAACAAATATAAAAACATCATCATCATATAGAATCAAAATCAAATTCATGCTAGTTGCCATGTATAGTAAAGGAGAAGGACAATGGTCCCTCATGTTCAACCAGCGTAGTTTTTCTCCTAATTGCCACAGAATATGATATAACAAGTGTTTCCCCCACTACTTGTTTGTTGTCCCATTCTTCTTGCATGCTTAGAGAAGGTGTATTATGGCTGGTTTTATTGAAGCACACCATGAAGAATACATCATCTCCCCAAAATCTTCTAGGGAATGGTCAACATATTCATTGCTCATGGCCCCAAGTAACCCATGAAGCCAATAAGAAAGAGTGCTCCCTCTTGGAGCAATGCCCTACACATGAGTGGTAATAAAATGCAAGTACATAGAAAATATATCATGATGATCATAAATAAAATCTTTACCATATAATTGGTTTAAATAAGTGAGGTAGCTCACAGATGATCCCCTTCTCACACCTAGTGAGTAATGAGGTGGTGACGATAACTCTTCCCAAGAGTTATGTTTCTCCTCACCCTCCAAACAATCCATGCACTTCCTCATATGATAGTGCATCTCCTCTTTGAAGTCTTCCCACATGAATCCCTCCAAGATAGTATTGTATGTTCTAATGAAATCAGTGGGATTGGAAAGCAAGGTCTCATAGGCTTCATGTAGTAGTTCATCCTTGAGCTTTGAGTCTCTATTCAATTAGATATGATCATGAAAATAAATGACCCCATCAACTACTCTATACCTCCCATCTATCACGTTCCCATCAATAACCTTACATGTGAAGAGGTTCTTGGAATATTCGACCAAAAGTTGGGACTCCCAATATGGATCTAGGCTTCCCAACAATGACAACATTGTAGAAATCTGAAATGAAGTATCTGTCACATCATAACTCTCCTATTTAACATGCTCAATGCCAAAGCCACATGTTGGAGTAATGTCACCCCTCTTGTGCTGCTTATTTTGCAGTTGATCTTGCCCCATAAAAGATTGGATTACATGGGAGTCAACCTCCTCTTGAAAGGTACCTCGACTCCAAAACCTCCATAATTTGGCCAATGCATACAAGAGTGTCAATTAACTCTTTTCATATTAAAAAATATTCCTCATGTATGGGAGCATCAGTTTCTACCCCAAGGTTATGGAGTAGCCCTTTGACACCATGCTCATGTCATCATAGATTTCTAAATCATCATCTTTCAGCACAAATAGCTAAGTGGGAGATGGCAATATCCATATCAGAAAATTTCTCACCTCTCCTTTGAACCCATCAAAGGTTCTCTACGTTGTGCTAACTCCTCCCAGGGCTCCTTCCCTAGCCAAATATTTCAATGATACACCATGTTGAGAGAACTCTTTATTCACCTTCCAATTAGGGGGTCTCCCTGGCGGAATGCCTCCATGTAAGGAGACATCAAAAATCTAAAGTAGACTATACAGATGAGTGGAATGATTTGTCCCTCCCTTCACTGCATGAATCAGTCTCCTTCTTCTGTGTATAAACCCCTTGAAATAAAAAAGGGTGCATTCTCCTCATCCTTTGATGCTAATCCACCCTTTCTTCTCCTCCTTTGGTCAAGGTGTTGCTTCCGATCACTATTGTCACATGATGCTCCTTGGGAACCTTTTGCAAAGATGAAAAATCTCCTCCATTTGAATCAATAGCTTCATGCCCATCCCCAGGTGGTGACGGTTTCCCTCCTGAAGTGACAACGTTGTTACTTCCTTTCTACTCTTCCTCCTCATTAATATTTGAGAATAACTCATCAATAATGAGAGACCTTAGATCTTGGTCTTCCCTTGAAGGAGGAATCTTCAAGTCTTCCTTTTGAGAAGAAAGCTCTTCATATAATGGGGATATTGCCCTTGGCAAGGTATAATACAAGCTTTTATCCCCTTCAATAGAAATCTGAAGTGTAGTGGGTGCAATATATTTTTCCAACTCATGCAAAGGCTTTGAATTTTTATGTTTTGCTAGCTCAATCAAAGAAGTTTCAGATTGTTTTACATCAAATCTCCTCACTAATCTCTTAGAGAATCTTGCATAAGTAGCTATATTTGCATGATCAAATGAAGAAGATTCATAAAACCACCAAGTATGAGCCTTACCTTCAAGATGCAGCGTTGCTATCCTAAGGGTTTCCTTTTCTGAAACTTGATGTAGATGCAAATATGAGTCTAGCTGATGGATATAATCCTTGGCTGTGCATGTAGAGGACCCATCAAAATTTGACAGAAAGAATCTACCTCTTCTTCTTCTGTTGTGATTGTTGGGTTTTCTCTACTCCTTGAATTGGAAAAACTCTTAAAATTTCAAGTGCTCCTTGAATCTCCAAGATTGAGATTCATACTCTTGAAGATAATCACTCAAATTCTCCTCCTTTGGTGCATCTTCTCCCTCCATCTCTCTTGCAGTAAATCTGGGCATAAGACTGTGCTATGGGTTATAATGTGTGGTTGCATGCTCTCAACCATCACGCAAAAATCTAGGGCTTGCTTCATATTAAAACCCCCTTGGAGATTATCTACACATCTCCCTTCTCATATTCTTGATATCTCCCTTGATGCTCTGCATAGTTTGAAAAAGAAGCTTTGAGAGCCCCTCTTCCTCCTTTCCTCCAAGTAATGGAGTCTTGTATTTTTTTTTTTTATTGTACATCACCTCTTCTTGTGAGAAGCTTCTCCTTATGGTGACATATTGGCTAAATACACAAGCTGAGCCAAGATTATGCTTTGATACCACTGTAACATTCCCAAATGGGAAAAGCAGGAATATAGTGCATAAAATGAAAACAACATCAAATATTTAACACATGGAACCATGAGAACAATATGGAGTCATAAAATTATGTATTAGAGCAGAAAATCAATACAAAATAATGAGGCATAAATCATATACCATGAGGAAACAATCCCCCCATAAGAAATCACTCCCAAATATGAGTTGTTGTTACTATACAAAACGCTGGAGAGAAACTGCAGCATAGTCATACTAAGCATAACTATAACTGGAGATGATACAATGATATAAAAATACTGATATAGGCCCCAATAGAGTCTAGACATATAGATTTGGGCACTAGATCATCTTTCCAAGACAACCCAATAGGGTTTCCGAAAAATACACACAATGTGCCAATGTAAGTTGTAGCCCTAGGGCTGAAGGTATGCTACAACAATATAAATAATAATATATGGCTGAAGCTTATGTAGAAAACTACATATCTTCTCGAATAGATCCTCAGGATGAAAGAATGGCTCCTCCACTGAAGAAATCACCTTCCAAAACAACCACTGTAACTCCTCCCTAAAATAACACATATCTGGGCCGAAAATACACTGTAGGGGATGAATACTCCTTATCCCACTACTAAATGTGTCAATAAAGCTCAGGGGATTCTTTACAGGCCTTCCAATGGATGGAAACCTTCCTTCACTACAAAACTAGCTCTAAAGACACCCAATCTAAATCTCCACTACTGCACCCTGCAACACAACACAATGTTCTGTAGAAACTACGCTGATGAATAAAGTTGTAGCTCAGCCTTGAGCCTGAGTGTGGAAATGTAGTGCAATACTCCTCCCGCTCGCGAACACCTTGTGCTAAACAACACTGCAAACTCAACTAAACAGTTGAAGAATGCCAAAATTCTAAACAGACCATATACAAAACAATAAGCCAAAACATACATCATATGGCTGCCATTCGCTTCCTTATATAGTTTATGAGCTTCCTTTCCCTTGGCCCCACTCAATTAGGTCATTTCCTCCACGCAATCAATCTCCCTCCAAAACTACGTTATTCCTCATTTAATGTCCACTCCTCCACAACAGCATTGTTGAGTTGGTCAAAGTTGACTTGTTCAACCTGATCCAACCCCTGTTCATACACAAAGGTGATTTATTTAGCTGCTTAGAGGGTCTCCTTTCACACTTAAAGTGTTTTTATTGCTTCTAAGGAGATTTATGGGCCTCCCCGCTCATGTATTCACCTACCTAGTGACAAAATAATCTATAATATTCCATTTAGCTAAAAGCTAACTTTTAAGAATATTACAGGATCCAATAGATTAGAGCCCACAACTTGGAACAAGGTTATGAAGAGAAAATCTTAAGGTAATGGAAGAGGTTAAGTATTACAAACAAAATTACAAATAATCTCAATAACCAAGTGTTAGAAAATTATATATTATGGAACAATGAAACACATAAAATATGCGGAAAATACAAGCACACAAAACACATAAAACCAGAGAGACACAGATATACATGGTTCACCCAGTTTGGGCTACGTCCACCCTGAACAGCCAATCCTTCCTTTCTATTATCCAGCAAAATGAATAGACAAAACCTACAGCAAATCCATTGTAATATCCTCTGTTCTCTCTCATAGTCTCCCTCTCTGTTTCTTGCTCTGAGAATACACACACAATACACAACCACAATACAATACCCTCATAAAAGTGAGGGTTTGCCTTCTAGGGCAAAAAAAACCCTAATCTAAACATAACTTCTACCGTCAGATCATCCACCTATGAACGGCCTAGATTGACTAGAAATTACAATACTTTTACAAGGCAATTTTACATCTGTTCTTAGCTTCGGGGGTGTTGTCGCCGAAACCCCCCGTCAGGGGGGGGCTCCAAAAACCGTTGCTGCCCCCCCTGGACTCCCCATGGTAGCGATTAATTACAGGTGGTGTTGTCGTCCCTTTTAAGGTATAGGGGTCCAATGTTGTGATACAAAGTAAACAAGATAATCAGGCTCCACACCCAAGAATCTCCCACTTGGAGACTGATTGTAGCAAATCCACCGCTACTTCATTTGTTGGAAAATGACTCCTCTTTGGACCTGGCTATTCCTCATCTTCATCATCATCCTTGAAGACCAATTGAAACTGAGCACATTCTCAGTTTCTCCCTGGTTACAACTTTTGCTAGCATATCTGCAGGATTCTAGCTAGTTTGTATCTTTTCCAGCTTCAACTCTCCATATTCCAATACTGACCGTATGAAATGGTACTTGAGATGTATGTGTTTAGTCCTGGAATGAAATGATGAGTTATTTGCAAGATGAATGGAACTTTGGCTATCACTATATAACGTGCCCATATCATGCTTCTCACCCAATTCATCCATAAACCTTTGTAACCAAATTATTTCTTTACTAGCCTCTGTAGCAGCAACATACTCTGCTTCTGTTGTTGAAAGTGAAACAACACTTTGGATTTTTGAAACCCAACTAACAGTTGTCCCACCTACAGTAAATACATATCATGTAGTGCTCCTCCTGTTATCTCTGTCACCTGCCATATCTGCATCAACATATCATTGTAGAGAAATGTTTGAACCACCGAAGCATAATGCTTGATTTGTGGTAGCTCTCAAATATCCGAGAATCCATTTTACTACCATCCAATGTTCTTTTCCTGGATTATTCATGTACCTGATTACAACTCCCACTGCATGTGCAATATCAGGCCTTGTGCAAACCATTGCATACATTAAGCTTCCAACTGCTGATTCATATGGAACTTTAGACATATAGTCCATTTCTTCTTGGGTCTTGGGGCACATCTCCTTACTAAGTTTGAAATGGCTAGCAAAAGGTGTACTAACTGGTTTTGCATTCTGCATATTAAATCTTTTCAACACCTTTTCTATGTACTCATTCTGAGATAGTGTTAACTTGCGATTTTTCCTGTCTCTAGTTATCCTCATACTAAGGATTTGTTTTGCAACTCCCAAATCCTTCATTGTAAATGAATTTGCCAATTTTCTTTTGAGCACATTTATTTCCTGCATGTTAAACCCTACAACAAGCATGTCATCTTCATACAATAAAAATATAATATAGTCGCCATCGTTTTTCCTTTTCAGATAAACACAATGATCAGAGTGACATCTAGTATAACCTTGTTCAAACATAAACTTGTCAAATTTTAGATACCACTGCCTTGGAGCCTATTTTAAGCCATACAAGCTCTTCTTTAGCCTACACCCTAATTTTTATTTCCCTTTGACCTCATATCCTTCTGGTTGCTCCATACAGATCTCTTCCTCCAGATCTCCATGGAGAACTATTGTCTTTACATCTAACTGTTCAAGATGTAAATCTTCCGCTACTACAAGACTTAAAATAGTTCTGATTGAGGTCATTTTAACAACAGGATTAAATATTTCATCAAAATCAATACCTTTCTTTTGTGCAAACCCCTTCACCACAAGTCTAGCTTTATGCCTCTATTTTCCTCCATCTTCTTCCTTCAGCCTGTAAACCCATTTATTCTGCAATGCAGTTTTACTTGCTGGCAACCTGACTAAGTCCCAAGTCTGGTTATGCATTAAGGAGTCCATCTCTTCTTCCATGGCTAGCTCCCACTTCTTCCTACATTCAACCTACATTGCTTCTTCATAACATTTGGGTTCACCAAAATTAGCCAACAATAAATAATATAATGAAGGAGAGTATCGTTCAAGGGGTCTACTTATCTTGGTAGATCTTCTAACACCACTTTTAGGTGTTTGAGGTGCCTGTTGCTGTTGTGGTGGTTGTTTTTGCTGTGGTTGCTAATTATTATTATTTTCAGGAACCTTTACTTTTTCAGTTATCTCATCAAGAACCATGTATTCCTTTCTTTCTTTTTCCTGTTTCTTTTCCTGCAACTGATTCTTATACAAGACATTTTCATTGAATATTACATCTTTTCTCCTAATGATTTTGTGATTTTTATAATCATATAAGAGATATCCAAAATCATTAACACCATATCCAATAAAGGTACATTTCTTTGATTTTGCCTCAAGATTTGTTCTATTTTCTTTATTAATATGGACAAAGGCCTCACAGTCAAAAGGCTTTAAAAAATATTAGTTTACCTTTTTACCTATCCATGCTTCCTCTGGAATACCACCATCCAAGGAGCTTGAAGGCCCTTTGTTTATTAGATAAACAATAGTATCTACAACATCTGCCCGAAATTGTAAATGAAATCCTGCATGCAATCTCATGCACCTTGCACGCTCCATGATTATTTTGTTCATTCTTTCTAACACACCATTTTCTTGTGGTGTTCATGGAACTGTCTTCTCTCTGCGAATTCCATGCTATGAACAATACCTATCAAACTCTTTGCTGCAATATTCACCTCCATTTTCTGATCTGAGACACTTCAACTTCTTTCCTATCTCAATCTCAACCAAAGCTTTCCATTTCTTGAAAGTATCAAATACATTAGATTTATTCTGAATACAATAAATCCATGTTTTTCTAGTTGCATCATCAATAAAAGTAACAGAATAACGAGAGCCACCGAGAGATGATACATGTGCAGGTACCCATACATCTGTATGCACAAGCTCCATTTTCTCTCTCTTCTTTTCTTTCCCAACTCTGAGGAATCTGACTCTCTTTTGTTTTCCATAAATGCAATTTTCACAGAAATCCAAATCAACATTCTTCAAACCTGGCAACAAATTTCTTGAGTGACGAATCTTCATTCCCTTCTCACTCATGTTTCCGAGCCTATGATGCCATAATCCTACATCTGCTCCTTTGGAAGTTAAAGCATTAACAAAGTTATAAATACCATTTCATAAATAAAATTTACCAACCTTTTCACCTTTTGCTATTACCAACGCTCCTTTGGTGACCTTCCAAGTTTTATCTGTGAAAGTTGTCACACAACCTTCACTGCTTAACTACCCTGTTGAAATCATATTTTTCTTTAGACCTGGAACATGCCTTACCTCCTTTAGTAGCCATTGGTTTCCATTCTATTGTTTTACAAGAACTTTACCCATTCCAAAAATTTTACATGGTTTATCATCACCCAAACGAACTTGTCCAAAATCTCCTTGAACATATTCATGAAAATATTTCTTATCAGGTGTGGCATGGAATGAAGCCATTGAATCTACAACCCAAGAATCAATAACATTTTCGAAAGAACGAATCAAAGCATCTTGTAACACATCACCTATCACATTTGCTTCATGATTGTTTTCTTGTTGTGTGTCTCCTTCTTTTCCCTTCCGAGATCTACAGTCTTTCTTTAGGTGTCCTTTATTTCTACATTTCTAGCACACTATCCCCGATTTGGACTTGGATCTGCCTTTCCTTGATTTACTGCAATATCCCAAGCTCTTTCCTCTTTCGATTCTCCTTCCCCTAGACTCTGCACTCAAATCATTACCTGATGTCTCACCGAAGCTTTTCCATCACATTTCCTCACTAAGGATAGCACCGACAACATCATCAAACTTTAAAGTACTAGATCCAGAGACAGAGTTACTAATGGCCATAACTAAACCATTCCAGCTTTCTAGCAATGAGCATAGAAATAAAAGATCCCTAACTTCATCATCAAATTTTACCCCTACAGAACTTAACTTACTGGTAACTGTATTAAAATCATTTAAATGGTCTGCAACAGGTTCACCTTCCGACATCTTCATATTAAATAGTCGTTTCATAAGAAATACCTTGTTTGAGACCGAGGGTTTTTCATATAGTTTCGCCAACGTTTGCATCAAACCCTCTATTGTTGTTTCCTTCGAAATATTGAAGGCAATTGATGCCACAAGACACAACTGTACTATTCCGAGTGCCTTTCTATTGAGAATGTTCCATTCCACGTCTGTCATGGCTGCCGGATTCTTTGTTTTTTCGCTGAATGGTAGGTACAGATATTTCTGATACAGATAATCTTCCATTTGCATCTTCCACAATGGGAAGTTTTGGCCGTTAAATTTCTCGTCCCTAAATTTACCATCTTCTGCCATTACTCCCACTCAAACCAGGAACCCTTCCTTCCTACAATTTTATCAGCCAAATAGACCTTCGGCTCTGATACCAGTTGTTAGAAAATTGTATATTATGGAGCAACGCAACACATAAAATATGTGGAAAATACAAGCACACAAAACACATAAAACCAAAGAGACACAAATATACGTGGTTCACCCATTTTGGGCTACATCCACCCCGAACAACCAATCCTTATTTTCTATTATCCAGCAAAATGAAGAGACAAAATCTATAGCAAATCCACTGTAATATCCTCTGTTCTCTCTCATAGTATCCCTCTATGTTTCTCACTCGGAGAATACACACACAATACACAGCCGTGATACAATACCCTCATAAAAGCAAGGGGTTGCCTTCTAGGGAAAAAAAAACCCTAATCTAAACATAACTTCTACTGTCAGATCATCCACCTATGAACGGCCCAGATTGACTAGAAATTACTATACTTTTACAAGGAAATTTTACATCTGTTTTTAGCTTCGGGGGCACTGCCCCCGAAACCCCCCGCCAAGGGGGGGCTCCAAAAAGCGCTGCCACCCCCCCTGGACCCCCCACGGAAGTGATTAATTACAGGTGGTGTTTCCGCCCCTTTTGAGGTACAGGGTCCAATGTTGTGATACAAAGTAAACAAGATAATCAGGCTCCACACCCAACACCAAGGACCATAGTAGAAAGGATCTAAGAATAATCTCTTGGAGTTTGTTAGATTCACTTGTGAGTAAGAAGAGAAACCTATGCCTAGCCTAAAAGTTTTCCTCACACCCCTTTATCTATGTAAGGAGTTTTCAACCATTATCTTAGAGGTTGACCAATAGCTAGAATAGTGGGTAGCCTAAATGGAGAAGAAGAGACAAAACTTATATGATGACATTGAAGGGAAAGAATAGTCCCACACCCTACCCAAAAATTTACATCCTTTATATTAAATTCATTATATTGAAGTGAAGTAAATTGGAATTTAGTCATAATGTGCCAATTTTTTTTAAAATGGGTTGGTATGATTGGCATTATAAATATCTGGTTTAAGGGCCATAAATTTTTACATCTTGTGCCAAAAAATCTCGATTTGTCGAAAATTCCTTCCATCTACATAATATATTTTTAATTTACTATTTACTACTATTCTGAAAACATTTCTCCCATACACCCTCCAAAAAACGCATTATAATGTATGTATCAACAATAAATATGTCGATACGAAAGTTGGAGATAAACATTATGACTCCTCCCTAGCTGGAGCTACCTGATATTTCTCAAATCCTACTACAAGATGCTCTTGACTGTTGTAAACATTTTTCATATTTTAATAATCATTCTCCATGATATCCCTATTCACCATGTCCTCCATATCATCGATGAAATATTTATTGCATGTTGGTCCACATTTTTTGTTGGAAATATCATGTAATATGTTGTCCTTGATAAGCAGAAGATGTGAAAATGATGTATCTACAGGTCAGTTAAGATGTGGTAGAGAAAGGCACTCCACATAGGATCAGAGAAATGATAAATATAATACGTCACAATGTATACACAGGTTTGATGAAGGAAACCCACGTACATATGCAAGTTGGTATACAGGCAAAGCGTGTATACATCTAGAACTAGTATATATGAAGTTTTTATGAAGCTAAGTCGCATATACATGTGGGTACGAAGAAGCCAAGTCGCGTATGCCTTTTTCACTTTAAAATTATGATACCAGGGGGCATTACCATGGTATTAGCCCATAGCATTAAGCATTGTGTCGTCTATTTCATTCCATCCAAGAATACCATCGGCACTTGTGTGGTTTTGGCTCATGGTATTGGTAAAGGCTAAAAATATATAAGGATATTAAGATCATAGTGTAAATGCGTGCATGTGTTTGGGTATTGAATGAATACTCCGCTCTAAAGTATATCTACATGATATGGGCTACAGTTTATTAATAGATATGAAATAATAATGCGCCTATGAATACAATGATGGATCGGGATCGCTAGAACTAAAATGACTAAGTATTTTCTAGATTTATTTATGAAATGTTTAGATCTATGATTTGGTGAATGTTTGTTGAAGGGAAGGGTAATATCTGAGTTTATTATTTATTCTGAAGAGTTGCGCAGTCTCGAAATAGTTGCAGAGCTATACGCAGATTAGTCTTCGTAAAAATGTGTATATATGCAGGTTTAGTTAAGAAAAAATGCGTATGGGATCTAGAGTTTTGCTAAATTGTGCGGAAGGAAATTTATGATTTGTTTTGTTGTATTACTATTGTCTAGCAATGATGTCTTCATATAGATCTATGGTGTTTGAATAATGATTATGCTGCTAGTTGATTATGATTAAAGATTAGCGGTTGGTTGGTTGATTGATGATTAAGAGAATTATTTGATATGGTTATGAGTTTAAATTTGATGTATGTTCTTTGTGCTTAAATGTGTGGAGTGGGTCCAGTCTGAAAATCTGATGAAAAGAGGCTTACAAGTAGTGTTGTGTTGAAGCTGTTGGATCAAGTGTGAAAATTGATGAAACGTAGTTTGTAGTGGATATGAGGATTGGAGCCATTAGTGAGGGGGTCATAGCTCCCTTCCATTGGTCGTTGGTAAATGAGATCAGGGGTTAGTAGCTCCCTTCCAATAGTGGCTGGTAAATGAGAATCAGGGGGTTGTAGCTCCCTTCCAGTGGTAGCTGGTAAATGAGATCAGCGGGTTGGCGCTCCTTCTAGTAGTAGGTGGAGAAGGAGAGAAGGTTACAGCCTTTTGTAGGTGGGTTCCTGCATGTTGGTGTGAGTTTGCACCAGTACAAGATTGTAAGAAGTTTTATTTATAATAAATATTGAAGACAGAGACAACATCAACAATGTTTTTCCCCCGAATTGGGTTTCCACCTTAAACCCTGGTGTTCATGTGTATTTCTTATGTGTGATGATTTATTTTTTTCTTATTGCACATGCTTAGTACTTACTAAACATCTGGTGAATGAATAATTTTTTAATCCAAGTTCTCATTGATGGCAACAAGTTGATGAATAAGCCTAACAATGAAGATGACCTTGGTGACATAATTTTTTACTCTCTGCACATAAATATTCAAGGTCAGTTATAAAGAAAAAATATTTTTGTCACCTTGGAGGTAGCCTGTCCCAATGAATCCTATACCATCTAAAAGAATATTTTTTTTTTTTTCTAACGAGCCTTTACTTGCCCCGAAACTCCCAACGGTTGATGAGATATGGAATTTTTAAGTCAAGGAAAATTAACCACAGTAGTGAGACGACCTATTCTTTTCCTTCATGTCAGCCTATTTGCATAGACATGTCCTTTCATTTTGTTGTGCGAAAATCACTATTTATTAAATTTTTCAAGCTCATTATTTACGAAGGAATTCGGTCACACATATACAGGAAAGTGTAGAACAAGTTCACATCTCGTGAACCAAAAAAAAAACAAAGAGGAGAACAATGATTCTTCTTGGGCTTGAAGTTATTTAATCCATAAAATTCTATGAAGATTTTCAGACTTATCACAGTGGATTCATTACAGTGTTGTGACCTCCTATGGCATGGAATTATAAAAATCCAATCTGTAGTAAAGGAGCTCATACCCTCTTCAACAGCAACAATATTATCTTCAGGCTGTATACATATCCCAATTCTGTTTTAGAACATTGTGGGCGTAATTGGTGGGTCAAATTCTATTATATAGACCTAGTAAGTAGTGCTTCAGTCTTTCCTTCAAAAGGTTCGAACTATGACTCAAAACTCATGACCTATTGAAGTGTTAGGAGCTTGGATCAATACCTACAAACTTCGGATCAGTAAACCTCAATATCGATACTATTACATATATAGAGAGCCTTCGATCTATGTATTATTATTGTGAAATAGTGGCTCGATACTCATTACAGCAGCCCAGATTTATCCTTGTGGTGGCTCAACTTCTTCAGATTGTTATAACTTGCAATCACCTTGAATCTAAACAAATTACTGTGAACAGCTGGTGGAGGGTTGTACAAGTTAAGAATGTGAAAGGTCTTGAACAGTGATTCTTGGAGCATATTTTGATAGTGAAGGCATTGACAGTCCTTTGAAGGAAGTCCTAGAGGCTGGTGTAGACATTCCCAAAGTAGAACATTTGAAGATCCTTGAAGAAGAAGTAACTTGAAGAGATTTGTTTGGAAGACCAGGTGCAAAACTTGAGCAGATTATTTAAAAAACCTTAGAGGAATTATTGAAGTCATCTAAAGACACTTGTAGAACTTGATCTTGAGACACCATTGGAAACCATGATGCGGTGACTTGGAGGATTTGGATGGGTATCATAGATATTTTTGAAGAAACTTATGTAAGTACATCTCACATTTTCTCTCTAAATATTTCAGAAGTATTGGTGTCCTTGGAGTAGGAGCTCCTAAACACAAGGTTGGTGCCTTGAGAAGATAGGGTCGTGTTGTAGCCGCTACAACACCACCCAAAATTTTGGGTATATTTAAAATTTCGGGTTCCCCCTCTGCTCGCTTAGGCGTTGGAGTCTTTAACCTGATCTGCAATCGACTACATCCCAGTGACCTATCTCCAACCCCTCATGAGTTTTCTCACCATCATGATCAGATGTCCTTATTGCAATCATGCCATATGTGGGGAGGACCATCCAGTGTGCGCCCGAACACTCTTGTCGCAGTCACACCATATGTAATAAGATTGACATGCATATGTTTGGATAGAAACCTGTCTTGTATCGATCATTAATAGCTCCCTCGCCATGGGTCATTAAGCAAGTTGTTTGAATACCTCTCTTATGCTCATTGGTCTTGTATGTTTTGTCTAGGGACACCTTTCACGAAAATATACTATGAACTGATTAATGTGATGTTGTTTATGCAGGTCAATCCCCGACAAATAAACTCATCAATGATTGTCATGGCACTGAGGAAATAAGATTAAGCTTAATGACAAGGATGCACTTACAAGTGTGGTGGAAGAGAAAGTTAACATTTTCAGAGGGATGATGATGTGTCGTGTGTTCATTCACTCAAAGAAACAAGGAGGCACTGGGCACCAGGAAAATCTTATGAAACACCATTGATATTAAAAGATAAGGGTTTCTCGCATCATTAACGGAGGTGCCATCTCAAGAACGCACATTTTGATGTGGGCAAGACAATGACACAGCAAAAAAGGGTTTCTTCCATCTCCCGCAGTTTAATGAAATGGTTCACGAGTTTGAAATGCATTTTGATAAACATCGAAGAGGTCATCACTGTCAGTTTGGTGATTCAGTTTGAATTTGCTCCTTTCAGTACATCCTCATCCATCAAAGTACAGAGGTAGAGATGAGTGTTCAGGAAACTGCTACATTAATAGTGTTGGCGCAATTTCAAACATCTAAATGTACCTTTGGGAAGCAAGTTTTTGTCAAACTCCAAGCTACAAACATACAGTGGGTGCGAGAAGTTTTAGTTGTATACAATTAAACCAAGGCAAAATCCATGTGGTTTCAAGGCCATAAGAAATTGCGGGGCAAAACCAAGGCATAACATTATAAAAGGCGCGCAGGCGAGGGATCAAAGTTGCATTGTATATTTATGCCAAGGGGAAAATACATATGATTTTTTAATCCATTTGAGGCAGATATATATAAGATGGTCAACTTTAAATATTGAAATGGTGGAACGAAACCAATGTCTACGTTGCATGACTTATATATGAACGAACTTTTTCCACGCCGAAGTCTACGTATTAGGTGAATATATAATGGTTGTGTTTTATTTTGAAAACGTGGAGCGATGTGCAAGAGTTGTATTCATTGGGGCGGAGTTTACTCTTTGGAGAAGACATAAACATTTGGTCAAAGGCGTTTTTGGAGTCAAACATCCCGATGGTGGATTCCAAACTGCCATGAAACGTTCGGGTTAGACACACAGTCATCCGAAGCGATGTTTAACATGAGGCAAAACCCACGGTGGCATATTAAAATAACTATAGTGTGATGATGATAATTTATGCTTTGGGCGCTGCGAGAATGATATAATCAAAGAGAAGGCATCATGGATAAGCTCAAAGGCCCGAAGGCGTTTTCAGCTTACATTAAAAGTATATACCTGCCAAACATTGTGGTAACACGGGTCAGGAAGTTATGGAAGCGCAGCATGCAAGTTAAACGTTGTATGGCTGTCGATTTTACGTTTCGAATATGAGGCAGACAGTTACAAACGGACGCCAACGTGAGATGGTGCAACGAAGCTACGTGGACACGTTGCATGGGAACCAACGTGCGATGGCAAGGTCTCAACTTACGTGGCATGCTATGACAACTATGGCGCGACATCGACGGTCTATGACCATGTTTTAAGCGGTGTAATAGCATGTGTTTCCCCAACCATGTGACACGTGACATATGGACGCAAATAGTTCTGTGGGCTCGAGTGCTTCTACGCTGAAATGTCTTTTTCACTGTTTCATTTCACAAGTCATGAGATCAAAATATTCGATAGCCTTGAGCAAATATATACATATGGTGATCCAATGTCTTGGTGCAAATTGCAATATTCTCCAAACCATATAAGGTTAATAGAACAATATAAGGCTACGTATGGGCGCCGAGCAGACTTGTATGATGATCGTGTTTTATACTACGACGCTTTTATGTTTAAAGCATGGTCGGAGTGTATGACCAACCCACAAAATCACGTTATAATAACTTTGTTGTGTTACCAACGGGTGCAAACGGTTTGACACTGCAGTTTTATCCACGGCATTTTAACACTTATGGTCATAAGAGAATAGGTTTGACGGTCAAACAACTTGCGTTGAGACACGCGGTTTCAAAACTGTGTAAGGTGGCGAACAAAACCATGTAAAACGTTGCATGAATCACATGTTCGATGGCTGGTTTTCAATCCATAATAAACGTTCGCACCCAGAATTTTTGTGTTTAAAAATCCACGAGCCAAACATCATAATAAACGTGTAATAGCATGCAAGCATGGCGCCGGTGGAGTCTTGAATTACGGTAAACGTTGAAGCAGATACAGGACGGTCGAAGTTGCGTCTAAAGCATGCAATGGCTTAAACGTTCTTGTCAGCGCTAATCGTGCTCCTTACCAGCTGTTTCCTGCCCGTCGCATGTTCGCCAATGTGAAATAGCTCGCCGAGGAAGAAAGTTTCCCATGCAAAATGCTGCCTTCAGTAACCGCCCATATCTCAGTAGTTCGTTGGAGGCAACAGTGTTTGGTATTACCCAGCGTCGATTTAGCTGCGACAGCGTGAAAAAATGGCACGGAGTTCCATCATGGATGCGTGCGCGTGGATTTAGCTGAGATAGCATGGAATAATGACAACAAAATCCCGTCCAGAATGCATGCCCTCAGATTTAGCTGATTTGTCATCGCTGCAGAATACAGATCTGCCAGAAGAAGAAAAACACTCATTTGGACGAGCGCATCATTGATATCTAATCCCTGTGTTCTATTTGTGAGAGTTTGGTCTCCTCAGGCATTTTCCGCATGGCTTTGTCTTTACCAGATATCGAATCACATGAGGTCCCTCTATGATAGCTTCGATACGCAAAATTGGCACACGCATTATTTGAAACTGGACGAGACGTACGCTCCACATCAGGAGGGGCCTTTTCACAGCGTTTTCTCCCATAGGAATTCCAAGCTCTCAAATGTCAAAGAAGATAGTGGCCTTTAGGATATATCAGCTTACGATGTGTTACAATCTATCGGCATATGTAAAAGGCTCAGTAGCTGTTGTGGTGCATGAATTGAAACATGCACCATTCGAACGATGAGCCTATCGAAGAAGCCCTTCGACGCTCATGGCCTTGGACCCCACAGATAAGTTCGCAATCTGAGTGCACTACGATGATGATAAATGGAGGAGGAATTTGAAGTACTCGGCGAGCCACACTTATGGTCACATCCAAACTCGCCTCTTCCTCCAAACTGCGACCAGATCATATGACAGAGAGACATGTCCATACATGGAGGCCACGCCTACCATTGAATAAGTACTTTGCTATTACACCACCCCAAAACAAAATTCAACGCAGATGCAAAGTTTTGTGGTTGGACTGGCATAGGATTGTAAGTGAGGTCGCAGTCCTCCTTAGTCAAGATACCTGAGATTCTCCGATTAAAGATGGCAAGTATTGCTCCTCTAATAAGTAAAAAAAAAAAAAAAAACAATGAGCATGAATGCCTGCGGTGAACGCTGAGGACGTGAATGAAGAAGCTCGTGACTGTCAAGCATTTAATCTGAGACTTAAAGAGAACCTTGTGCGTGGGGAAGATGATGATCCTGTCAAAGGAAGGGCAGAGAAAAGTCTGCACATGCCATTTTCTCTGATTGACAAAATCTTGACCACACAGGGGTCTAAATTCATTTGTCTTCTCTCTTGCAAATTAATTAAAGTGCCCTTAGCATTATTATCAGTCAATCTATGACCTCTGTTGTTTTATTGCAGGAAGAACCTTCGAGTTTGCGCAAAGAGAAAATGCCTTCCCCAGCAAATAGTAGGACCTGTTCAAACAAGCGCATCCCCATGAGTCTCCGAAGAAAGCACTTTATGTTCGAGAGCACCCGGCCACATTCACCGAAAGAAGACTACAGCTCGCAAATATGCCAAGATCGCACATCTTCGGTTTGCACCTTTTGCGACCCAGCGACCTAGCGACCTAGTCGCAAGGTCGCAAGGTCGCATACTTTCAGTTTTTAGCCTTTGCGACCCTGCGACCCAGCGACCTAGTCGCAAGGTCGCAAGGTCGCATTTCTTTGGTTTTCAGCCTTTTGCGACCCTGCGACCCAGCAACCTAGTCGCAAGGTCGCAAGGTCGCATTTCTTTGGTTTTCAGCCTTTTGTGATACTGCGACCCAGCGACCTAGTCGCAAGGTTGCAAGGTCGCATTTCTTTGGTTTTCCTCCTTTTCGCGACCCAGCGACCTAGTCGCAAGGTCGCAAGGTCGCATATCTCAGTTTTTCCACCTTATGCGACTCTGCGACCCAGCGACCTAGTCGCAAGGTCGCAAGGTCGCACCTTGGCAATTCTCTTGCAACCTGCGACCCCGCGACCCAGTCAATTCGCAGGTCGCAACAACAGCAGCCAGGTCGCAGGTCGCAACAACGGCTCAGGTCGCAGGTCGCAAAAGAAATGGGTCGCAAGGCAACCCAACGGTCAAGAAGCTGAACAGTCAAGAAAGCCCAACGGGCAGTTTTGGCATTATAAATACTCCTACGGGAACTTGTATAGTGAGGGGCTTTTTCCTTTTGGAAACTGAAGAACTACATGGCATTGTATTGAAGGATTGTACCCTTACGCATCTGAATATAGAGATACTTGTTAAAACACCCTATGGTTATGATGTGTTTTGCTGTGAAAACACTGTGTGTATTCCTTGTACAGTTTCAGAACATCCTATGATTAATGAAGCTGCACTCTTTATGTCATCATTTATGCGTCATGGCTATCTGTGTTGTATCAATGATGTTTATTTTATCATCTGTTCTAATAATGAATGTTAATGAACTATTTTGTTAGCATTTCGTTTCATCTTTCAGAAGTAAAAGGATATCTCATCATAAAGGACTATTCCTTTTGTGGTCAGACTACCTTATAAGCATTACCCCCAAAAGATGTGTTGCTAATGACATCTCTTGAGGTGTACATGCTTTATTCATAATCTTGCTACGCATAGTGTTTGATTCGGGTCTAATACATCAATCATGTATTCTGTATCACGTGAATAAGTGTATGTCCGCTAGTTCAAACAGGTTCTTTTGAGACCGAAGGGAAGTCACCTTAAGTGGTAGCCGGACCCACACCCCGGACGGGATCCCTACTCCAAACGGTTTAAGGTCTAATTGGGACTTTCTACCGAGGAGATCCCCTACTGTTGGCCGGACAAATTTTCCCGTCAACAGAATTGGCGCTAGAAGGAGGGCTTGAACCTCCGACCAGATGTTTAACGAAAAGGGGGGGGCCAGATGACAAGCTGAGCCCTTAGAGCCTGCAGTTAATCTCATATCTGTAATGGCTCGTTCCCAAATCATTCTCCCGAGATGTTTGTCGGAGTTTTATAAGCCTGGATACTTCATCCCCGATAAACTTATGTATCACTTGTCCCAGTTAAAATTTGATGGTGAAAATGGGGTGTCCATAACCCAACACTGTTCAGATTTTTGTGACTTCGGTGAGTGTTATGAAATTGACGATGAGGGTTTGTTCTGTTTGCTTTTCTTCCTCACCCTCGAAGATCGTGCTAAGCAATGGTGTTGCACTTTGCCGGAGTCTTCCATCCATTCATTTCAACAACTCGCCCATAAATTACAACAAGCTTTTCACAAGTATGATCCTCATGATGTTGTAATGAAGTTACATCTCATCAGAATGGAACCGCAGGAATCTTTAGGTGAGTTCCTTATCAGATTCGTTCATTATTGTTTTGAGTTCCGTGAGAGGGATGTTGATTGGAAATATTTAGGTGAACAGTTCAAGTATGTGATTTCCCTTAAGCAATTTCAATTAGATCCTAGTGTTCCCTATGATGACCCGCAAGTTACCGGCTATTTGGACTTTTTCACTAAGGCTTCCTTGTCCATCTCCCCGAGTCCAGGCCACATTCAGGCCTCCAAAGAGAGTGTTGCTATTTTTGATATTCTCGCCCCTCTTCCTGAGTTGTATGGGAGTGGGGTTGTGACCTTGGAAGTCTTGAGTAAGGATAGAGACTGGCAGGAGGATAAAGCCGATTGCACCACCTTTGAGCCTTTCACGTACCATGTCGAATCTAAACACCCCAGTGGATCATTATCTCTTTTGACGCATGAAACCTACCCGGAGCCCACTCAATGTCTCCCTGGACTTAGTCATGAATCTAGTTCACATTCAGATTATGAATCTGGCTCAGATTCGGATTATGAATCTGGTTCATATTTGGATTACGAATCCGGTTCAGATTCGGATAATGAATCTAGCTCGCATTCAGACTATGAATCTGGTTTACATACGTATTATGAATCGACTCCTACCACGCATAAAGTTTATTCCCTTACAAGGCATGTCAAATCATTGTGTCCTCTGAACGACACTAATGTGCGTGTTGAAAAGCCTCGTGTGGTTAACGCCCCTGCGATTCAATCTTTTCGTTCATTATTTCCTAGTTTGTTTCTCGATCCCGCCACACCAGTAATTTCTTCGAGACATTCAAAATTGCCTTATACTGGTATTGGCGACAATCATAAGCACGTAGAAGGTGTTTCACAATCACAGTCCAAAATCGATGAATCTGTTACATCTGACTTTTCTCACTTGGGATCTTTAGATAGCCATAGGAGTGATTCCCCGTCTGAACAACTTCAAGATGTTCCCTCTGTTGATCCATCCCAGTTGGTAACTCTCGGGGAGCCTGACATCTCAGGTACCCATTTCGAGCAAATCAATGATTACAGTGATCCCTTCTTATCTGAAAACATGTTCAATCATACCATCGAGGACTATCACTCGGATCTCTTGGCTGACCCTATGAGGACACCTGAATTCGATGATTCTCTTTCAAAAGATTCAAATACCCACCAAAAAATCGAAACGCTTCAGCTTCCGCCGACCGTTTCTGAAATGACCATTCCCCAGTACCATACTCCTTCCAGCATAAATGCGTCGAATTCACCCCATCCTGGCAAATCTGGAGAATCCGAAATTTTGATTTATCAATCTGTCAGTGTGCAAACATTTGACCAAATTGATACAAAGCCTACTGACATCTTTCAAATCACTGCAATTGACAATCATACCCATTCGCCTGTTGATCTCGCCAAGCAGTCAAAGTTGGAAAACCCCTTGCCCAAAGGTCCAGAGTTTGTGCAAAGCAGTGAGGAATTTCAGGCTCCTTTAAACGTGGATTCAGATCCCCATACCCTTAACCAAACCCAGGGGCCAGGAGCAACCCCGGACTAGATTGTTCGAAACTAGAATTTCTACGCTTGGATGTGCGTGCATCTATAATTCACCTGGCACTTGCATATTGTTTCCTTTCCACAAAACTGATGATCCCCAGCACCATGATGAGATTTTCGATCAACTCGACCAAACCTATTCGGTGGATGTGCCTCCAAACAAGAAATATCTTAAGCCCCTCCCATCAGACCTAGGATTGTGCATGAATGATTTTATGTCGCTTATCAATAATGTTGAGTTTCAAGAACAGATTGAGGTATATCAAGATGAGAGCGGGAATCAGCCTGCACAATCTGTTCTGGCCTGTTCTTTGGTAGGTATCTATGATCGTCTTGTCGTTGCACCGACTCCTCAGGTAAGTTTTGTTGCTACTGCACTTTTTTGGATACTAGCTCTGATCTTGACCATGCTTGTCCTTGCAGGTCGGGAACTAATGCGGTGGCTGCATTGGAAAACTGATTTTACCTAACCCGATCGCATCATTGGTTAACTAGGGTTTAGATGTAGGCTAGCTAGGACCTGCAATAAAATTTTTAGTTCAAAGTTAATTAGGTTTACTTGCCAAATTTTTTACTTCATAGGTTAAAATTTTGTTTTGCTGTTTTGTTTACGATTAATATCTTAGGCAACATCATGTTACAAGTATCTTCCTTCATTTCCTCTTCAGTTGCTTTTTGCTGCATAAATAATCATTGCTTGTATTACGCCTCTTTGCCACCTACAACTGGTTGATCGTTCTCACACATGGCGTTGCATTGCATCTTAAACATCGCCCAGTTCATTGTGGCGTACTCTTTCTTCCTCACATCATTTCTGTCATGTCGCCGGCCGCTGCACAAGCCCTCATTGCAACCCTATCACCTTGCAGTCTTGTTTTGCCCTGATTGCTGAAGCAGTTACCCCAGTGTTTTGTGTGAGGTTGCGGTGGCTATCTCAAGAGGCAGATTTCTCTTAGGACCAGTCATCGAAGTCGCATTATTAACAATATGCCTATGAGTCTAAACCTATTATCTGGGGAGATACGAGCCAGTTTTCTGTGGGAGACCTGATGAGTTGAAATGGCCCATACCCGTAAGCCTAAGACTTGTGCCCAGCATAGTCTTGGATGTTTTAATGTGTTGTTCTGCGTGCTGCGCCTATTGTGGTGAATGGGATGTGAAGTTTTGGCATGAGGGCAAACCCAAATCAGGATATCTTTCAGTTTCTGTAACACAAGAAACAACCTCTCTTGCTCGTAAAATAAGTCGGGATCCCTCATCTGCCCATGAAAAATAAGTGCCATGAGCACATGAAAATAAGTGCCACGAGCACATGGAAATAAGTGCTGTAAGCACATGAAACAAATAAGGGTAAAGGATTGAGAAAGGCTTCCTGCGCAGAGAGGTAATGCGACGACTCCGCCGGGGTACTGACCAGGCTCGCTGGCAGCGGAGCAACGTTTGTGATTTCTTGAAGTGACTCCGTCGGGGTACTGTCCAGGCCTGCTGGCAGCGGAGCAACACCAGAATCTTACTTTAAAAATCCTGAAAATAATAAGCCCACTGCCTTGCTCGTCACATCATCAACAAACTACCGGTGTCTGTGAGATTTCTCTTTGATGTGTTTCTGAATAGCGGGACTTAGCGAGGCACAAGGATTAGGCATACTCGTAAATGGCCAAAGCAATAAAAAGGGTACCCATGCAGCTGGTTCAATATTCCCTTGCATCATTATCCGGACTCAGACTATTGTGGTGATGTTGACAGAGATGCTGGATTCTACCAGTGGTTCGCCATTTTTTGTAGCCGCTACAACACCACCCAAAATTTTGGGTATATTTAAAATTTCGGGTTCCCCCTCTGCTCGCTTAGGCGTTGGAGTCTTTAACCTGATCTGCAATCGACTACATCCCAGTGACCTATCCCCAACCCCTCATGAGTTTTCTCACCATCATGATCAGATGTCCTTATTGCAATCACGCCATATGTGGGGAGGATCATCCAGCGTGTGCCCGAACACTCTTGTCGCAGTCACGCCATATGTAATAAGATTGACATGCATATGTTTGAATAGAAACCTGTCTTGTATCGATCATTAATAGCTCCCTCACCATGGGTCATTAAGCAAGTTGTTTGAATACCTCTCTTATGCTCATTGGTCTCATATGTTTTATCTAGGGACACCTTTCGCGAAGAATAACTATGAACTAATTAATGTGATGTGTTTATGCAGGTCAATCCCTGACAAATAAACTCATCAATGATTGTCATGGCACTGAGGGAATAAGATTAAGCTCAATGACAAGGATGCACCCACAAGTGTGATGAAAGAGCAAGTTAACATTTTCAGAGGGATGATGATGTGTCGTGTGTTCATTCACTCAAAGAAACAAGGAGGCACTGGGCACCAGGAAAATCTTATGATAACACCATTGATATTAAAAGATAAGGGTTTCTCGCATCATTAACGGAGGTGCCATCTCACGAATGCACATTTTGATGTGGGCAAGACAATGACACAGCAAAAAAGGGTTTCTTCCATCTCCCGCAGTTTAATGAAATGGTTCACGAGTTTGAAATGCGTTTTGATAAACATCGAAGAGGTCATCACTGTCAGTTTGGTGATTCAGTTTGAATTTGCTCCTTTCAGTACATCCTCATCCATCAAAGTACAGAGGTAGAGATGAGTGTTCAGGAAACTGCTACATTAATAGTGTTGGCGCAATTTCAAACATCTAAATGTACCTTTGGGAAGCAAGTTTTTGTCAAACTCCAAGCTACACAGTGGGTGCAAAAGTTGTGGTTGTATACAATTAAACCAGGGAAAATTCATATGGTTTCAAGGCCATGAGAAATTGCAGGGCAAAACCAAGGCATAACATTATAAAAGGCGCGCAGGCGAGGGATCAAAAGTTGCGTTATATATTTATGCCAAGGGTCAAATACATATGATTTTTTTTAATCCATTCGAGGCAGATATATATAAAATGCTCAACTTGAAAGATTGCAATGGAGGAATGAAGCCAATGTCTACGTTGCATGGCTTATATGTGAACGAACTTTTCCCCGCCGAAGTCTACGTATTAGGTAAATATATAATGGTCGTGCTTTATTTTTGAAAACGTGGAGCGATGTGCAAGGGTTGTATTCAGTGGGGCGGAGTTTACTCTTTGGAGAAGACATAAACATTTGGTCAAAGGCGTTTTTGGAGTCAAACATCCCGATGGTGGATTCCAAACTGCCATGAAACGTTCGGGTTAGACACACAGTCATCCGAAGCGATGTTTAACATGAGGCAAAACCCACGGTGGCATATTAAAATAACTATAGTGTGATGATGATAATTTATGCTTTGGGCGCTGCGAGAATGATATAATCAAAGAGAAGGCATCATGGATAAGCTCAAAGGCCCGAAGGCGTTTTCAGCTTACATTAAAAGTATATACCTGCCAAACATTGTGGTAACACGGGTCAGGAAGTTATGGAAGCGCAGCATGCAAGTTAAACGTTGTATGGCTGTCGATTTTACGTTTCGAATATGAGGCAGACAGTTACAAACGGACGCCAACGTGAGATGGTGCAACGAAGCTACGTGGACACGTTGCATGGGAACCAACGTGCGATGGCAAGGTCTCAACTTACGTGGCATGCTATGACAACTATGGCGCGACATCGACGGTCTATGACCATGTTTTAAGCGGTGTAATAGCATGTGTTTCCCCAACCATGTGACACGTGACATATGGACGCAAATAGTTCTGTGGGCTCGAGTGCTTCTACGCTGAAATGTCTTTTTCACTGTTTCATTTCACAAGTCATGAGATCAAAATATTCGATAGCCTTGAGCAAATATATACATATGGTGATCCAATGTCTTGGTGCAAATTGCAATATTCTCCAAACCATATAAGGTTAATAGAACAATATAAGGCTACGTATGGGCGCCGAGCAGACTTGTATGATGATCGTGTTTTATACTACGACGCTTTTATGTTTAAAGCATGGTCGGAGTGTATGACCAACCCACAAAATCACGTTATAATAACTTTGTTGTGTTACCAACGGGTGAAAACGGTTTGACACTGCAGTTTTATCCACGGCATTTTGACACTTATGGTCATAGGAGGGTAGGTTTGACGGTCAAACAGCTTGCGTTGAGACACACGGTTTCAAAACCATGTAAGGTGGCGAAAAAAACCATATAAAATGTTGCATGAATCCACTTGTTCGATGGCTGGTTTTCAATCCATAATAAACGTTCGCACCCGAATTTTGTGTTTAAAAAATCCTGAGCCAAACATCATAATAAACGTGTAATAACATGCAAGCATGGCGCCGGTGGAGTCTTGAATTACGGTAAACGTTGAAGCGGATACATGATGGTCGAAGTTACGTCTAAAGCATGCAATGGCTTAAACGTTCTTGTCAGCGCTAATCGTGCTCCTTACCAGCTGTTTCCTGCTTGTCGCATGTTCGCCAATGTGAAATAGCTCTCCGAGGAAGAAAGTTTCCCATGCAAAATGCTGTTTTCAGTAACCGCCCATATCTCAGTAGTTCGTTGGAGGCAACAGTGTTTGGTATTACCCAGCGTCGATTTAGCTGCGACAGCGTGAAAAAGTGGCACAGAATTTCATCATGGATGCATGCGTGTGGATTTAGCTGAGATAGCGTGGAATAATGACAACAAAACCCCGTCCAGAATGCATGCCCACAGATTTAGTTGATTTGTCATCGCTGCAGAATACAGATCTGCCAGAAAAAGCAAAACACTCATTTGGACGAGCGCATCATTGATATCTAATCCCTGTATTCTCATTGTGAGAGTTTGGTCTCCTCAGGCATTTTCCTCATGGCTTTGTCTTTACCAGACATCGAATCACATGAGGTCTCTCTATGATAGCTTCGATACGCAAAATTGGCACACGCGTTATTTGAAACTGGACGAGACGTACGCTCCACATCAGGAGGGGCCTTTTCACAGCGTTTTCTCCCACAGGAATTCCAAGCTCTCAAATGTCAAAGCAGATGGTGGCCTTTAGGATATATCAGCTTACGATGTGTTAAAATCTATCGGCATCTGTAAAAGGCTCAGTAGCTGTTGTGGTGCATGAATTGAAACATACACCATTCGAACGATGAGCCTATCGAAGAAGCCCCTCGACGCTCATGGCCTTGGACCCCACAGATAAGTTCGCAATCTGAGTGCACTACGATGATGATCCGACTGTCTAAAATGAAGAAACTGTTACAATAATGGATAATGTGTTACAACCAGGAGGGAGAGAATTTCGGGGAAATGCCTCAGCAAACCCTGCCCATGGTCTGTCAAAACTCGCCTCTTCCTCCAAACTGCGACCAGATCATATGACAGAGAGACATGTCCATACAAGGAGGCCACGCCTACCATTGAATAAGTACTTTGCTATTACACCACCCCAAAACAAAATTCAACGCAGATGCAAAGTTTTGTGGTTGGACTGGCATAGGATTGTAAGTGAGGTCGCAGTCCTCCTTAGTCAAGATACCTGAGATTCTCCGATTAAAGATGGCAAGTATTGCTCCTCTAATAAGTAAAAAAAAAAAAAAAAGCAATGAGCATGAATGCCTGCGGTGAACGCTGAGGATGTGAATGAAGAAGCTCGTGACTGTCAAGCATTTAATCTGAGACTTAAAGAGAACCTTGTGCGTGGGGAAGATGATGATCCCGTCAGAAGGAAGGGGCAGAGAAAAGTCCGCACATGCCATTCTCTCTCGATCGACAAATCTTGGACCACACAGGGTCTGAATTCATTTTGTCTTCTCTTTGCAAATTCATCAAAGTGCCCTTTAGCATTATTATCAGTCAATCTATGACCTCTGTTGTTTTATTGCAGGAAGAACCTTCGAGTTTGCGCAAAGAGAAAATGCCTTCCCCAGCAAATAGTAGGACCTGTTCAAACAAGCGCATCCCCATGAGTCTCCGAAGAAAGCACTTTATGTTCGAGAGCACCCAGCCACATTCACCGAAAGAAGACTACAGCTCGCAGATATCCAAGGTCGCACATCTTCGGTTTACACCTTTTGCGACCCAGCGACCTAGCGACCTAGTCGCAAGGTCGCAAGGTCGCATACTTTCAGTTTTTAGCCTTTGCGACCCTGCGACCCAGCGACCTAGTCGCAAGGTCGCAAGGTCGCATTTCTTTGGTTTTCAGCCTTTTGCGACCCTGCGACCCAGCGACCTAGTCGCAAGGTCGCAAGGTCGCATTTCTTTGGTTTTCAGCCTTTTGCGACCCTGCGACCCAGCGACCTAGTCGCAAGGTCGCATTTCTTTGGCTTCTCCTTTTCGCGACCCAAATACCTAGCAACCTAGTCGCAAGGTCGCAAGGTCGCATATCTCGCTTTTCCACCTTATGCGATCACACTACACGACTCCAGTCGCAAGGTCGCAAGGTCGCACTATAATTCCTTCTGCAACTCCGCGACCCCGCGACTCGGGAACATTCGCAGTCGCAACAACAACAAACAGTCGCAGTCGCAACAACTACTGTGTCGCAGGTCGCAAAAGGAATGAGTCGCAAGGCAACCCAACGGTCAAGAAGCTGAACAGTCAAGGAAGCCCAACGGGCAGTTTTAGCATTATAAATACTCCTACGGGAGCTTATACCAAGGGGGCTTTTTCCTTTTGGAAACTGAAGAACTACATGGCATTGTATTGAAGGATTGTACCCTTACGCACCTGAATATAGAGATACTTGTTAAAACACCCTATGGTTATGATGTGTTTTGCTGTGCAAACACTGTGTGTATTCCTTGTACAGTTTCAGAACATCCTATGATTAATGAAGCTGCACTCTTTATTTCATCATTTATGCGTCATGGCTATCTGTGTTGTATCAATGATGTTTATTTTATCATCTGTTCTAATAATGAATGTTAATGAACTATTTTGTTAGCATTTCGTTTCATCTTTCAGCAGTAAAAGGATATCTCATCATAAAGGACTATTCCTTTTGTGGTCAGAATACCTTATAAGCATTACCCCCAAAAGATGTGTTGCTAATGACATCTCTTGAGGTGTACATGCTTTATTCATAATCTTGCTACGCATAGTGTTTGATTCGGGTCTAATACATCAATCCTGTATTCTGTATCACGTGAATAAGTGTATGTCCGCTAGTTCAAACAGGTTCTTTTGAGACCGAAGGGAAGTCACCTTAAGTGGTAGCCGGACCCACACCCCGGACGGGATCCATACTCTAAACAGTTTAAGGTCTAATTGGGACTTTCTACCGGGGAGATCCCCTACTGTTGGCCGGACAAATTTTCCCGTCAACAGGTCGAAGCCCTAGAGGTCGGAGCCTCATCAAAGTCCAATTTGGTGCTTGGCAATAGGTTGGTGCCTGTTTCATTAAAATTTTTGGTGCCCTTCACTCATCTATTGTATACTATTATTAAAAAATGGATTGAAGTTCTCATTAGTCCTTAATATCATTATTATACACCTCTCTGTTTTTAATTGTGAAGAATGTAACTGGAAATAATTAACAATTGAAAAGAAATACTGATTCACCCCCCTCTCAATATTTCCAACAATTAGTATCGGTGCCAACTTCTTCAATATCAGCCTAATAGCTGGAAGAAGGATTCTTAGGCACAATGAAGAACATGGAAGCAACAGTGAAACTACCTATCTTTGATGGAATGAATTTTGGTTTTTGGAAAAGGAGGATTTCCTACTATCTAATGTCTCTTGGTCCTGAAGTATGGAACTCTGTTTTGGATGGGTACAAATATCCTGCAAATCTTCCAACTGATCAAGATGAAAGAAGAGCTTACATTGCTAATGCCAAAGCTTTAAATTCCATCACTAGTGGAATTACCAATTCTGAATTTACGAAAGTCATGAACTATGACTCAGCCAAAGAAGTATGGGATAAGTTGGTTTCTCTTTATGATGGCGACTCCAAAGTCAAGAAGGAAAAGATTCAAACCTATATAAGACAATTAGAGAGTCTGAAAATGGATGATGAAGAAGATATTGCATCATATTTTCTTCGAGTAGCTGAAGTGCTTAACTCTCTTAGAGGACTAGGAGAAAATATTGAAGAAAGCACCATTGTTCAAAAAATCCTGAGATCGCTTCCTGACAGATTTGACTCCAAAGTAAGTGCCATAGAAGAAATGAAGGATCTAGATACTCTCAAGATGGATGAACTCCATGGAATTCTCATTGCCTATGAGATGAGGAAAGGGAGTCCAAATTTCAAAGAAGCAGCCTTCAAAGCCTCAAGATCTACAAAAGAAGGAAAAGGATGGAATTACAACAGCGATGAATCTGATACTGAAAACGAATTAGCTCAATTTGTACAAAGACTAAAAAGAGGATCCAAGCTAAAAGGTAAGTACCCTCTTATTTGTTTCAATTGTGGAAGAATAGGTCATTATGCTGCAAAATGTCCCCATAAACATGATAGTGATGATGAAAAGGACTCTAAAAGGATGATCTACAAAAAGAAAGGGTTTAATAAAAAGAACTTCTTCTCTAAACAAGATGATTCCGATGAAGATGAATTTGTAGTCCAATGAAGATAAATGTGGCCTAGCTCTATGTGCTCATAGTGAAGAAAATCATTGGTTCGTGGATAGTGGATGCTCGAGACATATTACAGGTGACTAAAAGAAGTTTATCTCATTGAACAATAAAAATGGAAATGTATCCTTTGGAAGTTTATCTACTAAAATCAATGGAAAAGGGACTGCTACCCTTGTCAATGGACTAGGAAAGGCTCAAAATACCTTGCTAGTAGAAGGGCTCAAACACAATCTCTTAAGTGTTAGCCAGATTTGTGACCAAGGACATAATGTTGTCTTTAGTACAAAATATTGTGAAATAAGAGACTCATCCTCAGGAGAGCTTGTGGCGAAAGGAGTAAGCACACCAGATAATGTTTACATTCTCAGTAGAATTCAAGAAGATAAATGTTACTTAAGTCAAACGGATGAAAGTTGGTTATGGCACAAGCGATTGGGGCATACAAATTTTGATAACCTAGTCAACATCAGCAAAATTAATGCAGTAAGGGATATTCCAAAAATGTGCAAACCAAATCAATTTATATGTGGCCCATGCCAACATGGAAAGAAAACCAGAAGTGGCCACAAAACTAAGGAGTTCTCAACAACAAAACCTTTGGAAATTATTCATGCAGATTTTTGTGGGCCAACCAGAACTCCAGCTCTTCAGGGTGAAAGGTACTTTTCTCTATTTTTTGATGACTATACTAGAATGATGTGGATATATTTCATAAAATATAAATCCGAAGCATTTGAATGTGTTAAAAATCTTAAGGCTCTCATTGAGAATGAGAAAAATTATAAGATTAAATGCCTTAGAATGGATAGAGGAGGAGAATTCACCTCAAAAGAGTTCGATAAATTTTATAAAGAGCATGAAATCGAAAGAGAACTCTCTACTTCTAGGACACCCCAATAAAATTGAGTGGTTGAAAGAAGGAACTGAACCATTCAAGAAATGGCAAGGACAATGCTACTAGCAGCCGATTTGCAACCAAAATTTTGGATAGAAGCAGTTGGCACCACAGTTTACACCTTAAATCGAACTCAACTAAGACCAAATAATGAAAAGAATCCTTATGAATTATGGAAAGGAAGACCTGCTTCAGTAAAATATTTTAGGGTTTTTGGAAGCAAAAGTTTCATAAAAGTAAATGATGACTCACCAAGTAAATTTGATTCAAGAGTTTATGAAGGAATATTTCTTGGATACTCCACTAGGAGCAAAGCTTACAAATGTTACAACTATCATCTACGAAGAATAGTGGAAAGCATTGATGTAAATATTGATGAAGGCCTTCCAGAAAAAGGAATTAAAGATCATGAATTTGAGCCTTTCCTTGAACAAAGTGAAGAAGAAGAACCTGAAAAATAAGAGGATAATGAAGAACCTCGAAGAGAACCTCAAAATGAATCTTCAAAAACTCCCTCCAAGATCAAGTTTGTTCAAAGATATCATCCAGAAGAACAGGTCATCGGAAATATAGATGAAGGAATCTAAACTCGAGGAAGGATGATAAGGACCCCTAGGAAAAATGATGTGGCTCTATTATCTTTAATAGAACCTGAAATTTTTTCTCAAGAAAGAAAAGATCCTCATTGGATAAAGGCCATGGAAGAAGAAATGTCTCAAATTGAGAAAAATGAGACTTGGGAACTGGTACCTCGCCCAAAAGATAAAAATATAATTGGAAAAAAATGGGTATTCAAAAACAAGATGAATGAAGATGGAAAAATCATCAGAAATAAAGCGAGACTTGTCTACAAAGGATACTCACAAATCGAAGGAATTGACTTCAAAGAAACCTTTGCACCAGTAGCCCAAATGGAAGCCATAATAATGTTTCTAGCATTTACTTGCTCAAAAGGATTCAAGGTTTATCAAATGGATGTAAAATCAGCATTCCTGAATGAAGGTCTCAAGGAGGAAGTTTACATGGAGCAACCAGAAGGATTTTATCTTGCTGAAGGAAAATACCTTGTATGAAAACTAAAAAAGGCCTTGTATGGATTGAAACAAGCTCCTAGAGCATGGTATGAAAAGTTGGATTACTATCTGCAACAAGAAGGTTTTGAAAAGGGAGTGGCAGGTAGAAATCTCTACATGAAGATGGAAAAGGAAAAACTTCTGATCACCCTTGTTTACGTCGATCATCTAATATTTTCTAGCAATGATGAAGAAATGAGCCCTGAATTTTCTCTAAATATTTCCAAAAAAATTGAGATGTCAATGATTGGTGATTTGTCATACTTTCTTGGGCTACAAATATCTCAAACCTCTGCAGGAATGTTTATATCTCAAGAAAAATATCTTAAAGACATGCTTAAAAAATATGGGATGGAAGATTGTGCACCTACGAGCACACCAATGACCACAGATTGTAAACTAAGCAAAGACGATGATACCCCCCAAATAGATGCAACTATTTACAGGTCAATAATTGGAGCTCTCCTATACTTAACTGCTACAAGACTAGATATTATGCAAGCAGTAGGAATGGTAGCAAGATTTCAGTCATGTCCTAAACAATCCCATCTAGCAGCTGTGAAAAGAATTCTTAGATATCTGAAAGGAATGACTAATTTCGGTATTTGGTATCCTAAGATTTCAACTCTTATGGTGACAGCTTATTCTGATGTTGAGTGGGCTAGAAGCATGGATGATTGAAAAAGCACCAGTGGAAATGCATTCTTTATGGGAGATTGTCTTGTATCTTGGCTCAGTAAAAAGCAATCATCTATATCCCTTTCTACAGCTGAAGCCGAATATATAGCTACTGCTGATTGTTGTACACAAATTCTATGGAT
Organism: Pinus albicaulis; assembly: GCA_034641835.2. Taxonomy (NCBI): domain Eukaryota; kingdom Viridiplantae; phylum Streptophyta; class Pinopsida; order Pinales; family Pinaceae; genus Pinus; species Pinus albicaulis. The sequence continues at coordinate 93,993,318 of CM076584.1, read as the reverse complement.
GAAGGAAGCCTTGAAGGATGTCAACATAGAAACTAAGCAACTAATTACTATTTTTGTGAAAATACTAGCGCCATCAGTCTTTCAAATAATCCAGTGATGCACTCAAGAACCAAACATATTCCAATCAAATACCACTTTCTCCGTGTACAAGTTGCTAAACACAATATCAGGGTGGAATACGTCAATACAAAAGATAAAATTTCGGATATCTTTACAAAACCTCTTCCACAAGAAGCATTTGAGTATCTTCGCCAAAAGATGGGGGTCATTGCTCTTGCATCACATTAAATCAGGTAGCATGTCAGGGGTACAGTATGTTAGGGGGAACAACATGACAGGGGGAGAACTTTGGTACCCCATTGCCATTGATGTCAAAGGGGGAGAGAAGAATAATATTGCCATCCAATGAAAAAGGGGGAGATTGTTAATCCAAGTTGTCATTGATGGCAACAGGTGATGAAGAAGCCTAACAATGAAGATGACCTTGGAGACAAAAAAATTTATTCTCTACACATAAATATTCAAGGTCAGTATTAAAGAAAAAATATTTTTGTCACCTTGGAGGTAGCCTATCCCAATGAATCCTAGACCATCTAAAATATTTTTTTTTTTCTTTCTAACGAGCCTTTACTTGCCCCAAAACTCCCAACGGTTGATGAGATATGGAATTTTTAAGTGAAGGAAAATTAACCACAGTAGTGAGCCGACCTATTCTTGTCCTTCATGTCAGCCTATTTGCATAGACGTTTCCTTTCATTTTGCTATGCGAAAATCACTATTTATTAAAGTTTTCAAGCTCATTATTTACCAAGGAATTTGGTCACACATCTACAGAAAAGTGCAGAGTAAGTTCACATCTCGTGAACCAAAAAAAAAAAACAAAGAGGAGAACAACGATTCTTCTTGGGCTTGAAGTTATTTAATCCACAAAATCCTATGAAGATTTTCGGACTTATCACAGTGGATTCATTACAGTGTTGTGACCTCCTGTGGCATGGACTTATAAAAATCCAATCTATGGTAAAGGAGCTCGGACCCTCTTCAATAGCAACAGTATTATCTTCAAACTGTATACATATCCCAGTTCTGTTTTAGAACATTGTGGGCCTAATCTGTGGGTTAAATTCTATTGTATAGACCTGGTAAGCAGCTACATGGCTTTTTGGGCACCCATTCCTACAGACTTAGACAAATTCACTTAAAAACAGTGGAAAATCCTCCATACGCGACTATGCCCGTGTTTTTCCGCGTGTATACGCGAGTACAGCTAGACTTTTCCGCGTATGCCATTTTAATGATTAAAAAATATATAAAAATCCCTAATTTCGCGCTGGGTTGATGGTTACTCAGGTAGTTCAACCACCCCAGCCCGTGGCCAACTGTTTCCAACTGTTGAAACTACTTGGAGGGACTATAAAAAGACCTCATGTGTATGGCCTAAGGGAGAGAGAGAAAGTATTGATATTATACTCTGTTGGTTCCCTATCCAAGTTTGATTCCCCGTGCCTCCTGCACTTTCCCAGTTCATTGTAGGAAACCCTTGTTTCCTTGAGATTTACATCCCTTTATATGTTATCTCGTATGCACCAGTTTGGAAGGAGTCTTAGCGAGGCAAGGGCTGGACGGATCCGGACGACGGTCTGCGAAGGCCTTGGAAGGATCAGGTGATCTCTCCACGATTACTTTTGTACGTACTATTTATAATACAGAAGTATCATGCTGTTCCCAAAATAAACGTGTTAGTGTATGCTTTAATGTATGAAGAATATTTGTTATATAAGCATTCATTATGATTTATTTAATGTTTTATATGAATCACACTAACATATAGAGTAGAAATATGCTGTACAACTTGTCCTTTGTGCTGGTTTCTTCTTGCATTTTAGGTTAAGGAGGAAGGACGGTTGCAGGGAGTTTGAACTCCACGTGGATCTACTTCAAACGTAGGACCAACGGGTAAACCTCTCATTCTGCTCTATGTAGTTTTTATGAATGTGCATGATCGTGTGGGTCTCTATTAAGTAGTACGCCCCTGCTCTGTGGAGGTTGAATCCCAACCAACCTCTAGGGTGTTAATTCCCCGAAACAGAACTGGCGACTCCGCTGGGGATCACATTTTTGTGATTCTCCTGTTGGGTTGTTTCAGCTGTTTGGTAGGTTGCCAACAGTTTTTTCTGTCTTTTACAGTGCAGTTTGCTTTCTTGCAGTCAGTATGAAGCTTTGATATCTTTCCCAGGCTTGTAATTTTTGTTTTTCATTATCTTTCTTTGTATACGCCTTTTTTCTTGCACACAGTCGCGTATACCCGCGAGTTTGTGTAGAAGGAACCGCGTATACGCGGGTTTCCCTCAACACAGACGCGTATACACGCTTGTTGCATAACTGCAAGGTCGCGTATACCTAGGCTGAATTTGAAATTTTAAGATTCTGGTGTTTTTGGTCTTTTCTGGCTGTGGAGGCCTGTGTTTGCAGAGTCTCTGTACTTACTGGAGTGTGACAGAAGTGGTTTCAAGTCTTGTTTCTCTTTCGTTTGTCCGAAAATTGATCTTTTGGCGAAGTGTTCTTGTTGGTGCTAGCACTCCTGGATTGAGTTCCAAGATCGCTTTCTGAGTGTTCTTGGCTGTTCTGCTTTACCAGAACAGTGAGCTTCTGCTCACTGACTCGCTCCTATCTTTGTGTTGTGCTTTGCATTGCGTTCTTTGCTTTGTTTTCGATTGGTTTTCTTGGGTTTCATAGGCTAGGGTTTTGTTGCAATTTTCGAAGAACTTTTCTTGTTTCTTTGGAGTTTTGTGTTGCAATGAATTTGCACTATTTCTCTTGGCTGTTTGATTGAGTTTTTAGTCTTCCATTGCTCTTATTGATCTTGCTATCATTAGATTTATAAGGTTTGGGGGCATAGTTGAAGTTTATGCTTGAAATTCGGTCTCGTTTTGGCTTGGATTGGGATAGTTGTTCTTGGTTTTTTTGAAGCTCTTGTTTTATAAAACTAAAAAGCCCAAAAACATTTGTTTTGCTTTTTGTTTTTTCATATCAAAAACTCAAAAAACATTGTTTCTTGTTTTTGTTTTTGTTGTTGCGTTTTTCATTTTCGTTTGGCTTCATCTTTTGAGACTTTAGTGAAGTTTCTTGCTTCTAGTTTTGGCTTGATTTTGAGGAGAGGTTGTCTTTTGATTTCTTCTTCTTCTTGTTGAGTATTTTGGTGTCTTATATTAAGAGTTCTTGTTTGCAAGAATTGGCTTTCTGGATATCAAAAGATGAGTTGAAACTGAAGGAGCCTTTTGGGAAATTTCACCTTGTTTCAAGAGACTTTTGCATCTTAGAATTTACATGCTAGTGGTCATTTGCATTAGGTGCATTGAATCATTTAGTTAGCTTCTTAGTTTTTGTGAGTGTGAGTTTGTAATTCGAAAAGAAAATACATTTTTAGTCTCGTAGAACTTATATAGAAATTGCTCTTCATCGAAAGACAAAGAACTGCATGTGCATGTAGTCAGGTTTTTATTAATTTCTTTCGCGTCAGAACATCATTGGTTTCAACTCCATATCCTTGTGACTTAATACAACAGCCCTTAAAACAAGCGATTTAATCTAAAATCAACTAGCAAGTTTTATTAAGTGTCAATCACCAACTAGCTAGGTTGTAGGGCCTTGGAATAGGAGAGAGGAGAGTTAACTCTCCAAGGCCGCTCAAACAAACATAGAAGTTTATTAATTGAGCGAAATCCAACTCCGTGAGGTGTACTGGGAAAGCTCTCATCCGAGAGTCAAGCGCGAGGGGAAGTGAAGGTTAAGAAGAGGGATACCCCCCCTCCGATTAGCTGAATCTAACCTCAAGACCGTTCCGCCCAGCTTCTGATATGGATTGGTGTCCATAGTTGTTGTTCCTAGGTTCCACACAGGTGACTGCGGGGGGGAATACCCGTGGTACCTGAGGCAGACGTCGCATCACTTTCAGCAGTACTTCTGGGGGGTGACCTTGCGAAGCTTGGGTGCTTGAGCCGGCAAAGGTTGTTGTCAGGAGGTCGGCGTAACTGTTTCTGATACCTTCGCTAGTTGTTCTGGGCCCTAATCATCCCAGACTGCTTTCGGAAGGCCCTATACTTCGCTTTCCTCTATTTTGGTGTCCGGTCCTCATCACCCGGAGCGGAAATACTTGGAGGCTGTTTGCTTGCTGTTTCTCAGGGTTTTGATTTTAGTGAGTGCTCTTTGCTCCTAGCTTGCCTAGCTTTTCACTTTTCTTGAGTCTAATATAATAAATTTGTAAAAGTGGCTGATCAAGCGCCTCGACGTTCGAGGAGAGTCCGGGGGTTATCTCCCGAGAGTGCAGAGCCTTCTTCGAGAAGGCGTAGGAGCGATCTAGCAGGTAGTTTTCACCCTGTAGAGTCTGACGCTGTGGAGAGAGATCCTCCACTAAGGTCTGAAGGTTTCGTTGCTAATTCCGGTGTCGGTTCCGAGAGGAGCGTTCCGCTCACCTCGAGAGTATTGTTTCCTCAGGAAGAAGATTTTCAGATAGAAGATATACCTGAGCCTGCAGCTACAGGTCCATCTCCTCTTCCTCTTGATCATCCGTTTGTTATTCAGTACGTCGGACCGGAGTCTGAGAGACCGCCGGATCTTCCATATCTTTCTTATCTTTCGATGGCCACGACCGGGAACGCGGCTTCTACCGTGAGTGCTGCGGGCATTCAGACCCCTGCTTCTGTCGAGGCAGGGGGCACTCTTGCTCTATCTTCGAGTGCTTCTAGCACCGCTATGTTTGGCTCTGGGTTCACCCAAGCATATGCTTCTCAATCTGGTCCCTTTGTTTCAGGGATGTCCATTGCTGGAAATCCCTCTTTTTCCTTTACCGTCGGTGCAGCTGGATCTACGCCCATGTCTAACATGGCTAGTGGATCAGCTTCGTTTCAGGGTTTCCCCTTTGGGACTGGGCATATTCCCAGTCCCAATCCTTCTTTAGGGTCGTTTCCTTTTACGTCCCAGACCCAAAGTTTTAATCCTTGGGCTCAGGGGCCAAGTTCGACTGCTTTTATGGGGTGGAATCCTATGTTTGCAACGTCGGGGGCAGGAAATCAGTTCATCGCGAGTCATCCAGGGAATGCTTCTTTCCCTGCTTCGAGTGCTTATCAGTCTTTTTCCCCTCTATCTAATGCATGGAACCCCTATCAGGGGCCTTCCTCTTCAGTCAATACTTCAGCGGGGGGAACTAGCCTGGGTTATGGTAACTCGGCGTGGGGAGGAGGTTCTTCTCCGTTTTCTACGGGTCCTTTCTAGCAGCCTGGTGCCTCATCAAATCCAGGCTATTCTTTTCAGAATGTTGGAAATCCATCCCATCAAGGATGGAATTCTCAGGCTCCGCCTCGATTACCATTTCTGGCAACGTTAAACTTGCCAGACTTGTCGAAGTTAACTAATGACCCGATTTGGTATAGTCCGGGGTGGCCTCCGGTTCCAACCAAACTTCCTTCAGACATTCCTAAGTTTGAAGGTAAGAATGGTGAAGACCCGGCAGATCATGTCACCACTTTCCACTTATGGTGCTCGTCGAACTCTCTGATCGACGACTCGATTAGATTGAGATTATTTCAGCGCACCTTAATTGGAAATGCCGCAAAGTGGTATATAGAGCTCACTGGGGGCAGTTTCGCCACATTTGGAGAACTGGCTGTCACTTTTCTTAACCATTTCCAGTTGCCTGTCAGATATGAGGCTGGGACCGAACTCCTGGCTAATTTTAAGCAGGATGAGGAAACTCACATTTCTGATCATATTCAGGAATGGAGGAGAAGGAAGAGGCTTATCAAAGCCCATATTCCAGGTGAGTTCCTTCTCGAGTGGTTTTTGAAATCTCTTCAGTCAGACATTTCAAAGGATGTATCCATGTTAGGGGTATATTCCGAGGAGCAGGCCATCTTTAGGGCCCAGCAGTTAGAGTTGATCTATTCTCAGTCTGGCATGCTTTACAAGTATTTTCCCAATGCTCCTCGCTCCAAAGTGGATCTATCGAAACCCAAACCCGGTCCGCATGGTGACGGACTTGTCGGATCGGTCAGTAGTAGTGCAGCCAGCCTGCTTTCTCAATTGCAGCAGTTGTCTTTACAATCTGCTTCTTCTGGTCAGGCTGTGCCTGCTGATTCATCACCTTCCCAGTCTTTGTCCATTAATGTTGTCCAATCTTCTGAACCCAAAGGAAATCAAAAGTCCGATGGGAAGAAGAAGGGACGTAATAAAAAGAAGAAGGGCAAGAATGGGAAGGGCAATGCAAATAAAACCAACGAGCGTGTTGCTGAAGGGCAAAAGGAGAAAAAGAAAGTAAAATTTCCGTGCAAGCTTTGTGCTGGAGATCATCTCACACACCTTTGCCCGAAAATTCAGGATGCTCAGCGCCTGTTATCTCAGCAGGGTTCTTCTAGTTCCCAGGCTATCCTAACAAACCCTTTTCCCCAAGGGCAGCAATTAATTGCTGGCGCGAACCAAAATCTTGGGGCTTCCTCTGGAGGTGCTCAGGAAGGGGAAGTTCCATCGAATATCTTTATGATGAGTGCTCACGTGGATGTCGCTACGAGATCCCGTGATTATGGCAGAGAGGAATCTTCGAAAGCTAAGGAAGTTCCTGATGCTACTGAGCCGCTTCACATCACGAAGCCAACTGTCGAGTCTACGCCTCGGATTCCGAAGGCATCCTCTAAACGTTCAACGATTAATCCGAACATGAGGGCTGCCCAGAACTACTCGATTGTAGAAGATCTGGCGCAGAGTCCTTGTGCTATGTCTGCCTTAGAGGTACTCCAGTCTTGTCCGGCTCAGCGCAGTGCTTTGCTCACTGCCATTGGGGCTATTGATCCAAAAAATTCTCTTCTGATTACCTTTGATATGAAGAATTTTATGAAGAGACTTCCTCATCACATGGCCTTCCATATTAAATCATCGTATCGGAAGACTAACATCTTTCGCACGGTTGTTGATGAGGGTGCTTCTACTTGCGTGATGTCTTTCGCATGCTGGAAGACACTTGGATCTCCAAAAGTTGCTCCGTCTAGCACTATTCTTACTGCATTCGATGGTCATTCTCACAGACCCCATGGTATTGTCCCGGCTTTGCCCATCTGTGTTGGGGGCAAAACCGTTAACATAGAAGTTGAGGTAGTAGATGCAGCCTTGGACTACAACCTTCTTTTGGGGAGGAACTGGATATATGAGATGGATGCCATTGCATCTTCATTATTTCGAATTGTATGTTTCCCCCACGAAGGGAGGATAGTCACAGTGGATCAACTGGACTGTCCTCCTGTAGACCTGGATGCGCCTTCTGACTCATCTGTGCCTAAGTTGGATAATACTAAGGCGCCTGTCGAGAATCTAGGAGTTGGAATGTATTCTTCCCCGATGGGTTCTTTTGATCTTCCTCCTCCTAAGGTGTCTATTAATGCTATTTCATCCTCCAAGGCTCCCCTTCGAAGAGAGTTCTTTCGAACTCATTATTTTTCGGACCCTTGGACCTTACCTTCTCCAACTGCCACATTGGAAGAAGGGAAAGTGGGTGGAATGGCATTCCCGATTTCTGCAGCTGAGATTGCATATCAGTCTATTGTTGACACTGCAGAATCTGATCCAACTCCTCTTTCGCCGGAAGAGTTGGATGGTGATGTGGCTCCGGCTTGGACGCTTACTTCTTCTTCTGCCCAGGATTGTCTAGATACCACTCTTCCATCTGAAGAGGCCATCCTGGAAGCAATGACAGGTATAGATATACCGTGGGATGACTTGCATCATCGGTCTTACTTCCTACCTGACTTGAGCGAAGTCGAAACAAGCTTTCCAAGTCCTCAGTCTCCTGGACCTGTTCACCCAGTCTTGAGCCCCTTAGCACCAGCACAGGTTTATGCTGAAGGGAACATGGCTGTGATCTCTCCTACTATCCCGGTGAACATCTCCAGGAATCCCAACATTATCGAGAACGTTTTCATTGGAGCTTAATGTTCCCATGAAGAGGTTCAAATCTATACCGAGCTCTTCAAAGAGTATAGGGATGTTTTTGCTTGGTCTTATGAGGAAATGCCTGGCATAGACCCATCTATCGTCCAACATGAGATCAAGACGTATGAAAACGCTAAGCCGGTCAGGCAAAAACTTTGTCCGGTTAATCCTAGGAAGGCAGCAGCTATCAAAGCTGAAGTTGAAAAGCTGCTTAAGGCGGGATTCATTTTCCCAGTTCCTCTGACTGAATGGGTTTCAAACCCCGTTCCTGTTGATAAAAAGCAAGGAACAATTCGAGTGTGCATCGATTTCAGAGACCCGAATAAGGCGTGTCCTAAAGATAATTACCCCACACCCTTCATTGATCAGATTATTGATGAGTGTGCCGGTAACGAAATTTTTTCCTTCATGGACGGTTTTTCTGGTTACAATCAAATTACTATCCGTCCAGAAGATCAACATAAGACCGCATTTATTTGTCCCTGAGGTACGTTTGCATATAAGAAAATGCCTTTCGGTCTTAAAAATGCTGGAGCTACTTTTCAGCGAGCCATGTCTTACGCCTTCCACGACATCAAGAAAATCATCGAGGCATACTTAGATGATCTAGCTGCTCATTCTCGAAAGAGGATGGATCATCCAGGTCACCTCCGACAAATATTTGAAAGATGTCGTTTTTATAAAATTCGTTTGAATCCGAACAAGTGCGTTTTCGCGGTAACATCCGGTCGGCTGTTGGGATTTATCGTGTCTAGGGAAGGGATAAGGGTAGATCCCTTCAAGGTTGAGGTAATACTTCGGTTGCCTCCCCCGTCTTCAATCCGTCAGCTTCAAAGTCTCCAAGGGAAGTCTAACTTTCTTCGGAGGTTTATCGTTAACTATGCTGAGATTACAAAGGGATATATGAGATTGTTGAAGAAAGGAGTTCCTTTTCTTTGGGACGACTACGCTCAATGCTCATTCGATTCCTTGAAAAAGGCATTGACCTCTGCTCCTTTACTGAGTCCACCCGATTATAGCAGAGATTTTCTTTTGTATCTGGCTACAGCAGAATCTACCATTGGTATGGTTCTGTTTCAGGAAGATGATGCTCTGGCTGAGCATGTTATTTACTACCTTAATCGAGGACTAGTAGGACCTGAACTGCGATACACCCCAATAGAAAAATTAGCCCTATGTTGTACTCCAGTGCCGTACAACACTTCCGAATTATATTACCTCGCAAAAATCTCGGGTTCATGTACCGACAATCCATTTCAGTTTGTCCTCAGCAGGCGAGTGATTGGGGGCAAATATAATAGATGGATTGTGATATTACAGGAATTTGATCTAGAGTTCATGTCCGCCAAATCCAAGAAGTCATTAGTCTTTGCGGAATTGATCTCCGAGTTTCCTTGTGGAGAGGAGATGATCTATGATGAGTCCTTTCCGGACGAACACTTGTTTCTAATCTCTCCACAAGATCCTTGGTATGGGGATATCATTGTGTATCTCCAGACTGCGAAGTTTCCCTCTTATTTTTCGAAAGATGAGCGTCGTAAGCTGCGTCACTTAGCTAAAAGTTATCTGATTATTGGTGATGCTTTGTACCGTCGAGGGGTTGATTCAATCCTAAGACGCTGCTTAACTTTCGAAGAAGCTGAGGCCGTGCTCAATGATTCTCACGGTGGAGCTTGTGGGGGTCATTTATCAGGGCTTGCTACAGCCCAAAAGATTTTGCGTGCTGGCTACTTCTGGCCCTCGATTTTCAAAGATTGTATTGAATCGGTCAAGAAGTGTCATCCTTGTCAGGTGTATACTCGAAAAATGCGCACTCATCCAGCTCCGCTTTTTCCAGTCGTTACTGTCGGACCCTTCACAAAGTGGGGTATGGATTATACTACTTGTAACCCGCCTTCGGAAAAAGGTCACAAGTACATTATCGTAGCAATAGATTACTTTACGAAGTGGGTCAAAGCTATGCCTACTTTTGGGAACGATGGTGAGACTGCAACTCTTTTCTTCTTCAACCAAGTTATCGCTCGTTTCGGTATACCTAGAGAGATTGTCACTGACCATGGCAGTCACTTTCAGAACAGTATGATGGCTGAGTTAGCTCTTAAATTGGGTTTCCGGCAGGAGCATTCGTCTCCATATTATCCTCAGGCCAATGGCCAGGTGGAAGCCGTGAATAAGTCCTTGAAGACAATTCTTCAACGGATGATTGATAAACATAGATCCAACTGGCACATTATGCTATATCCTGCACTCTGGGCATACAGGACATCAGTTAAAACTGCAACTGGCTTTACTCCGTTTCAGTTAGTACACGGGGTGGAATCCGTATTTTCCATTGAATGCGAGATTCCTTCCCTTAAACTGGCTGTTGAGCTTCTTCCTGACACTTCTAGTCTGGCAGAGCGGCTTCTTCATCTGGAACATCTTGATGAGCAGCGTCGAGATGCCGCCACGTTGAACGAAGCCCATAAAAACAGAGTCAAAGTTCAGTACGATAAGGCAGTTAAGCCTAGGGTCTTTTCCGAAGGTGACCTTGTTTTGGTCTATGCCCAAGAAAAAGATGCCTTGGGGGCAGGAAAGTTTAGATCGATGTGGTATGGCCCCTATATCGTCAAAAAGGTCCTTAAGAAAGGAGCGTATACCTTGGTTGACTTCGAAGGGAACGAGTTGCCGGAGCCCCGAAATGGGCTCTATCTGAAGAAGTATTATGCCTAGGCTTTGGCCTGGCATTTTGCTTTGTATATAGTAGGTTTTTTTCTTTGTACATATCTTTTTGATTTTCGATTTTTGATGAGATGGTGATGTTTTTGATCTGCTTTGGCAGGTTGGGTTGATGTCATGAGTCATTTTGGTTTCGCCGATGGTGCTAGTAGACACACCCGGAACTTAGCTTCCGCGGCTTGGGTGCTTCATTATCCTTCCGGTCAGCTGTTGGTATCAAGAGGGGTCTGCATTTGTCCTGCTTCCAATAACGTAGCAAAATACACTGCAGTCATTCATCTACTCTCGGAGGCAATATCCTTGGGTGTTGATTCGTTGGTAGTTTTCTTGGACTCCCAGCTGGTGGTGTCGCAGTTGAACAACACTTATCGGGGACGAGATCCAATTTTATTACGATTGTTCTTGAGGGTACGTTTGTTACAAAGGTCATTTCAATTTTTAACATTCATTCATATTCCTCGAGCTGACAATTGGTTTGCTGACTCATTGGCTAATCAAGCTTTAGATTGGCATATTAATCATTCAATACAATAAATTCTAATCATCAAAATCATCATACATTTGATACATTTATCACATCACATCAAATATCGCTGTATATATATCATCGGTATGTCAAAAAACTTTACAAAATTTTGGATCCATAAATGTCGTACAAAACTTGGGCTTATGCCCCATCATGTTCAGTCTCAAAAAAAATATACAGTCATCTAATATGTAAAATCTGTCTACTCCTGAGGACCCTGCCCAACGTTCCTATAGAACATCACTGCAGTGGCCACACGGCGGAACAGTCTAACCCAGTCCCGGGGTACTCCTACAACCCGTCTCTGGACGGCTTCTGGCAAGTCCTCCACAGCAGCCAGAGGGATTTGGTGGGTCAGTCCCTCCAAGTTTCTCTGTACGGCCTGGAGTGTCCTGTCAGAATCCGCTGTCTCTGCTTCACCTCTGCGGCGCTTGTGACGTGCTAGGCCCTCAGGACGAACTGGTCCAACATCTGAAACATGATCATTTTTAATTGTCAGTCATTATGAATCCAATCCAAAAGCATGTTTGTTTTTCATTTTCATACATATTTGAAAATCCAAAAAAAATCATATAAGTTAAAATTTTTGAAAAAACTTACCGACTGCTCCCCATGCTGCACCGGGTGGAAGTACTAGATCTGGATCTCCTCGGAAATCCATCCCGGCATAGGGATAGTCATCCACTGCGATGATTTGTTCTCTCCACCATAAGAAGAACTCATCGTCCCAGGTGGTCCGGGGTACCTCGCCCAACGGGCGATTCTTGGGTCCCGAGGGCTGCTGATAGTTGAGATGACTTTGGGTCTCAAAGCTGGAACTCTCTCGAAGAAGAATGTTGTCAAAATGGTTCCATAGCCAAAGTGTTTTGTTTTTGTTTGGCGAATGGAGGTCAGTTGTTGTTTCATGTTCTGTAGCAGGGCCGTGCACCAATCATACACATGAATTAAGCACTCTACAGCTATGCTCATGTGCGTCCTGGACGCCTGATGTAGTGAGGCAGATCCTGCCACTCTGCCGATGGTGAATAGGAGGATCTTTATGTGCAAATCCCTGATATCTCTGATTGTAATCTGTGTGCCAACTTTCTTGGAATTATCTACGCAATAGATTTGGACATAGTCCTCCACGGTCAACCCTCCCAGGGGCTTTCCGTGCAGATCCACTGGGTCTCCCCTCCTGGAGAGTCCAGTGATGAAGTATATATCCTCCACTTCTATGCGTAGTGGCATTTGATCAATGATGAAGCAATCCTGATCTGGCTCCCAGTAATTTACCAGCATTTCAAGCAATCTCAAATTACTTTTCATATTGGGCATTTTGAAAAATTTGAATAATCCACAATTTCGGAGGACATTTTGTGCCGCGCGATCCTGCATGACCTCTTGGTCTATTGCGTTGTGCTCACGTTCCCTCCAAGAGATAGTCATCCTGAAAAATTTCATTAAAATTTGCATTAGAAACTTCTTTTTGAGTTATGGACCTGCGCATACGCGACTTTTCCTGTGCACAGTCGCGTGTATACGCGGCTTCACTTCATTGAACTCGCGTATGCGCAGATACGCATTTTTTAAGAAGGGTTTCTAGGCAAAAATTCACTTAATTTTAATTTTTAAACGGACAAAATGGTTAAACAGGATGAATAAGGAGCCTACCTGAAGTTTCGCTGAATTCCGACGGTCGGTTGTTCCTGATTTGACGAAACAAGTTTTTAGCTCCAAAGCTCTTGTTCCAAATCAGCTATGCAATAATGAACCAATTGAGAGGTAATTTGTGTATTTATGGCTAAAAAATTGAAAATTTTTGCAAAAATTTCCTTGTGCTTATTTTTTCGATCTGTCTTATGCTGTATAACTCGATTGCTTGGAAGTGCCCAGTTTGGTATGTTTCAGGTACATTTTGACGATTTCGAGATTTTTCTCGGTTTTTGACCCATGATTTCAGCCTCTTCACGGCAGGTATATGATCTTCACTGGCATATAGGTTAGGGAATCACTTTCCGTTGCATCTTGCATTCTAGCCTCCATACTGATCACTTGCCTTAGGGTCGATCCCATTAGGTCATGAGCATTACACCCATTTCACTCGCCGATTTTTAATCATGACTTGATGGTAGAGCCTTCCTTTACATGGGCTTCCTAGTTAGTTCCTCGCTATCACTTGTTGCCCATGCTGCTTTTTATGTAGGCTTGGGAGTCCTCTTTAGTCCCGCCATGTCTTCTGTGTTGAAGCTTCATTCTTCTCCTTCATCACTTATCATTTTTCTGGCTTATACCCTAGAGGCTCCCGGGTGTCGTTAAGTTGTATTACTGCATTGCATATTGGCTACTTGTTTATCCTGGCCTTTAGCCGGCTTCATTTGGACTCGATGTTTAAGCCAACTTTTGACCTTGACTTTCCGTACAAGTTAACCATTGCATGCACTTAGCTATCACGACTTGACACCTTTGTACCCATGGATGGAACGTTCCTCTGAGTATCACTGACCAGTTTTCGCCACCTTGCATTGAGCATAGGATTGTTCCAATCCCCGGAACTAGTGCATCTGCTTTCTTGATACTCGTGCTATCCATTGTACCATAGCATTCTTTTATTCTTTTTCAGGCTTATTATGAAAAAGACAAAAAAATTAAATATAACAAAAAGAGCGGGAACGGGATGTATCTTCATTATTTTGATGGCAGTACAGAGTCAGTTTGTCGCCCTTGAACAAAGCACATATACTTATATATATTTCCTTCATTTGGGATGGTTCTAGTTTGACCTAGGTTCAGCCTTTACCATGTTTCACTTGTCAGTTCTCCCCCGGTTGGTTATCTCTTCCAATCATATGGAGAGTTTGTTTTGCCTCCCGCAAGACAGACTTATACAGTGTCACTTTTTACTGCCATGGTCATCACAGAGTCGTGCTTTTGTTCAAGGGAAGTCTAGCCTGAGTCGGCCATTCTGCGGTGTCTCTTGACTCATTATTCAGTCGGCCTTCCCGGTCTTGTCGGTATCATGTTCTATCACATCAGATGTTTTGATCTTCTGCTCGTGCTGGTTTGAGAAGGTCCCCATTGACTTCTTGCCGGCGGGTTTGTCTCTTATCGACTACGACACATTGCTTTTAGAGCAAGCCTAGAGCCGCACCTTGGGCCTATTTTCATTATTGATAGGTGACCTCGTGCTCAGCATTTGATCATCATCATGGGTCTTTGACCGAGTGGTTTCCCCTGTGTTCGACGTCAGCACACATTATCACACTTGGGATTCGTGCAGTACCTGGATTTCCATTTGACCCTATCGGTGGATTTCTCGCCCCTGTGTCAGCTTTCATTATTGGTTGGTTCAGAGGGTTTCTTCCGTGCGCTAGCTTCATCTTGTGCACGTCGGAAACGTACTTCGGTTTTGGTTCCATCACTCTCCTTCGTCCGATTCCTTCCAAATTTTGGCCTGCGGGTTACACTCGCGCTGGACTGATGTGGGATGCCTTAATGCCTTCCTTCCAGCAGATCTTTTCCCATCGACTCCGACTCATTGCTCTGGAAATAAGGTCTAGAGTCTTTTTGTCAGTACCTTAGGGTTTGCAGTCATCAGTGGCAGACTCTTCGCTATCGACAGTGGGGATTCATCATTGCCTCCTGATTGGTAGCTTCTTTCAAGTGTTCGACTTCAACTCATTCATTCGCACTTGTTAGATTGTACTGGGGCACCTTGACACTCATTATCATTATCGGTGGGTTGTCTCGCGTTGGTTAACGGGAAACATCATTGCCCGGTAATCCAACGATTTCTCACATGGTCGACTTCAGCTCATTTATTCCCATTATGTAGAATTGTGCCGTTGTGATCGGTGAAGACCTCGGGTTGTATCAGCATTTCTCGGTTCACTGTTGACAGTCCTTTCAGTTTCTGCCAGTGTTGCCGTTCACCCTTATATGTTGCAGTTCAGCACAGCAGCATCTTATATGTTGATCCCCGAGTTGCGTGATTGTACCGTTTGGTCCGCCTCTTATGATCCGGTACTTGGAGATTCAGTTACTTGATCAGACATCCAATTGCACTATCTTTGATCAGCTTTCTATATGTGATACTTGGACATTGATTCAGACTTGTATTTCCGGGCCCTGCTCAGATGATTCACTATGTACTTTCAGTTCAGTTATACTTGTATACATGTTGGATCTATTCAGTAATTTCTATCTATATGATGTATTTTTGACTGAGCATGGGTATGCCCGCCTCAGCATGTGTTGACTCTCTGGTTTCTTTCATTGGTTTTTGGCAGGCTGAAATCTGGTGAAGTCCTCCTTTGTCCTTGCGAAGTTCTTTCTATGTGCATGTTGAAGCCTAGAAA